>VXAC01001161.1:0-53722 GCA_013399225.1 Rhipidura dahli
ACTTTCAAACCCCAACACAGATGCATAAGAAATTATGTTCTAGTTGGTTATGAGGAACATCTTTTGTCTTACAGTTTGTATCTTAAGAGCAGTGACTTTCACAAAGCTCTTTTAAGCTGTTCATGGACTATGAAAGGAGATTTGCCATCCTTCCTGCTTGCTGGACTCAAACCCCTGTAAAACACGTGAGCATATTCTTTCCTTCTTTTCTACAGGAGAATACAGAATTTTTCTCCCCCATTTTCTCTTGCTTCTTCACTCATTCTCACAAGTATCTTCCACTTTGATTTTCTCCCCTCTTTTTCCTTAAATATTAGAGATAAATTTTCTATTTTGGATAGTGTTTTCAATTTCTCACCTTTCATCTTTCTTGCCTACTCCATCTAATCTTTTAACTCTTTTTATTCTGTACACCATTTTATACACTTTTATATTCTTTCTAATGCGATGCTTTTCACTGTACCCACAATTTAAACATTACTCTGTATTTTCGTGATATTTCTACCTTAAGAAACACCCCCAGTCTTCCCCCCCCCCCCCCCCCCCCGCCTCATTTCCTTCACTGCTTGTTTTACCTGGCTATCTTACTCCTGACCTCCCCATTTTCCATTCTCACCGCTTCTAATTTATGGGCTTGCCTCACCCACTCCTTTGCAATTAGCCTTTGACTATTTTTTTACACAGTCCCTGAAAGCACTTAGCTCTAATCTTGTTTACTTTTCCAGCCTGTTAATTCACAACCCCTTCTGCATTATCCAAAACAATTATTCAAGTGAGCACGTCCTGCAATTCCAACACATTTTACATCTCTGGGTAGATATTTCCACAATATTGGTGCTGTTGAAGGAAATTTATTACATCAGACAAGTTACTACAAGTAACTCATGAAGGCCACAAAAAGTTGAGATGCGGCCACTGGAAGATAAAAAAGATAATTTCAGGGTGCAGCACAAGTACCTGCTAGACCAGGTCACCAATTCCACCACCCAGGGCAAAACAAAACTCTCTTTTACCCACCTGCAAAGACACTGCACTGACCAACCATTTGTCCACAGTCACTGTTCCTCTTTTGTTTCCCCGCCACTACACTACAGACGTCAAGTTTTCCAGACTAGAAATACCCAAGGTTTTTTTCTTAGCAAGACATTTCTGGTCTTCATTAGAATAGGTATTGGAATTAAATTAATTGAGATATATTTTGCTTTAGTCTCACTATTCAATTAAGCACAAACTGGCTTTCATTTGAGTAATGAATGACACAGCATGCTTTTTACACACCAGGGAAATTTCCTGTGCTCTAAAGACTTTTTCTCCCCTGCAGAGAATCAGAACAAGACTAACAGTCTTTCTGGCTGACAAGAAGGATTTGACAAGAACTTCACCTTCTCCTCCACCATCAGCAGTGGGCAGGGCTGGGGGAAATTTCAAATGGGATTCACCAGAACGGGCACAGAAACATGAAATACTTACTTTTCTGATTGTGGCCTCCAATGGCTGTGCTACTGGGAACAGCTGGAAAAGTGTTACTAGACTTTGAATTCACGGAACAGGAGTCATATTTCTCCAAGCTCATTTCAGAGGAATACACAAGCCCCAGTACGTCAGGCCTTTCCTGAAGAAGCTCCTTGCTGAATTACAGTGGATCATACGCCCACTCACACATTATTGACTATAAATCACCTATGTTAAGTCAGAAGCAAATGCATAATCAATGGCAGGAAAAGCAAATACTACACTTCAAGTTGCCTTGGTATTGACTTCAGGTTTACTGGAATCCCCAACTATTTCAGTCTGAGAGTTACTTTTACCTTGTTAGTGTGACTATTGCAACACAGGGTTGGTGCTATTTTCTTTAAAACAGCCTCCTTGACAGCTGCCCTGCAGGTGCTGTGCACAACCCAGTGCACCACTGTAAACAAAGCTAAGGGGAAAGCAACCATACCTGATCCTTTCCAGAGTAAGAGGAACCTGAAAAGAGTCAGAGAGCTCCAAACTCTGTCCTGTGCTGTGCGACAAGGCGCCTCCAGGACTGCTCTCATTCTTGGTAACACACAGGATGCCCAGGTTCCCGGGGGGATGCTGGGGTGTGCTCAGATCTCCACAAGCTGCCAGACAATATGTGGGTACCAGATCTGGATCCTGAGCATGTGGAACACATCCTCTCCATCCTCTTTGCTAAGTGATGTGTCACATATAAATGAGGCCTCAGGCTATGGGCATGGCAGGGATGTAACCTGAGCTGTTACAGATGCATGGACAGCCTAACATCCAACGAGATTACATTTCCTTATTAAAGCAGAAGATTTGCAGGGGAGGAAAAAAAGCAACACTTGCTGAACAGTGAGAGGAAAACTCTCTTTTCTGCAGCACAGAAACATGGAAATCAGGTACATTTGCACTGCACTACCTCATTACCTTAAGTCCTGGACCAGCACCAAGAGGAAATATAAAATTTTATTATCTTTTTTAATTTTACACTTACTATTTAATCCATTTAATGGGATTTCACCCTATGATTCCTACATCTCTGAAGGAGGTCAGAGTAGATGATCACAGTAATGTCTTCTGGCCTGCAAATCTAGGAAATCACTGGGCCATTATAACCTCTCAAAAATATGCAATTAAGAAGTACTTTTAACACCAGCATCTGCCTGAGATTCAAAAAGCCTCTCTGGCTTATCTGGCTTAGGAAACTAGAAGAGCAGAAAAAAAAACCAAACTGTTAAAACTTGCACAGTTTCCCAGGACTTCTAACAATGGAAATAGAAGCTTCATATTTGAGATGACAAGATGGTACTCACCAATGTCTCCTATATACCTACCATCATCAATCTTAAAAATAAACCAAAAACATTGAAATCAGTTTGAGCTGAAAGGCTTGCCTAAAAACTATGTTTGAAGAATGTTTTGAATGTTTATGAATGCTAGAAGCAGAAATTGGGTTGGATTCATTTGTGGTGGTGGTGGGAGGTATAAAATGGGATTTTTCAGGGCCTGCTGCAATTGCCACATGCCTGAGAGGCTCAGATGTGTCATTTCATGTGCTGGTGAAATACAGGGGCTGGAGCACTGGTCACAGTGGGCTATATCCAGCCCTGGACTCAGAGGAGCAGAGAGCTGCATGCACTGAGGAAAGAAAATTATGAACAAGAACAGGAACAAGTTCATTCTTCTCAAAGGAGCCAGGAAAAATGCACAGTCCATTTATTTTGGCCCATTACCTGTTTGAGGCAGCATTTTGCCAGTTTCAGAAAAGAGAAATATATGCACATGCTGAATTAGAGAGAGACAGGCTGGGTGACATTTCTAGTTCAGAACCATAAGAAAACTTTCAGATCCAAGTGTCTGTGAAGATATCACCACCTTATCAAATCCACAAAAACTGGATTGATCCTAGAGCTACTCTCTGACTTCCACTCTTCTGTGGAAAGTTTTCTCCTGAAGAAAACCTTGATTTACCACTGTAAGTATTTTCTGATGAAGTGAGGAAACATCTTTCCAAAAGACCAGTAAGTCCAATAAGCAAGGTGGTTATAAAACTTCAGTCACTGAAATTTGCAAAGAACGTTACAGGAGTAAATGCCATTGAAGAGCACTCAGTTACTCGAGCCTGAGCCAGCAGAGCACTTTTCCATCCCAGAAACCCCACGCAGCAATTCAGCAGCCTCCCAGCACTTGGTGATCACGTCAAAACAAGTTGTTGGTAGAAGCTGGATAACCCTGTCATTACAGTGCTGCACTTTTCTCCAGTATACAAATATTGCTCTGTGCTAAAAGGGAAACACTGCTGCTGCCCGAAGGGTTTATTTTCCACTGGTTTCTAGAGGTAACTGAGAGCACTCCAGTATCTTCCTCGCACTCTGACAGTAACTGCTGCCTCTTGCTGACCCTGTAGAGCACCAGGGCTAGGTAATAATGGCTTGGCTTACTTTGCAGGTGGAATTTTATTTTATATACTGTACACAACCTTTAACACATTGTACAAGGTCAAAGAAGAGGCTGCTCAGAGCAGGGAAGTCTGCAAGTAGCTCACAGCCCTTAAAAGTGGAGTGAGCTGTGTCCCAGGGAGCAGGGCAGGGTCAGCATGCCTCTAAGAGGAGTTACTGGCATTTTTGCTACTGAATTCAGCGAGAAGGGGAAGGCAAGAGCATAAGGAACACAGTTTTCTAAAAGGGAAGGAGCAGCAGAAGTGCCAGACAAAAAAAGACTAGTAGAGAGCTCTGGAGGCGCAAAGTACTGAGGAGAAAGGGGAAATAGAAGGGTCAGAAGGAAATGGACGAACTGTGTGGAAAAAACAATTAACTTCTTAGCAATTACTTCTTATCCCCAATAGGAAAAAAAAATATGGAGGAAAGCCATCTACACAAAAGCAAATACCAATTAAGAAAGGAGTTATGCTTTAATGAAAGTGTATTGGACAGTTTCTAATTCTACAAAAGGAACCTGGAACTGAATACACACAGCTCCTTTTCATTGGGTTCTTACAGTTCAGTGGTGATCAGGCAAAAGACCACCTCACTTACCAGCACCAACATCTACCAGCAATGTATTTCTAAAGTCCAGGCACCTCTTGTTTTTACCAACAACAATTTCACAAATGTCTTTGCTCTCTAGAGGAGCTGAAGCAAGCTCAGGAAGCACCACACATTAAATAGCTTTATCTAAACCCACCACAGACTCGTGGAATGGTTTGTGTTGGAAGGAACCTGAAAAACCATTTCATTACAAGCCCCTGCCATGGGCAGGGACACCTTCACTAGACCATGCTGCTCAGAGCCCCATCCAGCCTGCTCTGTGATGGATGTTCAGTGTAGGCTGAAGAATGCACTATTTAAAGGAAAAAGGTCTCACTAGAGGCAGCACAACTAAAAAGAAAGAACCTGCACTGTTTACCATATGTTCAGATCAGTAATGCATTAAAAGCCATCAAGAAGAAATTACATGCAGCCCACATTGTTTTCAATGTGGTTTTTCTATCTTCTCTTTTTTACTGTCTTGGTTAATATAAATGATGGACCAACTATAGAGTGAAAATGGTTTATTGGGAGACATGGGTATCACAACCATCATATGCTGTTGATTCCAAGCATGTAAGGGATAGTGTTACACAGGAAATTGCTGCAATGTTCAATTTCATTGCAATCCATTTGCTGTGAATTGATGTAGCCAAATAAAATAGAAGACTTTATTACAAGTCTTTTCATAAGAACTACTAATTAGAACTACCATTCACTCAATTACACATACTAGAGTTTAGGTTTAGTCTTAGACATTCGCATCTGAGGTAATCCACCAGCTAGGGGCAGAAATTTTCCTTCCCCCCTCCCTGTCTTGTAACTACTGTGTCTACCATTTGAATAATGGCTGTAAAAGATAAATGATACCCAACCCCAGAAAAACAAAGATAACCTCCTCTACACACAGGGATTTCTTGCTTCTCAAAGACTGCTGCTCTTGCACTTGATGTGAACTTGATGTGAAAAGGAAGAACACCTTCTTTGGAACTGTATTTTTCCAGACATCTTCTCCTCTTATGAAGGGTTCACTTAATGCTTTTTATGGCATTATATAGCAGAGATGAATTAACAGTGTGGCAACAGCACTGGTCTTCTTACCTTTCCAGTATCCCAGGGAACAACAAACATGGGTTTTGTGAGACAACTAAAACGGTTCTCAAATGATAGCTCAGGATCACTGCTGACTCCAGCCTTAGGAGTGCCAATGAGAAATCTGAATCCAACCATAGCAACACTGCCAGGCACTTCATCAAATTCCTGCTTTGGAAAATTATTTGCTTAACACATTTGCTTCCCTCAATCATGGTGAGATATTACTGGGGAAATTGTACATATTATGTATTTCAGGTTTTAAAAATAACTGTAGTCTTTGTTTTAACAGGCTGGATCCAATTCTAACTTGCTGTTTGTAGATCTCCTCCTTTAATACACCACTAAAAACGATTGCATAATCAGGCCACTTAGTTATGATATGACCATTTGTTTACATGGCATGTTTTAATGAATCATTAATATAGTCTGTGGGTACTTTAAGTAATCTGCCCTTTACCTTGGTATTTCACAATACACCCCAGTCTTAATGGCCCATTAAAAGATGCCCTGTTGAATCTTGTGGCTTAATTGATGCACTTTTGCTGTTTTGATATTATTTTCAGGAAATTTGTTTTTGTTTTCATCAAGGAAGGACAGCACTAAATTGGAAATGAGCTCAAAAGGCCATCTATTAAATGGAAACGTGGGTGTTTTCTTTATCATTTTTTCTAATCCTCCCAGTGTTCAAGATTATGGCACATTTAGATTTAAATTACCAGATTGGTTGATCACAGCAGGAAACAGAGTAAGCACATTACTTCTGTTTTGACAGAACAATATAGGATTTTTATACATTTCATTAAGCAGAACTACTTAAGGGAAAAAAGTCTCCCTGTGTAGCACCATCTTTTACTTCAGAACATCCTGTTGAAAATCCAATTAATATTTTCAGAAGGAAAGGAAGTCCTGCAGTTAAACTCCATTGTCACAGCAGACATCATAAGTATGAAACGAAGTTTCAATATTTAAATTTTTTTCTATGATCAACCTTTGCAGTGCCAAAAATTTATCATAAATTATACTTTAAATTAGGATTTTTTTCTTATCTGTTTTTCTAATTCATGCAGAGAAAATGGAAGTACATAAATAAGCTTAATAAGAACTCTGAAAGCATTAGCCTATCTACAAAGAGGAGCTGGTCAGGAAAAATGCTGATGACTGGACATTTCTTTCATAGCAATGTTTCATTCTTACTGATTCCAATAATACATTGTGAGACTCTATTTGTCTTTTTCATAGGGAGCAGATAACCGGGAGCATAGCAATTTCTGTTAATTTTAGCATTTTAACTGATCAGTATGCAAATATTAATGCCAAATAGAGAGGTGGCTCCTTGACACTAGAAGCTGAAGGTAAAAACAATTATTTCCCTTCAAATCTGTGTAAGGGACTATTTTCATTATTATTATTTTTAATCTGAATGTTATGCACAACAAAAGCAAATTACATGAGGATAACCATATTTATCTCATTGCATGAATGATAAAGCATCAAAGCAGTGGCAGGAAAATTGGAGGTGGTCAGTTTTACACTGGTGGTCAGTTTTATCCAGACCCAATGAAGTTCCAGTCACTCCAGAACGGATGGCTTCCTCCCAAAACCCGGCTGCTGCTGCTTTGCCAGACATTAAGGTAATGCTTTTTGTTACCACTCACACTGGAGAAGCAGCAGTGAATGTGCTTCAAGAAATGTTTAGTGCAACACAGAACTTTCTCCCTAGAGAGAAGTGTCTCATAAGGAGGTACAGCAAGCAGACACTTTGGGTGCCACGGGATTTTAACTCAGCCTAATGCAGGGTAAAGGCCCTTAAAATTACATAATAAAATACTCTGCAAATTGCTAAGGCAGAGGCAAAGAAATGCAACACAGACAATAGCAGATACTTGAAACACAATCACATAAAAGGCACAAACACTGATTTCTATTTGTTTTCCTCCCCATTTTTCTTCTAATGCATTCCCATTGAGAAACCATTAAAAATGCAACTACAATCTGGTGATTAAGGCTTTTAGTCTGAGCTGATCTTAGGCTCAGACTTAATTCCCTGTGTTGATACAGACTGCCTGTTGCCTGAGCAAGTCATACATTCACACTGTTCCTTGTTCTCCATGCTCTAAAATTGGTTATTCCCATTTCTCCCTTGGAGGTGTCAGATGCTCCAGTACTGCAGTGATATGGACCAGAACTGTGCTACCCATCAGGATTTGCCATGGCAGGCAGTCTTTGCTCATTATCTGCTTTCACCTTCTAATGCTTTCAAAGGTGATACCTCTTCTGCCTGAAATGTAGCACTGAGTCTAAGCATAAGCTAGGAAATTATTAATAAACCTCAGTCAAATTACGTGCAGCTGACTGTGTGAGATGGGATGAACTACTGCCAGTAACACAATACAAAACTAATAAAGGCAATTTGTCACCAAATAACACCGCATAGCTAAGATAGTATGATATGAAATCTTCATTCATGGGGGGGGGGNAGTGATTCTTTTGGTGATGAATCCCACCAAACCACACAAGTGTTACAGAATCCTCTCTAACACACACATAGTCCAAGTAGAGCAGCACAGCCGAGGGGATTGCTAAAGCAAACAGCTGGTTTTGATGGACAGCATCCTGCTCTGTGCTTTTGGGGATGAGAGGGAGGCAGCTTGGACTATCTGTTCTCTGATCCAGTGCACGGGGTATATGCAGCACCTTGCTGCACATCTCCCAGTCCAGTCATACCACAGAATAACGTTGTTGCTTTGCTCTCCAAGGCTGTTCTGTGCAGCAAATGAAAGAAACTGAGGATTATTGGGATATTCATTTCAGAAGCCAGCTCCCGATCTGAATGACAACTTTAATGCAAATGCATTTTTGTAACATGTGAAAGTGCTTTCACTGTGGCATAAGGTAGCCTGGGAACTTCAGTGTACCTAGTGGCATTTTAGAATTATCCCAACATGCTGTACGGCAACATGAAGAGCTTCCAAGCAGTGGAATAATATGTTACAGTTTGAGTGCCAGGAGCAGGATTGCAGGTGAGCTCTAACATGAAAAGTTAAAAGTCCCACATTCCAGTGGCCCGGCAGGAACATAACAGAGAAATGAATTAACAGCACCACATCCTCCTGCAGTAGGTTTGGTCTTATCTTTCCAGTTTCCCAGAGAACAACGAATATGGGGCTTGTGAGGCAACTAAAATGATAATAAAATGATAGTTCAGGATCAGTGGTGACTCCAGCCTTAGGTAGCTTAATAGCAGGCTTTATATCACTCCTAGCAAAAAGGAAAGCAAAGGATAAAGTAGGGTCAGAGAGTAGCAGGCATCAATGACCAGGATTTGGTTTCCTAACACCTGGGGTTCTGAAAGCTCAAAAAGCCCAGGCTTGGTAGCATTCAGGCTATCCATCAAGCCAGAAGATGTCTTACTGAGGTCAGCTGTGATAAAAATATGAACTTCTGTCATAACAAAATTCATTAACATCCCTTCAGCCTCACCCTTGCCTCCCCCATGTTACCACAAGCTGCCCCAGCTGGGTTGCTGCAGTCGGTGCCCCTGCACAGCAGCCCCTTCCCTCAGTTCACCAGGAGACTGTGCCTGCTGCAATCCATCCTGGCACCTGCTCTGGAAATCTAACTCACACTCCCTGCTGAATGCCACAGCTGGGATCAGCTCCTGCACCAGTGTGGGTTTGGATCCATCTCCTACAGCCTAGGAGAGTGCTTCCAGTGGAGGCAGAGGAATTTTCAGCCCAGAAGCCAGCACCACAGAGGAACAGCATGTATTTTACCTAGTGGGCATATTGTATGCACTTTTCAGAACTCCCACTGTATTAAAAACAAACAAACAAAAAAAAGACCCCACTTTGTTAACAGCTCCAGCTAATGAAGTGCACACAGAATACTAAATTGAAGGCACTAAACCAAAAATAGTCTGGTTTCCTCTGCCCTCCTGTTTCTCATTAATATGCTGTAAAACAAAGAAAGGATAACAGTCTGAGTCTATGGCACAAATTAAAATTATATGTACAAAGCCAAAGAGAAAATAACATACACACTGGGCTCAGAAATTTTATTCAACAGCCAGATGAAAACTTGATACAGTGAGAAAAATATACTGCCACATGAGCCCCCTCCTTTCCCCAAGGATGAAACAGGCCTTTGAATTGCTTCTACAGCCAGCATCTATATTCACTAATGCAGCAACAGAGCAGCTAACTACCTTTTGCAACCATAAAAGCACAGAGGAACCCACGGCTGCTCCACAGTCATTATTCTCGAAATCACGTGAGCCACATGAAACCACCTCAAACCTGGTGACCTACCACAAATGATCCAGACTGTGGCATATTTTCCAGCTCAATTTTTCCACAGTGAAACCCAAATGCCTTCCCCTTCTTCTCCTATGAGAGAGGAACTGTCAACTTTAGCTGCCCAGGCCTGATTTAAAAACATAAATTCAATTTATATTTTTAACCTAGCAGCACACAAAAGTGTCTCTCTGCTCCAATATAGCCTGTCTGAATTAAAATCTTTTCAGAGATATCTACTCATTAGTTTTAGCTTAACATAGCAAGACTGCTCAAATCTTTTTTCCTCTTTCCTCAGTCACTGCCAACAGTACAGTGCCACTAGGTGCAATCCATAACCTGGGATAACCTGCATCTCCCATCCTTTTCTCTGTCCCCAAATCCAGCTTATGTGAAAATCCTGCTGGTTCTCTCTACATAACAAATTCAGATACAGCTTTTCTTGTCAGATCACACTGGAAAAGCTCTTTCTGGGCTCCAAACACCTTTTCTCTTTATTAAAACCATGTGGAGTTTTTTCCCTGGGGTTTGACAAATGCAATTCTGTCCCTGCTCCCATCCATTTGCAATATTTTTGAAAAGATGATTTTACATCTCTGTCACTTTGACCACATCATCTGTCCTCCCTGTCATCTTTGGCATGTTTTCGTCCTTCTTGTATGTTCCATCAAACAAAAAGCACCCTCATTTTCTAAGCTTTTCCTTGCCTGTCCCAGCCTTGTCATCTCCCATTCCGCACTGTGAGAAAGGCTGTCACTTCTCCTCAGACAGCGACTTCCACCTTCAGCATCCACCCCCTTCAAAAACACAAAAGCAGCTTCATCCTCCCTGCCACCGTGCCCTCTGTTGCAGGAAACAACACACTTTGAACATCTCCAAAGTTCCTTATTACAGTCCCTCAACTCTCAGCACAAAGATTTCCTTGCTGATACAGCCGGGGAGCGGCCAGCCTTGCAGAGCTAACACGCCATCACCTGCTGCCATGGCTCTGCTCCTCCGTGTGCCCCGTGCCTTCAGCAGCCCCGTGTCTCGTCAGCCGGCTCCGCGTCAGCGCAGCGCCGGGCGCTTCCCGCACAGCTCAGGGCTGGGCTTACGGGCACCGCACACAGGCAAATCACAGTAAACAAAGCTGCTGCCTTTTCCCTGCACTTGGCTGTGCCGCTGTCCGTGGAACAGCTTAATCTGAGCCGGGCTCCAGCTCTGCTCTTTCTCTGAGCACAGTGGGACGCCTGAGAGTGCTGCGTGCTTTCCAGGGCAGCCCAGGCTCTCGGTGAGTGCTAAGGGCTCAAAGGATCTTCAGGTCATCAAGTATTGACAAGTAAAAGCTTATATAGTGGAAAAATATGAAACACCATGGGTCTTGGGCTTCTTTTAAGAAACATGAAAGGCACAAGCTTTCATTTTGCGTCACGAGAGTTTTGCCTCTGAAGATCAGAAATCTGCCAAAAGGCACTTCTTTGCCCAAGCAACAACTTCCAGGGCAACAGACTTTCTTCTAAAAGGTCCTTATGTCTTGCAGAATCGATTCTGCAGAGGTCTCAATTTCCCATCCTTGGCAAGTGATAGATGGCCAGGTAACTTATTATATGTACTCAATACAAATAAGGCAGAATTTCATTTAAAAACTAGATATATTTATAGTAATTCTGATCTTAGTCATCAATTCAGACTGAAAATAAAACATCAAGAAACAAAAAGCAGGTCTTGCATCTTGAAATGAAGAATAATACACATGTCTGGGGACTGGTAAAGACACCATTAAGATATACAGTTTCCAGTGTACTGGCCCCCAAAGAGTAGAAGTAAAAAGAAAAGAGGAGTTTGGATAACCTAGAGAAAGCAGAGAGAGAGAGAAAGGGAAATGACATTAGAAAAGTGCAAAACAGCTACAGATACTGAAAAAGAAAATCCTTGGAGTACTTCAATTTTTCTTTCCTAGGAGAACACAAAATGAACCAGAATCTTGGTTCATAAATCTATGTTAAAAATGCTTGATCTAATATACTGAGCTTTGATCTACTCACATCAACTTCCATCTTCAACTAATCATTGTGCTCTGGACTGGGTGGCAGCAGGACAGGTATATCTTTCCAAAACCTATTGGACAGTAACTAATTTTAAAGATTGGTTTGCAGTTTGTAATGACATGGTTCTTGTATATGCTCTGTATAAATCAGTACAGTCTCGCATGCTACACTGAACAAATCAATAAATCACTTACCAGTAACACTTGCAGACCCTTTATTATCAAGTGCCCTTTGAAACACTTCCTGCCCCTTTCACATAATATTTCCTATCTTCAGTTGTTACTAGAAAAGTATTTTATCATTTGTCTGTCATACTGGAGACATTTTATGCTTAACTGCTTAGTTGCTCAAAGATTCAGCAGACTCTCATGTTTTTTCTTTCTCCTTGATACCCTTGAAAATTCTAGCAAAATCTGAACAACAATGACATATGGGAGTGTAACCCGATAAACAGATGAAGGCTAAGACCAACAACAAAATATTATGGAATTTGTCCATTAACTCAAAAGAAACAAATCTTCTAGTTTTCAATGGAGTATACTTATATCAAACTCCTTATGACCAAAAAACATGGAGAATTATTCATCTTACTCAAATGGTGAATAATTTTGAAAAACAAAGCATTTGTTTGTGGTGAATTGGTGAAAAAGTGGGCTTGATCAAATAAATTATCAATTACAAACTTTGTTTTAATTAGTAAATCACCTGTAGGGGAATTTATGTATGTTAGAATGATCTTACAAAAGGATTTGCAGATATTCATGCATAGCCAGCCACACTAGAAAGTTTTCTTTTTAGAAAACATCTTTATACTGCAACAACATGTCTGCTGGGCAATGAGCAAAGGGAAAAGGGGAAATGAGTTTTCCTTGCATATACTCCTTTATCAGTTTTTCCATACACTCAGTTTCTCATTGTGCTTCTGCTCAGCCCAAGCCTGGGTGCACGAAGGTCAGGTGTGGCTCAGCACAGCTGGGACACCAGAACCAGAGCTGCCCAGGGCACTCACCTTGGCCTGCCTGGCACAAGCAATGCCAGATATTTTTTCCTGAAAACATGAGAAACAGCGATATCAAAACACAATAAGCAATATAATAAAAGTATATTCTTCAGATCTGCACATAATTCTAGTCCAATACCTAAAATTCCAACCACCTGTCTCAAAGGACAGTGTGTTTGACAAGCAACATTAGTGGATCTTTCCAGTCTTTTCTCTTCCCATGCAGCCAATAAAGGGCATCACATGGAGCTGTGCACTCCAAATTTCACACGTCATTACCAGAGGGAAGGGATTTCCATCACACTCAGCAGCAAGGACTGGATGATGGATTTTGTTACAGACTTGAAACTTTTAGCAGAAGCTAGAGCAACAAATCTGAGCTGAGCCTTCTTCCAAGAGAAAGCATGCTGTGTACATGTTGGAGGTATGAGAGACTGACTTTCCACAGACCTGCTTTGGTCCTTGTACTAGTTAGGAATTTGGCACAAAGACATGAAATTTTAAATATTCATATATTTGACCTAATGTTTCAGAAAAAGCAATAGCCAGTATCTCCAAGCAAAAATGTATTAGCAACCTTAAAATCTATATTGTTTTAATGTAGTTTTACTAATAGAGCTAGAGGCTTCAGCTTTTCTGGGTGGCACAACTTAAAACACTTGGATAAATGCTCAGGGCTTTGTTTGGAATCATCTCTTCCCCAACACTTTTGTAAGCTGACACATCAAACTTCTCTTCTGCAAGGTAATCAGTAACCTTTTGTGATAAGAAAGCTTTACAGAACCTATAGAAATCTCCTTATGTTATGTAAGGGGGTACATATTTCTAACGTGGCATTGGATGAACCAGAGCGTGCTGGGACGTGAAAAGAGCACTCATGAAATAGATGTAAGAAATAATGTTAACTAGGCCTTGTCATTTTATCTGAAGAGAGCTGTGCATGTGTAAAAGATAAAAAATGCATAAAGTTTTATAACATGTTGCCTGCTCAGAATCTCTAACATTTATAATACATTTCCATTATTATTTGCAGTAAATTGCCTATGTCTTTCACACTAAATATAAGTGCTTCCAGCTAGACAGCTAAAAGGTTTGATTGCACTTATAGTTGACAGTATCAAAGCAAAAAAAGTCTAAAACTTTGAGCTTAAAGCAGAAAAGAAAGATGTAACTTTGCAAAGATGATGACTGGTGAATGAACCCTGATCTACTTTCCATTCCATTAATGCTTTGCCCTCATTTTGGGATTATTCCTCCACATCATTTTTGGAAAGCAAAAGAAGGACCACCCTTTGTCCTCCTCACTCACCAAAGAGCTGGAACAGTCAGCAGCAGTTTTTAATTTGACTGAGTTTGTCAGTAGCAACAGCTGTAACCCTCCAGAATCGATGCCCACATAGAGCACAGAGAGCTTCCCTGGCTTATATTTTATTTTGTTCTATTTTGGTACCTGGCCCCACTTCCTGCAGCTCGTGGCACTGTGTGAGCAAAAGTCCAGAAGCCAGCCTAGCCCTACTTTGCTGGGGAGGCCTTTTCAAACAGTGAAAAGACAGAAAATGGAGCTACTGGGCACATCAGCCCTTGCTTGGTTCATCTTCTCCGTGCCACACGCAGCCTGCACAGCGTGCACAAAGGAGCCCCCAGCTCTGGGGGAAAGGCCTCTGTGAACAAGGAAAGAAGTGACCCCATCTACATTGTTACAACATAAAAGGTACATGTAAAAGCTGAGCACCCACTGTTCAGCCCTGCTCCCTTGGCTAAGCTGGGGACTGCTGGTGCACACCATGCCCTCCTTCTCCACTCCATGTCAACCACCTGAAAGTGGGAGGAGGTGGGGAATGCTGCCAAAGGAAGATAAATCATTTATGTTTAAATAACGAACATATAGCAGCACTCATGTCAACAGGGAACAACTAAAGCAAGAGTTCAACAGAAAATATATTTTTGTAATCTCCTCATCTCTTGTTCTCCCTCATGGGCGTGACCCAGTTCATAATGACTCCATGAACTGGAGTGAGTGGAGAGATCTGCCACAGAGCTGCCCGGGGAGTTAGGTGCACAAGTGTGAGGAAGTTTTAGGTAGTTTGATGTATTGTAAGGTAAGACAAAGTCTTTCATGAGGGGAAATGGAGTAAATCTTACCAAAATGCACCAAAGCCAGGTTTATGGGACAGTTATCCCAGCAAACTGACTGGCTAGCCTCACTGAGCTCCCTCTGCCATAGATTTCACAAGTACTGGAAATAATACAGAGAAATGCAAGGAGTGTTATTTTTCTAAAGCAGTTTGCACATCTCTGCAGACTAGAGAAAATGTCTGGCTCTTGGAGACCAAGGGAGATGATATATTTTCCCTGTAATGCTCGATGTTTGGTCACTGCCACAACGGGACAGAGAAGTGGGTTCCCCCACATATGATCCAAGCTACCTGTTCTGTAAACATTGCTCCTCTTTCAAAGTACAGTCCAGGGGTAATCCCAAACTTTTTTTCCTTCCCCTACTGAGCAGGCTAGAAGCTAGTGATTTTTTCTGTTGTTGCAGGACCTAAGAACTCCTACTCCAAGCAGAAGTCTAGAATCTCTATCCTGCAGCAGCCCCACCATTCAGTAATGAAATATTGCACAAAATACGTGAAAGAAAAAAAGACTCATCTTTCCAGGTTACCCAGAAATCATATGGGGTTTGTGGGGTTTTTCATTACTTGGCTCTTAGCTGCTTAAATGCTTATCATGTGACACCAAGGCTGCCAGCATCCCCCTGTTGAAATCTCCATGGAAATTGAAGTCATCTCATGTCAAATCCTGCCTTTTCCTGTCCCTAGTGAGTGTTCCTGTCTTCACTGTTTGACTGACAATTAAAAGAGGGGTCTGTAATTGACTTATACTGGATTACGTGCTGCAAAGACAAACAAAGCCCTGATAACAGGTGAAAAGTAGTTTATTCAGCTGTCTACAAGCTTCAAGAATAAAAGCCCTTCACACTTCATGCGGGAGACCGGTGGAACTATGCTGCATGTCAGCAGCAATTCAGTGCTCAGTGTCTGGAAAACTTCTAAGATACATATAAAGGATAAAATGTGAATAAGATAAATTTAGAGCCTAAGAGATGAGAGCAATTTATTGCCAAATAATCTGTTCTTGCTCAGAAGAACTGCTAGGTGGAGCAGAGAGGGGAGCCTTTGATTTATGCATCCCACAGCAGCTCAGTCCAAGCTGAGCACTAAGGCAGCAGCACAACCAATGGTGCCCATGGGCTCCCAGGTATTCCATGTGCTCAGCTGCAAGGACAGATGCTGCAGTGCCAATTCCCACAGCTCCTGGTCCCAATCCCAGTGACCCAAACCACGTGCTGACATCCCATGTAGGGTGTCCATGGTATCTTGCTCTTAGTCTGAGGCACAGTCCTGCATCCTGACATTCTTTACCAATAAACACATTCTTTTAATTAACAAGCAACTGCCATTTGTATGCCTTCACCCACTATAGGCACTGTCTAGCAGGTGTCCCGTCTTAAAAACAGATGAATTTGGCACCAGCAATTCTATTCCTAGCAGGGTCTGAATTGTTCTCCATGCAACATTCCAAACAGGAAGCACTGAACCTGAGTAGGTAAACACTAAGATCACAACAAACTCCCTTAACCTATCACTGTGTGGCACATGCTCTTTGACACCAGACTTGAATGTCAGGTGTGTGGTGACAGCAGACACAGTCCTGAAATAGCATTAACAATGTGCAGGATCTTGCAGTGAGGCAGAAACAGCATGTGCTCCCATATACAACTGCCACCTTTACCAGTTTTATTCCTAGATGAGTAATGCAAACAATGCAATCATCAAATATTCTTTTGGTAACTCTTTTAGCATTCACAGTGTGCTTGTGCAGTCTAAAAACAATTTAGACTGAGCAAAAACTAGGGCTGCTTTTCTGATTCTGATATCGAATTCTTTTTCTCTCTGCTATCCCCTCCATGAATACACAGTGAGTCAATCTGGTATGTCTTGTTGGTTGAATAATCTCTTTGATTTTTGAATTATTTTGAGATTAACTGAATTTGAAATGTGTGCTGCATGCAATGTCTTGCTGACACAAAAAGATGAGCTTTGTTATTGACAGAGAAATGCTGCAAAGCCACATTTTTCATTACTTGTCTCTGTTGCTGAACTCGTGTTCCTGTCAGACAGCAGGGGCCACCAGGTTGAAAAGTTCAATTTCCAATATTCTCTCCTGACCTCCCTGAACTTCAGAGAGTAACAAAGCAGTCTTTCCCAGCATGGTAAAAAAACCAAATCTCTTTTGTAAATAGTAAAAGACAGTGGGCATTACATTAGGCTGTGTGAAAGCTGTATAATGCCAAAGGTACCTCACACTCAACCTGAAAAACATGTTTTTGCCAGTATGATCATCATAGAAACACAGACACTTTCTACAGTTCCTAGCCCTGTTGGTGCTCTGAGGCACTGTCCATCAGGAGCCCTGAAGAGCTGGTTGGCCACCTGAGAACTTCACAAGGTTGTAAAATGACATAAGTGTAGGACAGAAGCACTTATTTCCAATGTTAACTTCCATGCAAATTGCTATTGGTGTTATAATTGCCATTGAAAAAAACTACATGCCAAGACTAAGAAGTTGCCGAGCTGAATGCAGCAAAAGACAGAAGGAAGAGTCTCATCAGATACTCCCCCCCAAACCCAAACACGGTCTCCAAGAGACTTTGCCCCTGGGAAGAAGTTGGGGAGGAGAGTGCTGGGGCAGCTACTTGTTTGCAACACACTCTAAACACACATTGGGAGCAACATTTCTGACAACATTGCTGCTCCCTGTCTTGCCAACAGCCCAGCTGCTCTGCACTGTTCTTCCAGGAAGCCTCTGAGGGGCTCTGCTGCCCCTCGGCTGGCGACCCCCGGCTCCGGGACTGCCGCCAAACCACGGCAGAGGAAGGGACTTCAGCCTGTGGCCCCGCAGAATTCAGGCACAGCATCCAGAGGGCCCCAAAAGAGACCTGACAGGCACCAGCAAGTGCATTTCCTTTTCAGCCTGAGCCACACGAGCTCCGAGATCTGCTGAAAAGGAGAGTATGGCTCAGACAGACCATGGGCTGTGATGCTGGGGGTGAATAAGGCTGCAGAAAGCTTGGGAGTGTTACATTTCTTGAGAAGTGTAAATTAGGGGAAATTTTCTGTTAGCCCACAGACATAGGAATCAGAGGAAAAGCAGCTTTTTACTGTCATCTGTTTATTATTGCCTTCCATTCCTTTTGTCTGGCCAAAAGTATTTTGTGCATAAGAAAATGCATTTGTACTTTTCCTACTGCTTTTGCAGCATTTTACACCATCTCTCTTTCTTAGCCTTTGTTCTCTTCATGACCTCAGAAACTCCTCTCACATTTCTTCTCTCCTGCCTGCTTTCTTTCAATTTCTCATTTCTCTCTCCCTCCTTCACCCCTCACTTCTTCCTTTTAGCTCAAATTCCTGGTGCTCGGGTTGAAAGTATCCTAAGCCATCAAGATTAATTTTCCTTTCCTACTTAGACCTGATCAGCAGGTATACCAGGTGCTTTTTAAAGGCAGGAAAAGAGCTCTTATCCCATAGAGGATTGCTCCATCCATTTCCAGAAAATCTATGGTGGTACAGTAAAAGCAGCATTACTAATATCACATTTCACTACCTTCTCTGATGGCTGGTTTAATTGAAATAAATTATGAATCCCACATGTGCCACACTAACAGAAAGCAATAAAACACAATATTTATGAATAAAGATAGCAATTATCTTATTAAATCAGACAGTAATGTTATTCTACCAGAGGACTCTTCATCTCACATTATAATCAATACTGATTATGAGTGTAAAGAAAAGGCCCTTGCCATTACTGTAACTGGGTCCCATAGATTTGAAAGAGTAATGGAAGATTTTGTGTAGAAAGTAAAATTTGTCAGAGTTGTAACTGAGATTTTTAAACAATCTATTTGGCTTTTGAGGTAGAAAGTCTTGGATATCAAGCCAGATTTTGACATCATTGGCACAAGTATCAAGCTGCTGTAATTATACTGACATCAGTATTGTTATACAAGATTGATACCAGCATGACTGGGAACAAGATCTCAACCCTTTAAAAGATTTTGTTTTTAAAGGTTGAAAGAGCTTAATAAGACACTCAGCTATTTCTGTAGTTCTCTTTCTGTAGGTGGTTATTTTCTAGAGGTGTAGCACATAAGCCTGATTAAAAGAGTGATCCAAAATTTACACCTATTTCTGGAACAGCTATTTTACTCATTAAAGGCAAAAGTTATCCCCAAGAAACATACACTTTGTACCTCACTTTCATTTCTATATTCAGGGACAGGCTTGACCAAGATTTTAAAAAACAATTGATTCTGACAACTCAATTTTGTGCCTGTTTCCTCAAGATTTAACCTGTTTTTTCAACAGATGCACCCATTTAAAGGTGTTTTACACAGCTTACTTAAAACCATGATAGAGTTATTAATGTAAGAGGTAAATATATTTATTAAAATTGAGTAATCTAAATTAATTACTTTCACCAAGACACAGAATATTAAACCTGTCTTATTCAAAAGAAAAAAAGTTATTCTAGGACAAAAGAATTCTTTTTGAAGTTGTTTTTCTGCTTATTTTTTATGGAGGAGGAAGGAAAATGCAGTCACTGATCAAAGTAAGCATTTCTCCACATGGTCCCAGTACAGCCATACACCTAATCAGTAAGAAAATATCAATTTCAATTGTAAAATACTCCATAACCATAAATGAGCAAGTAGTTAATAGAGAAACAATGAGTTCTGTAGCATGAAGGCAGGGAATGACACTGTCCACACTTGCTTGGGCTGATGCTCTCAACACTTCTCAGTGGGAAATTTGGAACAGCACTTTCCCAAAACAAACAGCACAATTCAGGGCTTGCTGCTGATGTGAAGACCAAGAACGTCAAGGAGGGAGGGGAAAGAGAAAGGGAGCTTTTTAGAGAGAAATTCATTGAACCCCAGGAAGGATTTAATCATCCAACTGCTTCATTTTTGGTAGAAGAATATGCCAGAATTGTCATGGCTACCATGGAGCATGAGAAAAAGTTTCACTTAATCATAGTATCAGCTAAACACAAACACAAGCATTGCAAGGCACCCATTTAAAAACATCTGCTGGGCCATTTAAACTGGGAAACAAGCAGCTACCACGATGTGGGCAGTAACAGCAGAAAAAGAGCTCAAGGAAATGTGTCAATGTAGTGACTCTGCAGCCTCAGGCAGAAACCAAGGATTCAGACTCTTGGACAACTTCCACTCCACCACCTGGTGTGCAAATACTCGCTCCACTCCCCTTGCTCTCCTCCTTTTTTCAGTTTGCAACCAGTGTTATAAGCACAACTCCACATTTAGCATTTTTGCCTTGGTTTTATTCTCCTCTTTGAAACCAAGGGCGTTTTAGATAACAAGATTCATGACTGTTCCCTGCTATAAATTCAGCACAAGTGTTTTGACCCCAGACAGGCACCTACCATGCAGCTGGACACAGACTTAATAGCAGCAGAGCTCTGAAAAATTTTCCCAGCAACTCTGAAAATCCTGGAAAAGTCCCCTGACCTCCTGCTCCATTACTTTCAAGTAACAAGCTGAGCCAAAGTTCTCTGTCACCTTTTGGAGTTTGCAATTCTTTCAAATAACCTTTTACTAAGTTCTGCGTGAACCTACCCAGATTTACAGCTTTAGGATTAAATCGCTCAAACCTCAATAGGCTCAGTGTAAAAATGAGGTGAAACCACAATGGTTTTGAGTTCTACTTGCAATTTCAGGCTTGCTTTGAACTCAGTGCACAAAGCAAAATGCACTTTAAGCCCAAGCAAGCAGTCTTTTGAAATCCTGCTCTCTTGGAGGCAGAGTAGACAAGCCACCTCTGCACATTACTGGGAGCTTTCTTCTGTGATAAAGGGTCAAAATGAGGGAAAACACATTCCTGCCCTTCTGACAAATAAGTTCCATATCCCAGTTTCAAATATGTGTCCATCTCCTTTCATTAGTTTTCTCTGCCAAGCTCAAAGTTTTACATTTCAGAAAATTTCCCTTTCTGTAGCCTGATGTCAAAAATAACTTATTGTGAAGTCTTGAAAGCAGCACTCATTTCCCCCACTCTTGATATCCGTTTCCTTCTCCTTTTTTAACAGCCTACAATATATCATAAATCCAAGGAGCAGACTGGTCATGTCATTCATATTCCCATTAAATACTCCAGCATTCAAAAATTCAATACACCTCTCAGCAGATGTCTACAAGCAGGGTTTAACCTATAGGTTCCAACACATTTTTCCTTTTGCAGACACAGACAAAATAGAAATCTTTCTGCTGGTTCTTTTCCACTTCCACTAAAACTCTAAATTTAGCAGGTATTGATCTAACCTGTCACTGATAACTTATTGACCTTGATATTTTAGCCTAACCAAATCCTTATCTCCCTCCCTCTCTAAAAAAAAAAAAAATTTAAAAAATAATAATAATAAGGGGAAGCCGGACCAAAATTAAGGGAAGTTGTGGGATATTTTATTTTGTCTTTCTAGCCATTATTTTAAGATTTCATATCCTAAGTCATTCTCCAGATCAGCTCACAGTCCAGAATGCACAGACCAAATGTAAAAACAAGTTGTTAATATACATAGCTTGTGAGTGAAAAAGATCCCATAAAACCATCCAACTGCCCCAGTAAGCCAGGCAAGACACCTTTGTTCTCTACACACACAAAAACCAGCAGGTGCCAATCTTCAGTGACCCCTTTAGAGACTGTGCTGATGTACATGAAAGAATTAGGCATTTGATGATTCATGTAAGAACAAGTATAACAACAGGATCACCTTCTTGTACCAATTCTGGGTTGTTCAAACTAACGTAAATCCCTTTCTTAAAATACTGGCACATTTCTGTGACTTCTACATAAGAGTGTTCAGTTTGTGAGTCTGTTTGTGTAGCTGCTTTACTTTTGGTTTAACTATTAGCTATAAATGCAACCTGGGAACTGAAAATGAAGTGGTACTTCTAAGCTATTTCACAAAAAATCACTACCAACAAGTATTTAATCAATAATAAAGAATTAGTACTTAACTCATGGTTTCATTTGTACGTGAAGCAGAACAGAATTCACCTCCCTCACCCAAAGCTATATTGAGTTTGCAGTGTTAAGATTACCCAAGTGCAAAGTAATTTATTATCAAATTCTATAGATATGTCTTGAAAAGAAATATACAAAACCTGATCCAATTCCCTTAAATCAGTTACATGATTCCCACTGACATCGATAGCTCACAATGGGGATCATAGAGCAAATATATTTTTAAAGAGTCACACTTTAGTCATAAAGAACTAAACAGCTTAAAACAGACTCCATGCAAAAAAATAAACTCTATCCAATCACCTTTTTAGACTCCATAGATTGCTTTGAAGTAACTTAACGAAGATGATTCAATAACTCAGCATCACACTAGGTCAAGAACAAGATTCTGGTCATAAACAGAAGTGCACAGAACACGGTCATGTGTCTGCCAGGTGTATTTCTTTGTTCCACCATAGCTATCCTTTCTCTAGATATTCTAATTGTTTCATTTTGGCAAAGATGATTTTCAAATTATCTTTTACTGTTCCTTGCCTCCTCCACCAGCTTCATAATTCTCATCATCACCTTCCAAATGAATAATGCAGAAAAAAAAAAAAGTGAAAAAAAAAAAGGAAAATGCATACTCTTTCCATCCACCATCTGTCCCAAGATATGTGCTGGCTGGGGGGTATAAACTGTGTATTTACCCTGTCTGCATTTTCTCACCACCAGTCTTTTCAACAGGGAGACTTCCACACAGCCACACAGGCTATGTTCTCTGGGGCCTTTCTGCAAACACAACTGCATCTTCCAAAACCTCTTTGCTGTTCAAGGCATGTTTTTGTGCCCTCACCCCAGGTCAGAGATAAGCCTTGTCAGTCTGGAGGTGTGCAGCTACCAGTCTGAGGTTTGCTCAGCCATCAGTCAATTTCCATCCAAGCAATCATAATTATTTCCTGAAACAGGTACAGCGTTCCGGCTCCACGGTCACTAACATTTCTGATGTGGAAGGCTTGGATCAGTGAAGCAGCAAGAAGCCAAAGCCTAAGTGGGGAAAAGACTCTGCAGTTCTGCTGCAGTACATGCTCCCAGCAGTAGAGTCTCCTCTTCTGATTTTTCAGTGTCAGATAACAAAAGAGGTGTTTACAGCCAGAATCAAGCACTTGATATCAGTTTCCAGGACAATTTAGAGACCGTGCTATAGATGCTGACACTGGTCACAAGACCTTATCAGAGTCCAAGAGCACTTTGTTTACTGAGGTAGTTACTTAGCTCAGTACTAATGCTTCATCTGATGACAAAAAAAAAAAAAAAAAAAAAAGAAATTTTGGTTCTCCTTCTCCTGTATTGAAGCTCTGCTGTGTCAGGGGAGACAAGAGTCTGATACAGTTTCAAATCTCACAAATCCACCTGGTGAGCCTGCTAATATGCTGAGGCCACTGTGTGGGGAATGCAGATTTCATGTACTTTTGACATCTGAAAGTTTGTGAATTTGAGCAAGCTTTGGGAGCTCTCAGTGAAACACATCCTAGACAAAATAAAAAGCTTATAGATGTTTTACCCCAGTCACAGAAGCATAAAGTGTAAAAAGCTCACTAGGAATTAGTGATGATAAGTAGCCCAACATGTGTTTTATAGACTCAAGATTTTAAATTTAAGAAAAGCAAAGTGCAATGCAAAAGGGGGTGGAAAGATCAGGCAAAGGGTGCAAGAAGGTGCTCTCATTACAGTCCCACCACAGGTGTAAAACAGCAGCTGCTAATAGGAACTGTCAGGGTAAAGAAACTGTAAGTGAACAGCATCAAAGCTGAGGAGGAAGCAAAAGAACAGAGAATAAGAGAAAGCACAGGTAAATAGTGGTACAAAAGTGCCATCTACACTTATAACCAAGGACAGCACATAAAAGTTAACAAATGCATTAACATTCTCAGGTAATAAGCTCGTACACTCACAGAATTAGAGCATTTTAACATGTCTTGAGTAGCCTGTTAAAGGAGGACAGGTAGTGCTTCATAAATTAAATCAAATACATTATGTGATCACATTTATTTTTATCTGAGCCTACACCTCTTGAAATTTTTATCACCTTAAAAATATATATATATATAGACATGCCCTGCAAACCCATCGATTCGTCAAGTTTAGATTTTGAAATGCATATAAAATTTACACCCACTGAGCATATTTTTATACCCACATAAAAAGTTATTCTGGCAGTGTTTTGCCAATATGTCATCTATAAAGTTTTGGTTAGACTTTTATATACGTATATATATATATGTTTTATATATATAGGGGCTAAAGTTGCCTCTCTGCTGAAGAGTTTTGCATCTTAGTCATATGAGGCATGCTCTAAGCATCACTCTGCTCATATTTGAGATATAACATCTTCCATCTGAAGAGAAAGAGTGACTACAAGACCACTAAACTGGATTTCAACTCTTACTGCCAGGTTGACTGCAGTTGTGCTCTGCATGGCCCTCTCTGGGCAGGCAAACCCCAGGGACACGGCCCCTGGCCGCTGCCTGCCCCATCTCCCAACAGAGGCGCTCAGAGACTGGGCAAAGATTGCACTGGCCACATTACTTGTTCCTACAGAACAGATGGCAGCTGAAGTCTCCAGCAGCCTCAGCGTTACAGCTGTGCCTCTTTCTCGAGGCAGGTTTAGCTCTGGGCGACTCCAGATTCTGCGCCTTCACAGCAGAAGTCAGCCCTGGAGAAAGATGCAATTTGCCCTCCTGGCTGCTCGGCGCTGCAGCTGCACCTTTCTCCATCCCACCACCTCCCAGCAAACCTCTCGGGAGGATTCTGCAATGCTGGGAGAAAGCAGAAAACTGCCAGGCATATCAATTGAATGCTGTGTCTGCACCCAGAGAAACTGTCACAGGAGCTCCTGACACCTTTTCATGTGTCCCTGTACATTTCTGTACACAATGCAGCCTCATATCTCTCACTGGGCATAAGGCAAAACATCATCCCTACAAAACTAAAATCCACAAACAGTCAAAAAGGTAATGTCCAATAGATAAAAGAAAATGAAGGCAGCTGCTCCTGATGGTAACCTGGGGGGAGGGCAGGGTGTGGAAAGACTTAGTATGATAAACTAAAGATTTCCTACTTGAATGTAAGGTACAGAAAAATATCTTTTAAGGTTACTCTGACTTTTATTGTCATAGAAAACATTAATACAGATGGCCATTTTCTTCTTAACTAAGTACCTCTCACATCCTGCTTGGTTCTTTTCATTCCCTCACAGGTTCCATCTGATTAGTGAGAAATAACTTATGAAAACAATTTCAAAGGCTGTACAGTGCCACAGTCATTCTTCCAAACGCTGCTTTTAATGGGTTCGGCACACGCTATGGTGTCCTGGGTTTTGTATTAAATAACCATAGAAAGTTGCTGGGCTACAGCTTCAATGATCAACTAACACAGATCTGATTATATGATCCAGGAAAAAAAGCTTCTATGCTTCCTCTGGGCCATGCCTCTATGCTCTGCTTGCCTTTGCTGTTGTGTGCTTTGTACTCCTGTCTACTTACTACCACCAAGATAGCAATTTCACAGAATCTGCTTGGTAGGTAACTTGGCAACCCTACCAGCCAGTGAAAACTATCTTCATGTTACAATTTGCCTCAAGCTGGACAGATGCATGTGAATTTAGGGCTAGAGTTTGCAATAAACGGATGGATTATAAATGTTGGTTTTTGTATATAATAAGGCAACAGTCACATGTAATAATGTACTAAGTAGAAATTATGTTAAGTAAGAAAAGGTTAAAGTGAAATGTAACCCCGAAATAATTTTAATAGATTGAGAAATATAGTAATGAACTCATGGTAATAAATGTCTTTAAAGTTGGTAAGCCGCAGACCTAGAAACAGAATAAATAAACCACGTCCACCCCAAGAAGGCTGTTATCTCGCTGAAGAGTCACACCTCCGAAAGGCGATGTCTGCTAATTGAATTACAACAAAGGGAAGACATCGAATTGACACTGAAGAAATCCAGAGGATCCTAAAGGCGTCTAAAAATCTGCGATGGGGAGTGGGGGTTGTGGGAAGTGTAAATTACTGTCTGATCTTAATGAATATGTAACAGTTTGAAAAGATACTTAAGCTCTATGAAAAGTGAATGGGCTGCGCCTCTGGCTGATCGCCAAGCGCCCGAGTGCTGTGTTTTGCCTTTGCTCTACTAATAAATGCTATATGTATGCTGATAAAATTTCAGTTCTGAAATTCATTTATTTCAAGTTTGAGCTGTGTCCATGTATCTCCATTGACTGTACCCATGGAGCGTCATTTATCAGCTCCCACAGAGGCCACCTAATTCCCATTGCACTGCAGGAACTTATTGCCATCCTTTAAGCACTTAAACCCCTGTTTTATCTCCTTCTCTCATAGTTAAGATGACACTTGACACATAAGAAAGGAAAACCTGTCTTTGTCCACAGAATATGCTAACACATGGAAAAAGTCACAAAGAACTAGAATATAAAATACTTTTCAATTCTCTGTAACTGGTCATGCTGCCGTATTCATCTTTGGCAGAAGTAAAAGCAGGATTGTTCAGTTTTGGTGCTCAGATTTTCCTGTGCAGGGTGAGTAGAGCATGGCACCATCTCACACGTCTCTGTTATGCTGGGTTCATGCACAGAAACACAAAGAGCTCGGCTCCTCAGGCCTGGCAGAGTCTGGGAACCCTCTTTTTGTTCTCATTCCTGCTGTCAAAAGTCCAGCCACTGACAAGGCAACAGAACACATGGCAGGCACTGCACTAGTGGGCTGCGTACTGTATTACAAAGACAGAAAACTAGAAAGAGTAAGGTTGGAATCAACACCTTTTCTTAGTGAGGCAGACTAGGGGAAGATTATATTTTCTTTAGATACAGCGGCAGTGCAATTGGCTCAGGCTCCCCAGGTCACTGAAGGGAGCATCAAGACTGCATGATGATGGGCAGGCACCAATGTTTGAGCTCAGTTCCTTGCAGTTAGGGCGAGAGCCCACAATCCCCTGGTTCTGTTACCGACATATTTTGTTACCATTGGTTCATGTTTTCCCCTCCCTGCTGCATGCATGAAGTTGTAAATATTCATTTTCTTTAGTCAATATGTATAAGCTTTGGAAAGTTCCTTTGTACTCGACGCCCCATTGGTTCTTCCCCGAAACCCCTCCTATGTGTTAATCCCATTGGTTCCCTTGCTGTAAAATTCCCGCCTCCCATCCATTATCCTATTGATTGCGGCCCTTATCCCGGCCTTTCCCACCCCCACTATACAGGGCCTCAGATTTTTCCTGGTTTTGCATCCCAGTCCCTCAGAGGATGAACTCCTCCGCTGATCATCACATGCAAAGTCCCCTCCTTCCTTCTTTGCCTCCACGCTGTGCACTGGATTCTTCAGCTGTGGGGAAGCTCCCCAGGGCAAGGAGCTCACCCTTCCCTTTTTCTGTGTGCCACCTTGATCCAAAGGGCACAGCAGCCAACCTCTCTGCCCCTTACCTGAGCAGCTGTGTGCCTTTAAGGCACTGGGATCTCAGCAGGGTTTGAGCCAAGCCTGAGCCCAGAGCTGCAAAGAGCCTGCCACAAGGCAGCCCTTTCAAACTCTGACTCAGTGAGCGGGATTGAAAGTGCCTTTCACGTCCATGTATCTCATCCCTAAACATTTTCAGATCTGGCTTTTAGAACTGCAGTACAATTTCACCTGGGCAGTTTTTATACTCCTTCATACTGTGGTCTGTCAGAGGGTATGTATGTATTAGACATTTAAATGTCCAGTAGCAATCAGATTTGTGTGCATAAAGTGACAAAAAAGTTTGACGACTAATTTTAACTGACCTCTAAGGACGTACTATGAATCCAAACTTTAATTCTTGAAAAGGGGACTTCTAGCCTAAAGGTACACAAATTTAATAGCCAGCTGCAAGAAGAGTTAACTCTACCCCCATTCTGTCCCCTCGCCTGTGCACTCTGATCCCACAGAGGCTGTGTTCATTAAGCTAAATTAAGAGGAGACAACTCACCGTTTTTCCCCTTCCCCTCCAAGACTCCTTCCACAACTTAGTTCAAGGTATCAGACAATGACTCCTGGAAGGGCAAGGAAATACACAGGGAAGACAACTGCTCATTACAGTAATTTAGGTTCATTGCCAGAGTGAATGACAAAAAATCAAGGGCAAAACTACTTTAAATTAGAACAAAATCAAGTCCAGCACAGGGCTTTCAAGTGTAGATCCACTGTGCTAATGGCAGCCTGAGAGACAAGAACACCTGCAGCTCATTTCCACCAACACTGCTTTGACTGCATGTTTCTATGGCCTCTTCCCAGCGTGAAGTTCACCTGCTTTCCTGGTGTAACTTTTGAGGCTATTACAGAGGCTCCAGTGTATAAATAATAATTAACTTCTGAAAGCAGAGGCTTACAAATGGTATTGTTTGATTTGCAATGCGTTTCACTCAATTTTACTTCTGCTCAGAGAATTCTTAAAGAGAATGCTGACAAACAAGCAACATAAGGTCTATGTATTATTAAAATTTAAAACACATGCTGCATACACAGAATGTCAAAAGAATATGTTAATCAAGTACAAGTAAGCCAGCTTGATCAGCTCTTCTTGTTGATGGTGCAAAGCTGGGGAAGTTGCCAATCGAAGAGTTGCTCTGGCTCCTTGTAACCACAGAGGATTTATCCAAACACATTAAAGAGAGCATACACACATACTCTTCAAACTTAGGCACTTCTTATATTCTAGCGGATTCGTGCTGATAATTCAGAAAAGAATGTAAACCTTTGAATTTTGTTTCTCTGTAGGGCATTTCCAGAACTCAGGCATTCAAACTGTAACCCCAAGCTATGAGAGAGCGAGGAGGGAAAAAACTGACCATAAGCTATAGGCCAATGCAGAGCTTACCAGAGCAGTCTTCAAAATACCTGTCATTAATGACAGTTCATATCTTAGCCCTCTTCTCTGTTGCTCTGGCAGGAAACAACAGGAATTAAAATGCGTACTGGTTTCTAAGGACTGGATTCTTACTTGAAATAACTTGAAAGAGATTCTTTCACCTACTGCACTGAAACTACAGAGTTTTGTTTCCAGTTTGAATTCAGTTTCTCTCATTCAAGCAAGAAGCAGGTCCTAGGTTTGCGTTTCCTTTGCCACTTTTCCAATATTCAGGTCATCGCTTACCTGCAGTTAAAGGTGTTTCATCACTGAAGAACAATTTTGTTTTATAAAATGAAAACACAAGAAAGCTTTTCGTAGCTTTAAAATGCTTTACTCTTAGAAAAACCCCAAGAGCTGACTATAAATAATATTCATAGCTACCTCTGGTTTCAGTTTACAATCAATGACTTGTTTGGTCTAGGGTTGGGTTTTCATTTGTTCACTTTTTCCACTAAACAAAGAAATCTCAGATTAATAGAGGCTAAGACCCAAATGAGAATTTGTGGATTATTGTGCAGCAGCAGAGCTGTATGTCACAGGTGTGATTCCCACTGATAGCCTTTTACAGCACAAAGCCACAAACGTGGTGGCACATGCAGTGCTCCAGCCACAGCAGACACGTGTCAGAGGCAATTCCCTCTACTGCACATTCACTCCAGGAGTAAATGAAAATGGAATAGCATTTTTATACAAATACCATGGGGAATTCTTGTTCTGCTGAAGCTAGGCATGCTCTGCACCATCTAACATCAGAATTTATTTAAATTTATAAATTCACTGCAAAGCTGATTTGTTGGGTAAGGGAGGAAGTTGCAGGGAGTTTTTTTGTTTGGGTTTGTTTGTGGGTTTTTCCTTCCAGAGGGAGAATAATGAGCAGTAATGTAGCAGGCAGGCCACTGCCCTTTCACATTCATTTACATTATATTTACAGTGTGCCTCTTAGAGTGGCATTTGCTCCTTTTAATCAAGTTCTCCTATTGTAAGTGTTAGTTTCTATGGACTTCATGGAATTTTTTGCTATTTTTTTTCCCCCATTGGAATGATTTGCTGTGCAGAGACTGGTTTTGCTGACAGTTCCACTTTACACAGGAGTTCCCTTAAGTGGACTCCAGTGAGCTACTGCTTATCCCCCTGACCTGTGGCATGGGCTGGGAAAAGAAGCACAGAGAATACTAAAAATATGTGATCAGCCAGTTTTACTGCATAAATCCCTTTCAGACCTCAAACATCTCACTCTGTTAACATAAACTGTGCACAAAGGGAGGAATAAAAACTTCTTCAGCAATTCAGACCTTAAATGTTACTAGTATACGGAATTTCAACCCTGTACTGGCAAAATACCAAGCATGAAAGCTAATGTAAAGAGTGACTCTTGTAAGGGACTGGTGCTTCAAGCATTACTATTCCCTTTCTTTAAACAGTGTTGCTTTCACTGAGACTATAATTGTTGCCTTTCTCTGAATAACTGCCGGAAAATTCTCTATACCAATAAACTCCATGATCAGTGTGAGGTTGATAGTACTTTGATAACAGATTTAAAAAATAAACACGATTTATTCATCAAAAAAATTCAATCAATACATCCAAAATTTATATTCAGAAGACATCTTCGCTTTTAAACAAATAATTTCATCATAACCTACTTCTTAGTAAAACTACAATAAGTTTTCACATTATATTACAGGAGCAATGGCTATTCAGTTCTAAATAATGGCTCCTTTGCTACACAAGTCAATGAAAATTGATTTGTTTCAGCCTCCTGTGCTCACACACACAAAGCCTGTGTACAACAACCCTATTGACTTCAGCAAACAGTATTCAACCTTGCATCCTCAAGGACTCGTGGCAAAATTTTTAAATCATTCCCCTCCTGTATTGTACCCTTTAGAGAACAAGACTGCATTTAAATGTCAGTCTGCAGCAATAATGCTATAAAGAGAAAATTGGTCACAGAATTGAAAATCTACTTTATATTGAAACATACAGCACAGGATTGGATATAAAGAATGAAGAAAATTAAGATGCATTGAACTTCAAAATGAAAAGCACTGACTGTACATTCAGTGAAAGGAAACTGACTCCAGCACCCTGTCTACACAAGAGAGTTTTGGCACACGAGCCACCCTATGGGCAAGCCAGGCTGCCTGCCATAAAGCTCCCATCTGCACACAAAGTGCTCTGCATGGCACACAGGCCTTTTCCAGCCCTGTGTGTACTGGGTATTTTCTGTCTTCTATAAACAAGAACATTTAAAAACAATTAAAATAAAGATTAGCGATATTAGCATGGTAGGAGCATAAAGTGCAGTATCAGAGACAAGAGACCATATGGCCCATCAAAATCTGTGCTTATAAGCCTTGGAAATACAAACCAAGCATATTCCCATCCTTTTAATCCATCTTTTCCTACTTAAATCTGATTATCAACTTTACCCCTACATATCCAGAAGTAAATGCCACATTTTACATTTCAAGCACATGCATAAACAAAAACAGTTGTGAAAAGTCCATATCTGAATATTTTCAAGGCTGGCGTTTGACCTCAGGCTCTGAACTAGTCACCATCTCACATAATGCATTGGTTCCCACTTGTTCTGTTTGTTTTTGACTTTTTATATAACATTTAAAAGACCACATTTGGCATCTGAGTGATTGCATGACAGCAGCTTTTGTTCTCACACATCGTGGCAATATTTTCACTTACATTTCACACAATGCCAAGAATGCAGTGAATGTTCCCCAGCAATTACCCTGAAGTATTAAGATGAAGAGTTATTTATGTGATAAAAACCTCTGAAGTGGACACTTGGATATGTTTTATGTTGGTTAACCTTCACTAAAAGGGATGACCGGGTGATTTTTGTGTTCTCGTTCCTGTTACACCAGTGTGAATAGCACATTATTTACTAGTTCACTGAGCTAAGTGACCAAACTAAAATAATGAAGCATGGCAGAAATCAGTCCTGTTCTATTCCTTAGGTTTCTTTGCTGGGTTTTATTTTAAGAAGAAGAAAGGATTTGCCATGAGTGGGTAGTACATAGCACCATGGCATTGGTCAGGTCTTGGTGAGACTATCACACATAAGAATGAGTAACAGTAAAAAACAAAAATTAACAGCTGATGACAAAACCTTGTTTTACTTGAAAATAAGAGGTTCAAAAGTGTTTAAATGTAATCTCATTAGCACAGTTTATCTATATTCCTTATAAGGAAAGAGATATTTGAAATTCTGTACATAAATGTGAAACCTGGTTTTCGGTGTGGGTTTATTTTTCTGTCCACTACATGTCACTTGCAGTGTTTCTCCTCTAACAAACAACTCTTATATCATTATATCAGGTACATTAACACTTTGTCTCTCTCTTTATCTGTGTTTACTGCTGTGTTCTAAAACTCATTTCTTCACCCAGGTTACAGAAGCATCTATTTCCTTCTCAAAAATGGCCTTCCAGCTATTTAAAACTACTCCTTCCCTTTTCTTATCTAACCTTGTCTTTCGTGTCAATCACTTCCTGATTGCTTCATTAAAACAAGAAACTTCCTCTTTTGAGTGATCACCTGGAGTGATATGCTCATCAACTGAAAGCACATTAGAAAACAAAAGTTCTGACCATAAATCACCAATACCACAAAAATCTTTCACATATCCGAAACGCTATTTCCAGCTCTGAGTGAGATTTAAAGACACCTGCCTACAGTCTGGAGGGTTATATTTAACAAGGAAAGAAGGGGATTTAGCAGCAAAAGTTGACTATAAAGGAAAAAAAATAAAGAATTTTGTTTACCTGATTAAGGACATAAAAATCCACCAACAGTATATCATTGGGACACACATCAGAACAGAAGCAAGATCATATACACAAAAGACATGAACTGAGAAGCAAGAGCATTCTTGTTAAAAGTTACTGAAAGATTCTGCATCACCAGAGAAACATGGGAGCAGTAAAGATACAGTTTTTTTTATTATTTCCTTTTAAAAATGAGGCTTGATCATTTTAAAGAAGAAAATAGAACATACATCCCTGTAATAGCAGGGATTAGACATGGACATGGTGATCAAGAAGATCCTTAGTCAGTGTTTATGTGAAGGGAAGAAGTTCAGTGTAACCATGGAGCTTGTATAGCCAGACAGTATTATCCCACTGCTGTGGAGTATTGGCAAGAAAAACAGATCAGGAAAGATAAAAGCCCTACATTTGTAAGGATGAAAGCCTTCTGCTCAGAGGGAAATAAATGCTGACTACTTTCAGAAGAACACAAGAGAGAGAGTTGTTTTTCCCAGTGTGTAGATGTGTTTTTGAGCACTCCAGCTCTGACACAGCCAATTCTGAGGTGCAGGAGTAGGACATGGTTTGCTCTACCACAAATGAGGCTACCTTTGAGAGGGATCCCCTACAAGAATGTGCCACTTCTGAAAACAAAAACCATCTCCCAAAGGCTCTGACTAAGCTGTTACAGGCACCCAAAGGTTCAGACTAAGCTGTTACACGTTTCTTGCTAGTTCTTCAGCATTGCTGTTTCATCAGAGCAGCTAAGAAAAACTTAGGACAAGGAAGAAAAAATGACAAACAAGGCTCAAAAGTCCTTGCTTCAGTACACCTCTCATAAGAAAGCCCTGGATAAAGTGAATTCTGAGTGTATCTGTATTTAAAAAACAAACAAACAAACCAAACAAACAAACAAAAAACAAACAAACAAAAAAACCACACCACAAAAAACCACAAACTCTCAGCTGCACTACCTCACAAAGTATCCTGAAAAAATGACCAAAGAGTAAAAGACCTTGATCTCACTGAACTCAAAAAATCAAACTCCCATTAACTTCCAGGGGACAAGACTCATGACTCAGGAATCATAGCTGGAGCCAGTGAAGGAGAAACAGCAGAAGATGGGCATGGCAGAAGCACAAAAGCTGAAACTGGGTCTTAAGCCCCCAACATGGTACCACTGACCTATACAGAACCTCAGGGAGTCTGTAAATGACTATAACTGTGCATTGTAACTTGCTTTGTCTATATTTCTGGTGTTTGGGTGGGTTTGTTTGTTTGTTTTTTTTTTACCATTAGAAATTCAGAGGAATAAAACCTGTCTACAATAGCCGTGAAAAAAAGTAGCATTCAGTCCTGAATCTTGCATCTTCAACCCATCTCCTTGTGGACCAACAAACTGTTTCACTGAATCATTTGCCATTGCCTGCCATCTTTAAGAGACTTCAGTATGTGAAAGCTGCAGCAGAGACTTCCCTAGTGTCTCAAGATCTAGTATTTCATGAAAACATCAACTTGAATTTGTAAATTAAATATTCAGACCTTGAACTGGCAAGAGAAAGATTGAGACAACTGTAACTAAAAGGACCTCAATGTAGAAAATAAGTGTGAATAAACTCACTTTAAAAGAAATAGGAAAATGTTTGATTATGCAGAACAGACTGAAATCTTGGCTTGGGTAGCACTGTGCCAGACTAGAGCAGAAAGTGGAAGCACACAGGGCTGGGGGAGTGCAGCAAGAAACAAGTCTTACTCAGATGTATGAAACCAGGCAAAGCAGGTGAACAAAAATAGCTTAATTAACAGCACAAATATTAACAAGATCAATGGCAAAACCTAAAACTGCAACTGACAATCAGTGGGAGAAATAATACTCAAGTGCACCTAGGCTTAATTTTTTTTTCTTCTTTTCTGTGGTGAAAGATAACCACTGATCTTTAAATAAATTTTATCCACAATATCACAAACTGAGCACTGTGTGAGCCTTAAGGAGAGGGAGGCAGCTTCTTTGTAGCAGCTGCTCTGTGCCATCATGCTGCTAATTAAATAAACCCAGTATTAGGGTTCAGAGCACAGCACAGTTTACCAGTCCAAAGTAAGCAACAAGAGACACACCTTGATCCTAGGACATGATGGAAATGTTACTTCTCTCATTCTCTGGGGTATTTTGGCAGTGTGACATGAAAAGGTGCCTTGCCATTTCATCCTGATAACAGACAGGCCTCCAGAGAGGAATAACTGGATGCTAATGTTTGAATACTCATGAGGAATGCAACATTTATATTGGATGCTCAAGACCAAAACAACACTTTTGTGACCATTCAACACTTTGTACAGTTCCCAAACAGAAAATGCAACCTACTTCTCTGAAAGCATGAACCCTGCATGCCAAAAGAATCCATAGAACATTCCACCAGCCTTCATCACCTCACATTTCTGGTGTTGATGAATGAAATACAAACTGCCCAGCACTAGTAATGAAGGAGTTAACAACCCAGCCAACCGAGAAAAAGAAACAAAAAGGGGTTTTTTCCCTCCACTTTATAACATTTACCATTAATTAATTATGGGAAGTATCCATTAAGACTCCTAACATTTAGAGTGAAAGTTCAGGATAAACTCAGGGTCACTGTTTACAGTGCTCTCTGAGCAAGCAGCCTTATTGCTTGGAAGTAACCATGAATGTTAAAAGGTACAAGGCAAGTATAACGAGGAAATGAAATACAGAACTCTAAAAATATCCCCCTGATCTATGCACGTAGTGTGGTGTCTGACAAATTCAATTAAAGATGTCATACATCATTCCTGCATTGTTATTGATAGAGACATAGCAGTATTGAATTTTAATTATTCAGCTGGTATTGATCCCACAATAATCTGGTGAAAATCATTTCAGGTTGTCAGTACCCCTAGGAGACAACAGCTATTATCTAATTATAAATCACACTGTGTCATTTGACAAAAGGTTAGGGCTTTCTTTTCACACAGTTTTGCAGTCAGATTCTCGTGTATAAATCAGAGTGACATGATTGTCTGCAAATGCTAATTATTTTCTTCCCATTGAGCATCTATTCCATTACCATGATGGACTCGTAAAAGTGAGCTCTTAGTGCACGTAGCAAATTCCCAGACACGCAACAGTGATAAAGGAATTGGGATTTCAGATTTTTATTCCATACTGACCTTGAGCAAGCAATTGTAATGCTCGCAGGGTTTGCATTTTCCCCAAGGAGGAGAGTGGGACAATATTTGCAGTGCCCATTTTGTTAAATGCTTTCAGATGCTCAGAGGAATGCTGCTGAGCAGCAACAAACTTTCCTTTTCAGCTTACCCGGAGACAAAGAGCCTGGCTAGTAATCTCTCAGTGTTCTCTGCCAGAAATCTGGGTTTCCCTCTGCACTGCACTGCCATTGTCAGGGACCGTGTGACTGAGGCTGTCCAGCTGGTTTCTTTTCCCCTGTCGCTGTTGTAACATGGATGTGTAGAAAAACCACACCAAGTCCAGGGTCAGTAGAAATGGTGGCAAGGCCAGTTTAATGGCCTTTTTCCCGAGGTTTTTATACGTTAGTTCACAAAAGTGAGTTAAATGGCATAAAGTAATTGGTTCTCTGGCCATCCATCCCTCAAGGGGATTGGCCCAACTCTAAGATGTCCGTTCCCAAGTGTTTTTCTAGTTGAAGCCATAACAATCCAGCAAAAACAAGTGACAGGCATAGATATTTGATAACGTACTAACTTTGTTTTGGTTAGCTTGCATGGGAAAGGTAGACTTCTCCAAAATGCTAGAGAGCTGAAGAAATTCACTGCTAAAGCCCTTTCAGCATCTACATCCCTCCCTTCAGATGCTGAACGTTTATCAGATCTTGGGCCCAGAGGAGGGAGCACACATTCCCAAATCACAGAGCCAGCGCTAGCAACCAGCTTTTTCCTGTGATGAGAGTCGGCTCCTGGCTGAAGCAGCCTGTGCTGAGCAGCAGCAGCCGCACACAGGCAGAGCCCGGCCCCGCTGAGAGAGCCAAGGGCAGCGCTGCGGCTCCCCGGGGAAGGCGGGCACAGGGAACCCTTACGGGCAATCCAAAAGCCTCTGACAGACGCTGTCCCTGCAGGGTACATTTATGTATAAGGAAAGAAGGTGATAAAAGTGCCTGATCATTGCTCCCTAAAACACAATGACTTAAACAACTGCGCTGATGGTCTGTAATAAACACACCATTCAGTGCCATTCTGGGACTCCCTTTTTCCCTACACATGCCTTGAACTTTATGATACAGAAATAAGGATAAAATAAATGATCAGCAACAAATGGCCCAAACCGAGAACATGAAATCTGAAAGGGGAGGTTAAATATTTGGAAAACTGTGGATGCCCTCCTTTAGATTTGAATTTTGTCTGATTTGAAAATGTCACTATTGAGTCAAGGACAATTTAGAGACTAAGGAAATTTTTCAGCTGAAACAAGGGACACTTTGGAAAATCAGGTTCGCATGAGAAACACACACGAAAGCCATCACTTGGCACTCACTGCAGTCTGCAAGCCCTGAGTGAGATGTGGGACCCACTTTATTCTGTGAGGCAACGTTTTCACACTTGCACCGAAAATCTCCAATATTGTAACATTTTCTGCAGTTCATGGATTTCAGAGACTCCGCAGGGAGAATGACTACAGTCCTTCATTCCCCAGCACGCTCCTGAACTGAAGGCTCTCCCAGAAAAAGGAAGACACACTACTAGCAACAACTAGATTAGCACCTAGCCTATGCACTTTTGCAGGAGTAAGGGACTGCCAGGGTCCCCCGTGCATGTTATCACCAGAAACTTGTAACAATACAATAGGTTTTAAGTACTTGGTGATTAAAGTTCTAGCTTGAATGGAGAATTGCCATGGAATAACCCCAAGACTTCCTCTCATTTCATCTCACAGAAAGCAAAAATATTAGGTAGCAATAAAAGCTCCTCTAGCTAACTTTTACAAAGTCTCTCTTAGCACATCTGGGTGAAGTCAGGACTATGTTCACTCCCAATTACTTATCCACTCTTCTTTTTCATTCTTTTAATCACCCCAAAACTCTCCCACATAAAGAAATTCAACAAGACACTGCCAAAAAGAGAAAATCCCCAGCATGATTCACTTAAGTCGCAATACAGTTCTTAGTCATTTTTCATACCTGTGCTACTTTCACCTCAGCCATCTAAAATAAAAAGCTATATGTCCTCAGCTACCTTGCTTCTTTTAAAACACTTCATTTTATTACTCCTTTCTATCATTGTTTGTCCTTTCTATTTTTAGGCTTTGCTTTATAAAATGTCAATCTGTGACCACTCCTTTTTCATAATTAACCTCATATTCATAACTACCTGTGGTTTACTTCTTACTCTGAGCATAACTTCTCATTCTGCCTCCTCTTTAGAGTATTCTATGCTGTGCCCAAAACTTCATGAACAAATAAGTGCCCTGGGAAGCAGAGTGTCAGCAGGGTGTACAGTTGTGTGTAGTTACTCTATGACCATGGATAACACAAAGCCAAGGGGAACCTCCAGAATACACCTGAAGGAAAATAATGCCACGAAGTGTCAGGCTCACCACACACCATTTCTTGCTGTTCTGGCTGCAGAAACATTTGTCTTGCCCACCACAGCTGAGTTCTGCCAGTCCAAGCCCACCTAGAACTCTGGATTAGACTTACACACCCATCACCACCGACTCAGAGGTCACAGAGGGTGATGCACAAAAGCACCATTTCCTTCCCAGCATGGCAACCCAGAGACCTAAGGAAAAGACACATATTCTCACAACTTGCCACCCAAAACTGAGGTGGTGCCTAGCAACAAGGGAAGAATTCTGTGAACAAAACACAAAAGAAAACCTACCTGTTCATTTTGAGGTAAATACACAGTTGCAAAGAAACCCATATTTTAAACAATCCAAGGGGTTTTGAGAAACTGGGGACCTGTGTGGTTTGAAAAGGCTGCATGCTACAAGGCTTGAACTGTCCAAGAGAAATGACTCCATGTCACAGGCGGTACCAAAACCCACTGACCGGGTAGAGACAGCTCACAGGTGTACAGAAAATCTGCATCCAATCATAGGTAAAAATAAAGGCAAAATTAGAGCAGGACTGTGAAGCCTTTGGCTTGGAGAACTTTCACATGGATGCCATCCATCAGATCCCTTACTATGCATGAACATGACATCAGGCCCAGGCAAAATGTAACATTTTTTCCATTGAGCCATTTGGTTTTGTTTCAAATTTCTGATTGTGTGGTTTTTTTCACTGAAATTTCAGCTGTTATTCAGTCATATGTCTTTTAAACCTTTTAATTATAACACCATATTTCAGTAATCCATGAAGTGCAGTATCAGTGTTTTAGAGATTAACAGCACAAATAATACACATTTCCAAATGGCATATGATAATGTTTGGTAAATAAAAAAATGAGATACCATTGGTGCTTTTGGGTCCTAGCATATAACAGCAACTTGTGTATTCACTCTAAAAACGTTGCTGCTGCATCTCAGTGCATTTTTATATCCACTTGTCTTCCTAGAGTATGTGATATGATCACTTCAAAACTATGAAGGGCTCAGGAGAAGTTACTGAGTGAAACATTAGGTATGACAGACCAGAAAAGACCCATCCTGGCCTTAAGCTGGAGTACTCAAACTGTTCATAAAAAGCTTTACTTACTTTTTTTAATATGTAGATATACTTTTCTCCTGATGACTTCAGCATTAATGAAAAGAAGCTAAACGAAAAAAATTTTATTTGTTTCAACAAAGCAATCCTAACATTATGGAGATGAAATAATCAGAAAGATACTTTCCACTGAAATAAAACACTGAAAATATGTAGCAGCATTTACATACTGTAGCAGCATAAACCAACAGCAAACACAAAGCTGAATTCTGGTCAAATCTCATATTGTCTGGTAGAATGTACAAGTTTTTTCATCTGACATCTGTACTATCAATTGATCTGCTTTAGAGTGGTGCATATTGAACAAGTAATAAGAGCAAAAAAAAACCACAGAGCCCCTCTAGCAAACCAAGTGGCTTTCTGATGTCCTTGCTGACAGTGTTTTGTAAGAATTATGAGAAGTTATGAAGACTCACCATGAGAGACAAAGACAAAAGAGGTGTCCTTGCTCCTCCTCCCTTCCTGCTGGACATACAGGAAATATTAACCAGCCAGAGCTGTGAACCCATCGCGTTTCAGCCACTGAGTTAAAAAATAGTTGTTTTCTGAGAAACATCCCAGTGAATTTATTTCTCTGTACTGGATGCTGGCCAGCTCTCCTGCACTGCCACAGCCACACAGTCAAAGCTTCAGGAAGATCCAACAGAATCAGGAATATGTGCAAGGTACAAAAGGGATGATCAGGGCATAACCCCAAACCCTTGGTGTCTCTCCCTGGATACTCCACTGCTTTGAACAAAAGTAAAAGCATTACTGGATGAATAGTTTGTCCCTATTCACTGTAGGGCCATGAGGAGGTGGAGAACATTTGCTATCTGTGCCACTGATGAGCCAGCCTCATCATCCACGATGCATCACTTCCGAGGTTGCTTTAGAAGGAAAAAGGATGTTCTCATGTTCAAGTCATGCCTAGTGTTACCAGCAAAAGATGCCTAAAAAGCCCACAGGTGCAGAAACACACCCCGGGCAGAATGCATTATTGGCTTCAGTGTCTCAGAGAAGGAGCCCACCAAATCAAACAAAGCTAGTATCAGAAAGTTAAACACTTAAGAATGTTCTATGATTACAGAGCAGGGTTTGAGGCATGACCAGTTTTACTCAGGATGGGCCTTAAGCAAGGGCCTTATGAATTTTTATAGAGCAAACCAGGATCCTATCAGTGCAGTAAGCAAATTCTGATGGCAAAATTCACCAAGCATAAAATTGCTTTCAGCTCTTTTTATCTGGAGGCAGAGTGGACTAACCTGTATTGGAATCCAGGTTCTTCCCACACCCTCCAACAGGTTGCTCAAGGTTCACACAACTACACCAGCTTCTGTCTCTGAACTATGCTGCCATTTTCTTTCTACACTCACAACTGGATTTGGTAGTTCCAAGATAAAGTCCTTAGAAAGGGACAGCAAAATAAAAAATTCTCCAGAGGTGAAATGCAAAGGCTGCTGCTTGAATTACAGCACACCACCATTCTTCAGCTTCTTGTACTGGTCTAGCTAAAGGAAAGCCTCACACTCCGGCTTTATTCACAGGCTGCTGGCTGAAACGTCTGTAAGAGTTGATAATTCCCTTATACTTTAGCCCGCACCACCTGCCCCAAGACTTGTACTGATGCATAACAGATCAGGCAAAAAATGGAAATACAATGAAGGAGCTGAAAAGATCTTTGCTCTAAATTCTTATGGGGAACTGGTTGTGAGTTTTGACTGACCTTCAGAACCTCATCTGATATTTCCTAACCCAAATTATTGTATGATCTACAGGGCTGCTTTCCACTCTTTTGATGACTGCAGCTGCTGCTGGGAGGTTCTCCAGAACCATCCTGTGTACCACCAGATGCCCCGGTCCTGCTGCACCTGAGCCTCCCTTTCCAATGCTTCAACTTGATTTTCAGAACTTCAAGTCTTTTTTACCATTGAAACCTTGTGAGACCACATTGTTCAGTGGATGAACATGATCTTGTTTACTGCCTTGTGCTCCAAGAGCCTTTCACCACAGGACAGGATAAAAAACACACAAAAAGCAACAGCCTCAATCAGGCCAGAAGGGACAAGGACAGCACAGCCTTGACAGCACTCGGGTGATGCTTTATGACACAGGACAGGAAATGGAAAGGACTGCATTTCAGGCATAATGAGAAACTGCATAAATTGGCTGAGTTGTTTGCTATAAAATGACTCATTTCTGTCTTTAAGTATTTATCTATCAATAATAATAATGCCATTTATGGGGTTATTTCTCCTCTTGACATGTGATGCTTACTTGCACTTACTTGACCCGTTCACCTACCCCAGCTGACCCATGCAGGAACTTCTGCAGTGACCCCAACCTCTCTGCCCTTTTCCTCCCAGACCCCCACCAAAGTGAAACAAAGGAAAATAGCTCTGTCACCCAACTTAGAGGTGCAGCTAGGGATCCAGTTACTCTGATCTCCTCCACAATTACTTTGCTCGATCTGTTTCACTCCAGGGGTGAAGAAGAATGCTTTGCATTCACTTTCTTTTTCCTTTTCTATATTGAAGGAAATGAAGCCACATTCATTCCAATTATTAGTACTATCTAAAACCTTTCCAATAACGAGGCATATAGACAGCTAAACATGCACAAACTAATCAGCTTTTACTGCCTGATAAAGTGTCACACTTATCGTGTTCCCTGATCAGCCGAGCTTATTAGTTCAGTGCATATGACAGTCACAAATTTGCATCTATTATCCACTGTCTGGAGATTTAAAAGCTTCCTGTTAGGCAGAGATTATCCATCAATGGAAGCGATTCTTGAGGGATAGAAAAGAATATGTTAGTTCAGTGCTAGCTTTGCTAGGCAGGCCTTGTTGGATTTATCATCTTGATCTGTTACACTGACTGAAACCATTGCAGCTGTCTCTATCCAGCTATCTCGGAAGTGATTGGCAATGTACTAGTAATATTCTTAATAAATATTCTTCTGAATCCGTAAGAGCATAAATCCAGTGGAGCCTCTTTTTCTTTAACAATTTTTCAATACGTGCTAGTAAAAGCAAAAAGGTACCTGGGCAGGTGTGAAGTGCCTTTGGGTGGTGCAGTGCCTGGGTATCAAAGGAACTGCTTCATCCTGCCCATTAGGGAGGGAGGGAGCAGAGGTTCCAGGACAGGACAGGGCCTCACCCCTCTGCAGATCATGGAGAGCCAAGAGACTTCGCCTTGCTTATTCACCTCTTGAAGAGAGCAATTAGGTCTTAATTCTTTACTTACACCTTAGAGAAATGGAATAAAGGTGAAAAATTGTTTTAAAGACTTGGCTAGAGCTTCTTGTTTCTCCATCTCCTCCCCCTAAAACAAGAGCTTACATCATCTCTGCTCTTCCACTGCAGTCAGTGGCTCCCACTGCCCACAGTTTTGGTGAAACAATCTGTCCTCTCCTCTTCTCTACCATGTGTTTTTACATCCTAATGTACAGACGTGCAGTCAGTCTCCAAAAATAAATTACAGATACTCTTTATCTAGTTACATATATTCCAAGCAGAGGAAGCAACAATTGGAAATTGCAGCCAAACAGTTTATCTTGCAAGCATCAGGGCTAACCCACGTGGGGTTCTATACTGTTATTTTATTTTCTTGATTGTGCCAGTCTCCTCCTCGTTATTACCTTCAGCCAGGAGGGAGGGGGAGAAAGAAAAAGGCTGATACTTATTCCAGCCATGAATCAGCAAACAGAAGATAGCACACGAGCATTCAGGCTGGCATCTTCCCTAAAGGGAGTAATTGTGGCAAGCTTGCTTGGCCTTCTGCCACTTCTCACTCCTGCAAAAGAGTCTCTGCGTGGCATTTCCTGCCATCCTGCCCCTCCAAACGAGCGTGGATAGTTAGTGTAATTGTGCTCTCTAACAAGCCGAAAAGAGGGAATTAGCTGCCCTTTACTTTCTGCTCGGGTCAGCTAATCCTCGAGGCGGTCAGGCGAGCTGCAGAGGGAATGTCACACGGAGCTCCCATCAGGCGCACAGGTGACTCCAGCAGCAGCAGCAGCAGCAGCGGTGCACACTGCCTGCGGGTCTGGAGGATGAGACTAACAAGGCTGGTGGGTGCATAAGCACTCCTTCCATAGGCCCACAGCAGTGAAAAGGAAAGCTGAAGAATAAAACTCATTCTCTCGATCTGCTCGGAAAGAACTGGACTACAGACTGAGAGTTTCCAAAAATGGGATGGTAACTGGCAATGCAATTCTCAGTTGTCTGTGCAAAGACTGTAAAATTGCTGTTCCATTTCTCCATTTCCTTTCCGTATTTCCAAGCAGATATGCCTAATCTGAGCCATGTTTCAGTAAAATAACATCTAGATTGCAAAGCTCAACATGCTTAAGGTGATGTCTTTCATAAATATGTTAGAGCACCTAGTGATGTTTATTCATGCCCTTGTAGCATTGGGGCTGCTGTGAATAAACACCTGCCTTGGCTAACCACTGCACCAGCCTTGCTTGTTCCAATTTCACAAATACTCATCCGTCACTGAACCAAATCAAAAGCTGTAGCAATCACAGAGCACCTCTCTATGGCAGCCAGTAAGAGGCAGGATTTCTGGCAAAAGCATGGATTCTCCACAATGGATTTTTGATAACCAGGAGCAAAAAGTAAAACAGCAGAAACATCTACTTAATTCTCAGTGATGACATACTACAAGATTGTGTGACAAATTAAAGAAATGGACAAAGCAGCAACAACTTTGTTGTGAAAAGCAGTACTTTCATGCTTTTCAAGACACCCTTTTGCCAACCATGTCTCTTTCACAAAGGAAGAGCAATGTAACTGGTGGAGAAATATTACCTGCATTTGCACAGGTATAGCTGCGTGCTGCAGCTAATAGTGCAACAAAAGGTCACTACTGTTTATAGCCCTGTTCTGACATCTGGCCTGTGCAGGTCAAGCACTGCCATCTTTGAGCACAAGGGGCTACAGAGTCACAAAAAAAATACTGTAATTTTTCTGGTAAATCTCTTCTAATCCCACAAACCAACCAGGATTAACCAGAGCTGCCATGTACTACCATGTTATATGCAAACTGTAAAAGGTACCATGTGAAGTAATTAAGTATCTCCAATTTAGTGACAGGGAAGCTGAAGCCAAAAGAAATAATTACTGCTTTGTGGCTGTCACCCAGGTCGAAACAGCAGCCAGTGGCCTGGTCTTTCATCCCTCTGCTCTGGCAGTTTATTCTTCACATTGCACTGTCCCTTGAGACTAAGCAACTAAGTATTTATAAGAACTGAAGCATTTAGAAGAGGAGAACATTAAAGCGAGGGGTGGGGGGAAAGGGGAAGAAAAATGAGGAAACAAAATCTTTTGCAAATTAGAAACAAACCACCCCCTGCTGTTAATAGTCTGTAACCTGTGCCATTCTCTCAGGTCTTTTTCACCCAAACTATTTATTCCCAGGGGTAATCAGCTTTACAGGTTTAACTCAGTCTGTGGAGGTACCAAAAGATAAGCCATTCACTGAGACCATTTCCCTGCTCTGTTCGTGAGACTTGAGCCAAGTTCTGGCTGGAGAAGAGGCACACCAATCTCTCTCGACAGCAAAAATACAGAGAGATACAAGCCCCAATTTAATTGTGACTATTTAAATCACTGCAAAATAAACTTGTTTTCCCAAGAGCTTCATGAAAGAAAATGGAAGTCAAAACTATTTTTTATTCAAGTAAACAAACTGGAAGAGTAGACAATCTTGTTAATGAAACACACTGAAAATAGCTGAAAGAATAATGCCAAGAGTTGCAAACAAGACACGCTACAGAATGTGGAGCAGCAGCTGATTAGCAGTCCCATCCTTATTTTCTAATGGTTCATAATCAGCGGTTTCTTAAAGGAGATGCACATGGCATTTCTTCAAACTAAGCACAGGCTCTGTCTGCTAAAGACTTGGGGCTTCATTCTCATCTCAGACTGTGTTGCAGTGCCAGGATGTGCCCTTTCTTAAGGCTGTGTTCTCAAATAACTACTGCATTTCAACACCACTAGGCTCATTCTCTGAAGTCTTTTAGAATGTCACAGAAAGGAGTATTTTTTAACATTTCAACCGTTATCTTGGAGTAAAAAAGAATGCATAATACCAAGAGTATATTTGCCAAGGAAGCTGACTGATTTATTTGAATATTTGCACAGCTTTTGCAGCAAATCTCCTTCACTGTTTCTTCTGCATTTTCAGATCAGAGGAAAACACCCAAGTATTTCAGTAGCACACAAAATAGCAAACAATACTAACCCCAAGGGAGTGGGGAGGAAGAAAAAGTCTACAAACATGCAGGAAGAACAGAAAAGAACTTTTTAACCGAGTAAGGGAACAATTTCATGCAATCATGGACCTTATTGCAACACAGTTAGTATAAAGCAACACAGTATAAGTTGTCATGTAGCTAAATTAAATACCAGCAAAAAAGTAATGACATAATACACCTCCCTGGTGAAGAGTGAGCAGAATATTCAGAGAGTTACAGCATGGCATGAACTTAAGTCCATGTCAGCACAAGTTACTGCTCACATTAGCAGTTATCTCAATTAATACAACATTTTTTTTCCACCCCAAAGCGAGCTTTTCCATTGATGCTGGAAATTTCACTATGCATCCTAATGCCTACAACAAATAGAAAGACCACATGTGTACCTGTGGCTCACTATTCCTCCCAGGGTACATTTCTTTGTGCAACAAAGGCACCAAGCCTCCACACTGAGATCCTCCAGAATGCTGGAACTATTGCTATCCAAATTCAGACACTCCAAATGGCATGGAGTTTGTATCTGGGCAAAAGCTACACGCATGGATAGAATTTCAGCTTGGAAAAATCCCACAGAGAATTAAATTTGGAATTAAGCTGTGTCTAAACAAACCAAGGAATGAAACACATTCAAGTCTCAATTTTTTTTCTCTTCATACCTCACTAGGTATGCATACCCCTCACTTCACCCAAATATTTGTGAGAAGGAGAAGCATGAAGGCTGAGAAGCTTTAAATGTCTTGTTCTGCCCTATTTGCAATTGCTTTTTCATTTGGAAATGTCAAACCACTCATTTCCAACTAATTGCAGGGAAAGCCACCAGAACAGAAGCAGAGGGAAAATGCTTTGTTCCACCTGGCTCCCAGAAAGAAGCAACCAGACCTCCTGGGCAAGCCTGGCTGGGAAAGAGCTGATATTACACCCGTGGGATGTGCCCTCCTCCAGAGCCTTTCCCGGGAAGCAGCTCTGCTGGGACTCTTTTCTTGCCATCTCCAGGCAGGAATGGCAGAGTCAAGCAGAGGTTCTCAGGGACACAAAATGCTTTCTCTTGTATTCCTGCACAGCCCCTTAGATCCAAACCTTGATCCCCAAAAGTTTCATGTAGATAAGCAAGAAAATCAGCAGTTCAAATCATTTCCATAGGTAGACATCAGAACAGAAGTGAAAATACCAAAGCCAAGGCAGAACAGAACTGAAAGATGGGAGACAGAAGAACTGAATGCCTTGGAGCTATCTTTCCCACATTCCCCTTGCAATCTGTATTACCAACTTTTCTGTTGAGATATACCAGAATTTTGCATATTGTCAGGTATTTGAGGAAGCAAAACATGTCAAAGCACGTAATATCACATTTTATCTAGGAGAATACTTTATTCTACTGGCAGAAATATGCATTCTCCAATTTCTTAAATTGTATGCGCAGCAGCTGAATAAATGTCTAACTAAAGTTTTACTTCAGGCAGATGGAAAATGCTCTAAAAGTCATCCATCAAAGAGATGCAGTGAAGGACAGACAAGTGTAGTAAGGGGTATCCACATGTGCACCCAGCAGTGTCTCACCTGATGGGAAGAGGCACTGCAGGTTTTTCAACAGTGACAGCAGCTGGGCACCGGGCAGGGACCTGGCTCTGCAGCAAAGGGACCCCAGGTGTGTGGGCCCCAAGGTGCTGGGCAAGACACACACACCCCTCCGGTCCTGCTGGGGCACCATTTTTTTCTCTCTCCTCCTCAGAAGGGGGCCTTATCATGCTCTTCCTCCACAGAGAAGAAGCAAAGTTGGAAGGAAAAGGGGCTCCTCTTAGTGACATGACCCAGTGGTGCCCAATACTGACCATTTCTCAGTTTTACCTGGGAGCACAGTGCAGCTGAGGGCCTGCAGGTACTGCAAGAATAAAGTCTTCCTTTGAGACATATTATGGAAGAGACTGTGACAGGTAACAAACCACTACATTTTTTAAAGTTGGGGCATGAAAAAGGAAAAAAATCAAGTCCCTCTTGAAACACTTTCTCCACAGACACTCCTGCCTTTGGGGTTCTAGCAAAACTTCTGGAGCCAGAATTCACAAACAGCAAAGCACCACGATGTTGAAGTAGAAAACAAATGGCTCTGCTGTTTAATTCACCTTGTTAGTGGCCCAGGAAGCTCATTACAATTCTGAGGGCTTTCCTTTTGACTCTAAGCAGGTGTCTTACACACGTGGCCACAAGTGAATTTGTAGATAAAAGCAGCTACTGCAACCACATGCCTTGAGTCTTGGTGCTGGACTCGGGATCCTGCCCTTTTTTCCATTGCTTGTGCAATAGTCAGAAGGACAGACCAGGCCAGCATGGATATTGCCACAGAAAGTTTTCATTCACTATGGACTTGTCGTGTTCCAAGAGCTCATTAGAAGTCACAGATAGAAGGACACCTACCTTGGTGACACATTTCATACAGAATTAAATTGGATACTCCATCTCAGTTCTGTGCTGAGCCAAAGCAGAACTCTGTGTTGGAACACAAAAATAAAATAAAGACGAGTCAACCATAAGTCTTCAGCCATCTTCAGGGTCAGGTGACATCTAAGCAGACTTTCAGGACCATAAGTTTTGATGGGTCCCCCAACCCCTCACTAAGCACCTATCCTCAGCCTGGGCTCTGGTCTCAATTCTTTGTCTGTGAAAGAGGGTGAACAGAATTTGCTGTGGGGATGGGGACAAAATATTGAAAGAACATTAGTCATAAGTACCTGTGAAATCCTGAAATCCAACAAATTGAACGTTAGAGCGTTAGCTTAGATATAGAGTATCCTGCTGGTTAAAATTATTTCTGTACAGTGTTAAAATCTCTCTGTGCAGCAGCATATGAAATTTAAGTCTAATTATTTTTAATGACTGTTTGCTTCCAGATGTAATACAACTATTATTACTCTAATTACCTGTTATTACTGTAACAGTATTCAAAAACTCCAGTATTCAAAAGCCACAAACCACTTAGCAAACAAACATTCTTTTCTCGGTGGGCAATGGCTTTCATTATTTTGCCCTTCATGAAATCACTTACTGCCTCTGCCTCCTTCTTCACAGCTATCTTTTGCAGAAAGGAAAAAGCCCCAAACAAACAGCTAATCAGGATTAAAATTTCTTCCTCTGAGTTTCTACCACAAGGATCACTCTGTTCCTACCCAGAGCAGCTTGCCCTACCTGGCCTTCCAGGCTGTGTTTGTGGCACTATTCTGCCTGTGCCATACCCGAGTCAACAGGAGGGAAAGTAAAGCAGGTTCTGAGGCACTGATGGAAGAGCAACCTCCTGCCTATGGAGCAAAAGCTGCTGCTGGAAAAGATCTCAGTGAGCAGCTCGTGGGCTGTGTGCAGCAGAGCCATAGGTGCTCTCCATCAACAGCAGGACACGAGGCAGCCTGAGATGCTCTGCTAGGACTGGGGGACTTAAATCCTGCTTTTATCATAGGATTAGATGCTACAACCACTGTGGGCCAGCTGTTTTTTATCAAGAAAAGTGAAGCAGCACAGCACTCCTCTAGGAATACACTTAGCATGACAAACTCATTTATTCCCAGCAGTTGTTTATCACTCTGCACCTTTCCTACAGCAATTGAGAAAAAAGACAGGATTTGAATGTGGAAATGGCTTAAATGTTACAGAGGAAATGGAGGCTGGGGTCTGGATTCACTCCCCAGGTCTACTGCAAGAACCTTTGTTTCTCTCCTGCACCTCTGCAGTGCTCTGCAGAGAGCAGAGATACCAGTGTGCCAGGTGATAATCTGCTAATGCCAGGGTTAGTGTTCAACTTCACCTGTAGGAGACTTCAGGGTGGGAAGAGCTGCTGAGCATCGTTGCCCAATGTGATCAATTTCATTCATTTTCACCAGGGAAGCTTCCAGTCATCCTCCTGCCTGGTAGGACCAGCCTACTGGAGCCAGTCCTCAGCACTGCTGAGGTCACCAGAGCTGTGAGCACACACCTAAAGCCAGGGTTATGGAATGATACAAGCCAGACTAACAGCACCAGTGTCCCCTGGCCTGGTCCTGCCTCTCAACTCACTGCAAGGCTCTCCCAGCTGCCACTAACATTCACCTCTCCCGAGGAAAGGAAAACTGGCCATGAGAAGAAATAACAACTCAAAACTAGGTGGCTTGGCCAGGTCAATTGTTGGCTCCAAGATCGTCACTGGCTGCAGTCCTGGAAGGGGCAGAAGGTGCAACAGACTCAGGCACAGATGAATCACACACCTGAAATGGAAGTAGCAGAAACCCACTGGTAAAAAAATTGTACTTATATTTAAAAGCAGGAGCTGGTGAATTTATTTTCATTCATTTAAACCCAACAAAATAGGTGGTGCTGATTTTCAACGTTGTGTGTCCATGAGGCCCTCCTGTCTCCCTGCCTTTGGCTGGAAAAACAGCTCCATGTTCAGTTTGTCGAGACTGGGATCAGCACAGCAGCTCTGAGGCAATGGGTGCTTGAAACCCCTGGTTCCAGAGAGCCCCCAGGTTCCTTCTTGGTAAAACTCAGACGTGACTGCATTGTTCCATTTATTTTGTACAATGAATTCATGTAAAGCTGCAATTTAATTTCTAAATCAAATGTCAAATCTTTCCAGTATCAGCCTGGCACGAGGGGCACCACTAGGTAAGTCCTGACTATGCTGGGAGAGGCTGGCCTTGCCTGTGACCCAGCAGGGCAGAGCACAAGCCAGCATTGCCAGTCACTGCAGCCCCACAGCTGTATGGGAGCTCTCACCACGGGCTGTGTGGATCATTATTTTGAGCAAATCGGGGTTGGTTACGCAGAGTGAAAGAAAAACTGTTCAATCTGGATTGACAAGAAGAGAAACTGCTCAGGAAGCTGAGCAGCCCCCATCAGAGCAGCTCAGCTGTGGCCAGTGCCCAGGAGGGAGCCCACAGACAGGGACACAGCCCTGGGGACAGAGGTGGCAGCCTGAGAAATGGCCAGACACTTGTTCCTCTCTGCACAGCCCCTTCAGCGCATTTTCACCTCCAGAAATCCTCTTCTCCTCTGGCACACCCTTTGAGCAGTACCTAAAACCTCAGGGAGGAAAAAAGGATAAAACCTTCTGGAAGTACAGAGAAGTAATAAGTTACAGCTGTACATATAAGATATGCATGCATATATGTATATGGATCGATTTGTCATATATTTGAGCTGTTGTGAGACTATTCCCCCTAAAAACAACTCTAAGAGACACAGGGGTTTCACCAGTCACCTTGCAAGAAATCACATGCTTTGGATATAGAGAAGGTGGATTTATAGAGTTGTTTTATTTTCACCAAGTTTTTTCCATGTTTCATAAAGCAGAACATGGTGTAATTTATTGCTTGTCTGGCATCTTTCGCACCAGAAAGATTACAGAAATGTTTCACTGCCAATTACAGTTAGCCAGCCTCACTCAAAGGCAGCAGAGCTAACACTGAACCCACACAAGCTCAGAAGTTCATGGACAGATGAAAGATCTCAAAGCTCAATTACTTTTCATGGACAGAATCCTAAACATCCTCCTAACCATATCCTTCTCAGAAGGAAGGATCTGAAAGCTGAAAAGCTCAACAAAGATGGCTTGAAAGGAAATCTCTGAGGCAGGGTGGCTCTGCAAAAACCTGCAATAGAGTATTCCCAGGTATAACATGCAGGCAGAGGGAAAAAAGAAAAGAAGGAAAAATAAAAAAGCTTTTCTCCTCCCTCAATATGGCAACGATGGACCAGAACAATGAGCACAGTTAGAGCCATAGGATAATAAAAACTGGCTAGGGCAAGCCAGCAGGGAAATTTTTAAATGAGCAGGATCATTTTTGTTTGACTTCGAAAGGAGAGGGTATGACAATCCTCAGCTTGGTGTGGAGATGTTTTTATTGCTTGACTTTTATATGAACCTATAAAGCCAGTATTTGGACAGTAAGAATATATTTCAGAGATGTATCAGTATGTCCAGAGCGTGGCTGGTAGGGACTTGCAGCTGCTCTGTTCCAAGCCTCAGGCAATAACGTCCTGGGTGACGTGTGTCGGTGTGGAAGCACTGAACATCCATCAGGCTAAGGCAGCTCACAATGCTCATGTGCTGACTTCAAAATCCATGAGGTACAGATGGCACTGAGACCTTTTTCCCCTAAATAAAGGGTTATTCTTCTTCTTTTAGAAAATGGTTGAAGCCGCAGACAATATATAACATTTTGAAGTCTCAGCTTTAATTAGAGAGTTAAAGAAGCATATCTTCTTTTGTTAAAAGGACAGGCTGTACTGAATGTGTGACAATGAACCTGCTTCCAGGACAGCCACCAGAGCTGCTCCTGTGAGGAACTGTGGAGAAGGATGATAAAGAGCTCACTCTTCACAAACATTGCCATCTTTGCAATTTTGTGACTCATCTCCCACTGATTTTAGTAGTAAGTAGAAAACCTTAAATGCAAATTCTGTTTCTCATCCAGTTTTATCAAAGGCAACATCCAATGTTAAATCCATAGTTAGTCAATATTTACACACTTGAAATACTGAGGAAAGGAGATGATGTTCATGCAGAAACTCATGGGGCTATTGTCGCAGTAGTGAAATATTGCAAGCCATGAGAGATATCAGGTCTTTGGGATGGGGCCGGTTTAGTTCTCAAAAGTGCTGCAGCTAAGAGTTAAAGCAGATAGTGAAATATTGCAAGCCATGAGAGATATCAGGTCTTTGGGATGGGGCCGGTTTAGTTCTCAAAAGTGCTGCAGCTAAGAGTTAAAGCAGATACTTCTTTATTTAATAGAGTCCCCTGCAAAAATATGCCAGTCAAACACTGTGCCTTGCACGGAGATGCCCTTGTCTAGCACTGTCAGAGAACAGTGTAAACAGCTCAGTTCAGTCTTCTTCCTTGGCACACAGCAAACAGCAAGCAAACCCTAAAACAAGGGCAAACAATTCCAGAGAGCAGCGTGATGAGGTTTGCTCTGAAACACCTGCACATAAATAAAGACAAAGAGAGTGCAAGCTTCTATTTCCCTCTCTGGGAAAAAGAAAAGATCTGGCACAGTCTATCCCTAGTGTGCTGATACACAAGGATGAAATGACCCACGTTGCAAAAAAATGTAAACAAGCCAAAAGAGATGACAAAAATCTTACATTTAATACTAAAGCCTACGTTTTCTTGACTACAGATTTCAGACTAGGTTTTCAAAGGCTGGTGTCTAAAAGAACAAATAATGATCTTGTCAATGCAACCTCAAAGACTGTATCTGAAAAATAATGCAAAGAGGGTTTGGCTAAGGATGAGCTTGAAATGCAACCTCTGGGGGATCTGTTTTTTCATGAAATTTTAAAGACGTGCATAAAATAGCAGTTTAGATTGTGTGCTCAGAATTGTGTGGATTCAAGTAAGAGTAAAAAACACTTTCTTTGTATCCATTTGTTACTTGAAAGAATGAGCACTGGCAATCTGAACACTTAAAAATAAAATTAACCCAAACCTGGGCAAAATTCCTTATCTTCCCCCTCTTCCAAGGTATTTGCTCCACCCCAGCAGTCAGCCTACTTTAACTGAAGGTGCCCTGAATTTCAGAAGAATGTTATTTTCCTTGGGCAAAATACAAAATTGTTCTTAAGGGCTGAAGTTTTCAGAGTTGGGTACTTAAGTTAAAGGCCAGCAGCCCTGGATGCACTGTTTCAGATTGGAATTTGCTGCAGGAGAATGCAAGCTGGAGTTTGTAACAGCTGCTGGGACAACCTCTGGGCAGAGCTGGGTGTCCCAGGGTGCTACTGGGACCTCACAGCAAACCTGTGTTACTCTTCCCAAAGGTGTTGCTCCTTACTGGGCCAGGCCTTCCCACCCCTGTCCTCTCAGCTGTTTGTGTTCCCTGTAGGAACCCTGTTCTCTGGTACAGAATGATGGGGGGAGCAGAGGGCATCTGCAGCAGAGATAAACTGGTGCCTAGGCTGAATCCCAGTCAAACAGCATCACTGTCTCAGTTCCAGCATCCTCAGCATTGTTTAAGCCTCACATTTTAATTTCACTGTTATTCACACTATTTCACCTAATCTTGTAATTATTTACCACCAAAAAAAAAAAAAAAAAAAAAA
>VXAC01001161.1:53747-113972 GCA_013399225.1 Rhipidura dahli
AAAACCAACAACAATGAGTCTCCTCAAATAAAACCAGAATATTCCAGTTATTCCCCTTTGTCAGTTAGTGCATCACATGGAGTCTTGCTTTGATTTCCCTGACTTAAGGATCATCCAATTTGCTGCAGTGCTGCACAAAATAAATCACTAACCTCACTGAGCAACAAAAGGAGGACATCTAATGAGTCAAAGACAATATTGCATTACCAAAACAAAAATTAAAGTAACTAAATTGTTCATTTAAAATAAAAATTTGAAAGCTTTACAGAGCCCAAGAAAACAAAAAAGCCATACATGAAGGAAATACAACAATTCCAACCACAGAAATACAAATGTTGTTGGTAGAAAACTTAACAGGGCTTTTTGAGAGAACACCACTGAATGAAAGCACAAGAAGCAAAAACTGGATGAAAGGAAGAAAGGATGACACAGATGAAAGAAAAGATGAGAGCTGGGTGAAAAAACAGGAAGGTCATTTCCTTTATCTAGACTTGCTAACTTCAGTGTACAGAAACAAAGGCAGCAACTGTTCTTCACAAAATTGTCTCCAAGGACTCTGTAGCCCATTTGGTGATATTTTTAAAAAATAGTTTGAAGAAAAAGACAACTACATTCTTTAATGTCACTCAGCAGTAGTTCTGCAGCTGGGGATTTCTATTCATACAATGGTTTAAAGTTTTTTCTGCTCTAGTTATTTCATTACAACCATAGGATTTATTACATGGTAATTCCCTGAGCCCTTATAAATCTGTTTGGGGATAGGAGGGGGGGTGTCTTATGAATCCAGTCTGGCAACAAATTTACCATATAAAATTTAATCTATTGTATCTCACTTTTGTATAATCAGATCATTAAAATGCATTGCTAATATGTAAATCTGAGCTAACCTCATTACCATAATTATGCTCCATAATTATTGAATAAACAAGCATTTTAGAGTTTCTAAAGTCTGCTGAGAATGCTTTTCCAGTTTGGGAGTGGCTTTAATTATGTGCTTCCTAATCATTATTATAAACCTTTGTGGCAATCCTGCTATGTGATTGTTTTAAACGCTGCTCCTAATCTGACTGGCAAGGACCAAAGGTTCGTGTGCTGTGAGCACGTCAGAGAGATCCCTCAATCACAGCCTGCCTGCCAGCCTCCACATGAATTAGTATTATTGTTTAATTTACAGACAGGGCTTTGCTCACAAGCCTTCATGCATTTTAAGGAATTATAGGCAATGAGTCAAATTCTGCTTTCCCCTCTGGAAGGAGAATTAGTCAGTGAACATCTCTGTGTGTGACATAAGTTTATTGAATGTAAAGTATTCTACAAAAACATGCTCACCGTAGGTTTTACACCTGCACTGCGCAGATGTCCAATGAAACAGCTTTCAAATGTGCTGCCTGCTGGGTATTTATTCTATTTTTATTCCCCCTTTTTTTGGTGGTGGTGGTTTGTTGGTGGTTTTTTTTACAATACATAAATGTTATACAATAAATGAGGCATAGGGTAAACATCAGATCCCCAAGCCAATACAAGCAGCTCCACTGAAGCTAATAAACTTTTGCCAGTGTATGGAAGATTCAGCCCATTACCTTTGGAAGCCATCATAAGCAGAACCCTGCTGACTTCTACAAGCCAGTTTCATCTTTAATGAGCAGCACATCATTCTAGGACTACCATTGTCAGAGCATGCTACCACATCTTGATCTAAACAGAAAATGGATAATTACTGTCTTTGCAGGCCCCCAGGACAAGAGATTCACAATCTGTGACAGATCTGACCTTAGAACAAATGACTCATAAATTATCAGTAAAGTCTTGGAAACATTTGACTGTCCTTGACCCAGAGTAATACAAACAAAAATACTCATGATATTGACCTTTTTTCCTTCTATATGAGATTTTGTGTAGGAGACCTGATTAAAGTTTTTCAAACTGTAAGAAGGTCAATGAGATCAATTCATACAAATTTTCAGAGTGAAATTTTTTTTTTTTAAAAAGTGTTTGATCTATACATTAGAAAAAGCAAGTATAAAAAGTGTAGCAGGCGTACTAACGAACCTGCTAGAAGAGAAGAAACAACTGATTAACACCACCACTGCAGTTCTCCACAGCTCAACAGAAAACACAAATCACATACACTGGCAAAGGTCTTTCAATCCAAAAAAAGACCCTCTAACAAACAAAAAAAAAAAATCACAACCGAACAGCCCAAGCAAGACTCAGATTACTTAAGTGATTTTTATAGAGTCCCAGGGCTCAGCTGATTTTCTAATAGCAAACAGGAGAAAGACTGAAAATGCCCCATCCCTTAGAGGGCAGCTCTTTCTCCAGTTCTTTGCAAATAACGTTTCTCAACAGCCTGTCCTCTACATATTCAGTCTCTCAGGTCTGCTTCCCCAGAAAGTGAACTAGAAAGGAAGCTCAAATTAGATTCAGGCAGTGATGAACATTACAATTTTGGTGAGCTGAAGCTTGTCAAGCTCTCTTATCCTTTAGGTGAACATCACATTACCAGACCACAGGACAAAGATTTGATGTGAAATTACACTTCACTGTGCATTTATAGGACAGACAGACTGTTTTATCTTAGATGGGGTAGGAAAGATCAGACCTTTACAGAAAAGAAAAGAGGATTATTCACATTCACTGACAATAGCATCACCTTGTAGGCAAAGACCAGCGCTTTTTTCTTCTGTGTATGGATTTTGTGCCCTTCTGCACAACCTTTTTTTAAGAGCATTGGAAAGAAAAGTGACAGGAGTAAATATCAGTGAAATAAATCATTCGCTTTTAAGGAATTCAAGATATGGAACATGAGGAAATTCAAGTGATACATGAAATATATTCACAGAAACACGTTAACCTGGAAATTAACCACAAGGAGCTGGTTAGGAAATAAGTCTCAAGCATAATTTAAATACCATTTAAATTTAATCCCATTAAATCCTGAGTCCATCCTTTCCCCACACAAGAATTTCCAGTGCAAGGAAGCTGCTAAGAGAAAAGATAAGATCAGCACTTTGTTCAGTAGAAAATCTCAGCACAATGCCAGGCTTAGAGCCCACACCAAGAATGACACTGACTAATAACAATAATGCCTTTCTTTTCTGTAGTGCTTTTCAGCAGAGAATCTGCAACTACTTTGAAGTATCCATTTATTAAACTTCGCTATTGAAATTATATGTGTGCACACTTTCTGTATCAAAAGAAATGGCACATAAAAATCTGGGGCTACATTCGTGTGTGTGTGTGAAAAAGGAAAAATAGCATAGTAGTTTCACATTTTTCTGGCAAGAATGCTCTTCCTCCTATTCCCTTTTTCTGCAACCAGAATCTTACATCTCCACCTGCATTGTACCATGGCTCAGACAGCCTGGATTGGCACACTTATTTCTTCAGTGAGGGGCAGATTTAGTCACACTGTTTCTCAGGTAAGCCAAACTCCCATCTCCTGCCACCTCACACAGCATGGGAACACCAAAAGAGCACAAGATGCATTCCACAGTGATACAGATTTTTAAAAGAAACCAAAAGCCCCACGATGGAAGAGACCCCCCTGCTACCACTGTTCATTCGGAGACAGGCAGTGATTCACAGGGGAAGGAAGAGCAGGGAGAGTGAGCTGGATTTGCCCTCCTCTGGAAGCAGGGACCCAGATCCCTGCAGAGCTGCTTCTTTGTCATGGGAGACTTTGCTGGAACTGGAACACTGAACTAACCCAGGTTAAAAGAAAAAAATAAACAATCCTATTTAGATGTTCATTATAGCTGGAGTCATTGCAGACCCAGCTCCAATCCCTTCATGACGAGGGAAGCAGCAATGAGCAGTTCAGAGACAGCAGCCAGTGACCAGCAGAGGAAGGGAACCTCCGACACCTTCATCCATCACAGCATGCAGGGATCCTCACAAAAAGCACCTCACAAAGCAAAACATCATTGCCTCAATGTCTCAGCCACTGGAGCAATGTGTCTTAGGGTGCAATTTCACAGGAAATGTAAATTAGGGAGGTGGCAGGAATGGCTCCAGCAAGGGCTCAGTTGACCTGGCTCCTCCTCTTGCTTCTGGGTGCAAGTGAAGCCAGAGTGGGCCAGCTGAAGAGCTGTTCCACCCTGGGACACTGACTGGTTTGCTCCTCCTCTGCTCAGGGAGCTTGTAAGATCTTACTTACCTCTGGAATACCATCCTTGTGTCACCCAAAAGCCCATGTGTGTGACAGCTTTTGTCACAGATAAGACTTAGGCATGCAGGCAAACACTTTCATCCCGAAGACTTCATTTTCTTAGTAAAAGCCAGGGTTGATTCATCAGTAAAACAGCTGTTTTCTTGAATTGCAAATCTCGTTATCATTAGGTGCAGACACACCCAGCCATTGAAACAAGCTGTGCCATTCCTTTACCTTTCTTAGCCAATCTGTACTGCCAGAAGAGGAAAAAGAGAGGTGACTGCCTGAGGACGGGCACTGTACAGGGTGTAAAGCCACCACAGCACCTCCCATCGTGTGCCTCTCCTAGAGTCTTCCCTTAAAACCAACAGGACAGGGGAGAGAGACAGCAAAGAAGTTTCATGACACAGTGACACGAACTCCGGCTTTCTAACAACTCTCCTTTGACTCCAAGCAGCAGATTTCACAAATTCATTGTATGCCATGAATCACTGGGATGCGAATCATGAGCTGGCCTTATCTTTTCTTCTGCCTTCATCTCAGGATGAAATGGGCTCCTTATATTGGATGTTTACTGACTGACCCAAGGATGACACACACACAGGGACCTTCCCACTGGCTTGGAGATTATTGCAAGATGATGTTCAGAACATCAAATTCAGTTTCAAATTCTCTGTTTCACTGACAATTTTTTTCAGCTAAGAGCAGATCTCTTTTCTGGTGGGGGGGGGGGGGACAAAAAATATTTATATAAGAATGAAAGGGCTGAAATAACCATTCTGTCCCAGATGAAACCTTCTGTTCCTTTCTGAAATAATCTTCTGTCCTCACCCTCTTCCTCTGTGTGTCTCCCAAGTAGTTTGTCAGTGTGAAAGAGCTGTTATTGCACACTGCACTTGTTTGTGACACTTGACTTCAAAAAAAGAACTGCAAACCCCTCTTCCTGAAGCAGCACTAAAACAGTTAATTACACTAAGCTAGTTAATAGCCTTTCATCATCAAGGACTGGTTTTTCTGCACACACAGGGACAGAATCCATTTATTTTTTATGTATATTCTTCTATTTATCTCACTCCTACCAGCTGTATGATAATTTATTCTCTGTCACTGTTCTTAACTCATGAGTTCATTTAAAGTGCGATAGCAGAGAAAATACATTAACAGTTTCAGAGAATAAAACCTTTCTGAAAATGGAATCCAGCACTTTACTTTTACAAATACAGAATTTACACATTTGCACTTGGCTTAATTAATTAAATCCATACGGGAATTACCCGAGCCATACAGTAGGGCACAATACATATGCTGATAACTAATTATCATCAATTTAGGCAGGACAAAGCCAGAAAACTGTCTCAGTATGAGAGATGTGTTGGGACTGGCCAAGGAATGACCAGAGAGCCCCATGGTGACAGGAGCTGCTCTGAGGTGTCCGGGATGTGGGTGCTCCAGCAAAGGCTCCACTGCAGCCAGAAGAAATGGACCCCACCTTCCTCCCAGCTGTCCCTGGCCGCACATCACACGTGGCCCGCTTATTTCACTGATCCGGCTGAAGACTGAACCAGTTTGGGAAGGGTTGGCTGAGCAGTGCTGGAAACAGCTGGCAGCCAGAGGAGGGCTGGGGCCAGTTTGGGAACAGCCTGAGCAGCACACATAGCTACACCCTTAGAAAACCTCAGATTGCTTTAAATCACAAGTTTCTACGATCTCGGGAACAAAAAAATCTGGGAGCCTTTCTGCAATGCTTTTCCACTGTGTGAGAGCTACAACCGCTTCTGTCTTTTGTCTTGAGAAGTGAGTTTGCACAGGAACGATCTCCTTTAGCCGATCAGGGATGCTGACGATGCTTCGCCCTCAGCAGCAGCAGCAGCATGGCCCTGGCACACCCGGCTCAGCCCCGGGACTGCAGCCGCCTCTCTGAGGAGGATCAGCTGCTGCTGCTGCCTCGGGACATTAAAAACCCTGAGCTAATAGATCCAAGGGGTGGGGTTCACTTGTTTTTGTTTTGGGTTTTGGTCTGTTTTTTTTTTTTCTTAATGAAAAAGCTTTTCTACTCCCCGTTCTCCTTTTTCCTCAGCCTCTTCTGTGTATTTAAGAGCAGTTAGAAGAGAATTAGCCCGGAAAAAGCCATCAGATTCTTGGGTAAAACAACCACGGGGCAGAATCGTTTCCAGTTCTTAGCGTGAAACGTCAGCTGTTCTTTGTAAATGGCCTTTCAGGAGAGGCGGCTCCGGGAACAGAAGCGCAGAGGTGGCTCAGAGCTCCTGGCAGCAGTCAGGACTGGAGGGACAATGTGATGGAAAGTGCTGCCAAATTGAGAACACATCAGGTTTCCCCCCGGAGACAGTGAGCCGGCTGCGAGGCAGCCATCAGGATATGCAAATCAGCAAAGGAAAACAAGAACCGGGAAAAGTTAGGGAAAGACATAGACCCCACAATCCATTGTAACAATCATTATTATTGATTTTGATGCTGTCTTTAAGGGAGGCATCTATTACAGGAACCAATACTTAATGAAATTAGAAAGAAACATATGCTTTCCCATAAACACGCTGGAGACAATTGCCCATCACCACTCATTCGTTACAACTCCCTGGATTCAACCACAACCTGGAAATAACATTTCAATATTGATGCTTCTCTTAAGCAAACATGTAAAAAAAACAAAAATGAAGAAGAATTATCCTTATTCCACTCCTGCACAAATCAGATCAGTTTTCACCAGGAGCACTGAATAGAAACATTCTCTTTCAACCAAAAAGCGTTACTTGCACAGCTACTGATTTGCTCTAGTCAATACCCCAGTGGAAAAATAGGAACTCCACAACACATAAAAGATTATTTCAGTCCTCATGTTCACCTGTCATGGCCTTGCTCATGAACTGTTATTTTGATAAACACTGAAAAGTCAAATGCTTCTCAGTTTTAAAATCATGGTTCTACTAGTCAGAAGTGAGAAGTTTCTCCATGTAATTAAAGAAAGATATGCAAATCAGAGAATTGAGTATACATGGCATAATTTTTTTTTTTCTGGAAAAGAAACTTACATGGTTTTCCCCATGTTTCAAAAGTGTTTGTAAAACATATCTTGAAAACTTGCATTTTTATTCTCTTTTGAATTAGTGTGAAACATGTGCAGAAGTTGTTCCTTTCCAGGTATTGTCAGTGGAGATCATTACTGGACTCCTAAACCTGGAAATCGCTTGCCATGACCTTGACTCAAGGAAGGTAATGTGTACAGCCTGAACTCTGTCACAAAGGCTTTTAGCTACAACCCTTTCAAAGCTCCTGCACACTTTGTCCAAAACAAGGTTTTTGACTCCAGCTATTACACAGTTAAATAACACAGCTTCCCAGAGAAACACCGGTAAGCTTTTTTAGATTAGCTCTGTGTACCAGGTAGAAGACCAAAATGCAAAACCATTTTATTTGATTTAGTTCAAGATTGGGCTCTTGGGGCTTTTCAGGTTAAAGAGGTGATTTCTGAAGTTCTGTTTGTATGTAATAGAAAATTGCTGCACTTTAGTGTAATTCTTATGCTCCAAAATACAATGTCACAAACACAGAGCTGGTACTATCATGAAAATCAGGCTGCAGCACAGACCTATCAAGCACTACATTGTACTTCAGTTTAAGTAGTATTTATGGCAAACCTCAATGGAATTTTATAAAACATAACAAGCTTTTTAAAAACAGTATTTTAGAGAAAGAATGCTTTTCTATCAACTAGTATTATACTTTTTGAAATTTACAAAGAGATCCCACAATCTATTCAATTCTATCAGTTCCCAGAATCACTTCCATAAAACCATTTTTAGACAGAGTCAGCCAAAAACTTACTCAAACACCAGGTTTAAACATACGGCATGTATCACACCAGTTCCACAGAGCACTTCAGCCTGTGACAATTTTAAACACATTTAAGTCTCACTTAGGCTGATGCCAGTAAGAGCTGTGAGGTCTTTGCAATGGGTCCTTCTTTCCTTTCAAAGCACTTTGCCTGTATTTATACCAACACAGCAATGCAGTCCTACTGCTCTGTCTCAAAAGAAAATTAAAATCCTCCTGGGAGGATGACACTGGGTGGAAGACACTGTGACACTGAGTCTGCTGTAGGTCCCAGTTCAGCCCCTGGCTAGAGCTATCAGAAAGGGTGGCTTTGTGCCAGGCTGGAGAAGGAAGGGCTGCTGCCTCCTCCTGCTGCCCAGCGCTGTCTGAGCCTCGGCTGCTGCACGAGCCATTTCCCCACCAAGGTTCTCACACTGCAGCTCTCTGCATAGAAATTAGATGAGCCACAGCAATAAAAATGAATCAGAGCTTTGGAGGACATTATAGCTTCTAACATTTGGAAGCTTAAATATTTTGGATTTTACTTCGTCCCTGCACAAAAGCAGTTTCTGCCTAGAATAGCTTCATAGTGCAAAACCTTTTGTTTGAGCTGCCCCCAAAATCAGCAAGCAATCCAGGTTTCAGTTTCACCAGGGTATAGCACGGTGGTTGATCACCACTCAGACTGCAGAACTGGGCTGCTCTGCACACGCTATTTTATCATTTAGGAAACGGGAAGGTGGGAAGTGGAGCTACACACATCCATATTCCATCTCTGCACTGAAGCAGAACGAGCTCAAAATGAGGCTACAAGAAGACCCTGTGCAAAACTCCTGTAATGTGTGCAGTTCCACAAGTTTTAAATCCCGACAGTCGTGATGACACCTGTGCCAGTGAACACGCAGGGCTCGATCACGCTGTTGTTGGCTTTCTTGTCTCTGCAGCTCCACTTATTTGCCTGCTTCTGTGAAGAACTCCTGGGCGGCAGGACATGGAGTGAAGGAAGCCGTTAGCAAATCAATCCTAAAGTGATTTATTTCCAAGTGGCAGATACCAAGCAGGCACCATATATTTATCATTTGGACAAGGCCTTAATAAAGATAGATTCGAAGTATAAGTCTTTCTAAGAAACAGCCTCAGCTGCAGACACATGCCAAAGCTTCCCTCACTGTTTAATTAGACTCATATGCTTCAGCTGGGGTTTAATATGCATGATGTTTGCTTTCACTTATGAATATTACTACTTGTCTAAAACAACAGGTTGCCCAGGCCAAATAGCATGAAACCCTTTTGAGATATCTATCGATTATTGGTGTTGGAAAAAATATTACAAATCACAACATCCTCCCTGAGACAGTAATTGACATGTATTTATTTCCTCAATAAAGGTATTTTTAAACACCTTGTTAAAATAACATGAGCAACACTGAATCCTGTGAAGACTCAGACTAAATGACCAATCTAGGGCAATAAGAGCACTGCTTTAAAAGAATTTCTTCTCTTTAGAAACTCAGCATTGTAAAATTGGAGGGAAGGGGGGGAGAGAGGAGAAGGAAGCAGCACAGTTTCTTTTTGTCCATAAAAATGCATTAAGCCTCCTTTTATCTATGCCTAGATAGCCATCCATCATATCAATCATCTATTATTTACTGTAATTTACAATATTTTCTGTGCTGCATGGTACAGTTTCCCAGTTTCTTTGAGACTAACCTAGAGCCAACCCCATCTTCTTGCACAGATGATACTACTTTCGAGTCAGTGGGAGCACATAGGTAGCAGAAATGAGGTTGAGCTACTCAGAGGGATTTGGATACACATTGCATCAAAATGAGTGAAAAGTAAACCTTCTGCATGCCTTGAAAATCTCATTTGCTCCTCTGAACTTAATTCAGCTATACAAGTCCTCTCTATTCAGGGCCTCAGTAATATTTTACCTATTCCTTTATGCAGAGCTGCCACAGGATAGCATGCTCTGTGGCTATGTCTATTTGCTTTATGAAATACAACCATAACAAACCTGAGGCTAATGTCAAATTTCAACTGTAAATAACTCTATACTAGCAACTGACTGTTCAGCTCTCCTGCCCCACATATGTAAATATGAACCAGGCACTTTGCTCAAGCACTCTGCCATCAGCCAGGAATAACCTTTCAGAAGTCAAGGGAACCACGTGGAATAAATCTACTTCAAGCACAAAGAGAAACACTTCAAAAGAGACTAGGAGGGAATGTCTGAGCTGTGATTTTTCACAGACACCCACTTTTCCACTGAAGTCAAAAATCTGACTTAATATCTCTCCTCTCAAGAAGGTTAGAAGAGCCTCTCTACAGACACAACCTGACAAAGCAAGGATGCCAATCCACCTCAAAGAACCACAGAAATAATACATATCCCTCTCCCATTCGCTCAATTCCTACAAACATCAACACAACTGCCCAAATGGAAGCCATGTTAACATCAGATAAAACTTCTTAAAAACAAAGACACTTAAATATATATTTTCAAACAGTTTCTGATGAAAAGTAAGCTCTTTGATGGCATATTCTGTTCTTACGTGCTTCCTCTTTTCGAATGAGAAATCCAACAAGAAATCCACACAAGGGCTAACCACAAATGCTCTTTGCACCAAGAGCCTCAAACACTTTTTAACACCCTGTGTTTCAAACCAGTTATGCAAATGAAGAGCCTTTCTTCCAGGTGACTGCCTGGGGACTATCTTCAGCCCCAAGAAATCCATATTTTCCTAAACCTTTTAGCACATCTCAAAGTAAGACAAGTGTTAATGGCTCTTATCGATACTGTGTTGTGGCACATCTCTTCCCTTAACAAAGGGGGCAGAAGAGACCAAAGAAACCTCAGAAGAAAGCGTAAGGATAAACTACACATCTTAATCCTCTCATGGGAAAAGGGAGGCAAAGGAAAACACAAAGGATAAACTCCCCTGCAAGGAAGGAAAGAGAATCAGAAAGTTTTCCTTATTACCACAAAGCCCACACAGATGCCCAACAAGACACTGAAATGAATTTGTGGATAACCCAACCCGTGCTCTTACCTGTGTGTTGCTCAATAGTTTCCCCAAGGTTTCACAGCAGAAAGGGCTGCTGGAGTGCAAAGGAGCTGCCTGAAGTTAGGGTGGAATTTGACGAAGGACTTCCACCTGATTCTCCGTGTAAGGAATACAGCTGAAAGACTGTGACACGATGGGTGATCTGCAATTTTGGATGATCAGATGTCACCTGGCAGCTTTTTAGCTTTCCTTGATGCATCTGTGTTAGACAAGTATGGGAACACAGGTTTGTTAACTTAAACTAAATGCCTCAAGGTAGAACATTAGTGAAAAGGAACTTTTACAAAATCCTTTTTATTTTTCTCATATTTTATAAAAAAGGAATTATATGTTATTGGGTCAGCACTGAAACTCTGTAGCATTTATCTTAATTTGGTAATTTTAGAAATTACCTTCCCTTCACTAGGAAACTAGTGTGGAATATCAGGGATGACAGATCGAGAACTGTAATACTTTATATAGAGTTTTTAAAGTCAGCTTTTGCTAGGCATTACAAAACAGTTCTCATATTACTAAGTCTGTATCTTAAAAATGGTAATCACCACCTGGCATACTCCATCAACACTTAGAAAACCGACAAAATGAGGCTGCACTTTACATTTAGGCAGCACATCAGTAGGGAGGAAACACATCCATGTGCTAATGTAGGCAGACACATGGAAAGAGAAAGACATGAAATAGTTTAGAGGGCATTATATAACAACTGTTGGCAAGTGTTGGCTTTTAAACAGCAATGGCTATAGAAATTGGGCAGCAACCCATCAGCCTGAAGGTGCTGAGCAGAGAATAAATTGCTTATCTGTTCCTGCTGCTTAGTCTCAGGAGAGATGCTATATTGTGTCATTCAACTTGCTGATCTCTTCAGACAGCTTTCTCCAATGACAGAATTTTAGTGCCAAAAGTGTTGGTTTACTAATAAGGAAACATGGCTCCTCTGAATTGATATTTCTGTATGCTGAGCACATAGGGATACCCTTGGGTAGTCACAAGGAGAACCATTTTCTAATTAATTAATCCACACATCTCCTCTTTCAGCTACATCTGTATACATCAGTACTGACATCAAATTGTCTGTTAACTTCATCAGAAGTATTTCCTTTCCCCAAATTTCCCAGGGGCTGTATCAATACCTCTGTCCCTAAATAAAAGTGGCAGGCGGATGTAAAGTGAGTATCAACTAACTCCCCTGTTTGGCACATCTCCAGTGCAGCCAACAGTTCAAAGTGCTTATTAAAAGGTCAGAGATCATTCCAATTGACAAGGCACCAACTCCAAGTGACACTTATCCAAAAGTGCTAATGGAAATGGAGGCAGAAATTGGAAAACCTGTAGGAGACATTTTGACAAGCTCAGCTGAGTAAAGATCCCCGAAGGCAGACAAAGAACTAACATAAACCAGAGTTTTAAAATACCTAAAAACAAACAGGGAAACACACAGATGTAGATATTGACAGACCAGTATTCAAGTGCATTTTTAAAATTCTTTCATTGTTCAGGACTATAAAAAGCCAAATTTCTTCAATTTGATACTGCGAGCAGGTGATAAGCTTCCAAGAAAATGCAAGTTTGCCTTCCTTTACCATCTCTATAGTCTATGCCTTTTCATGCCTTTTCTTTCTTAGTGGAAAAAAACCAAAAACACAACCCTGTTAAAGGGATCACATTTAATGAAAGGGGGCTGAAAAGGAATTCTGACTGCATCAGATGTCAAGAGTTGATGCCATTCCTTATATATTATTGTATTCAGAAAATCCTACAAGTTCTCAGCCAGAGAAAATTCCCTGACTTAAAATCAATACCCAGCTAAAGTCCTTTATCCTGCCAGTAATTGCTGTTTGCATGCAAAGAGGCTGCATATGCCTTCACTGGGAGAAAAACTAATAAGAGTTTCCTTATATCGGCAGAAAAACAAAGAACTCGGATGTCTGCTCTTAGCACTTCTGTGCCAGGGTGGATTGGGAGGAGGTGGTAATAGCCACATCTCATGAAAGTCACGTGAAACAGCTCTCAGTTTCTTCAGAGAGTGCAAATCTCCAGATCGCAGCTGCCTGTTTGAGTTGTGTGAGCTCATTGACATGGGCAGCTCCTGATGAGCTGCCCCATGTAAATCTCTTCTGGAAGGGGATGGGGACACAGAATGGATGGACAGCAGTAAGGGTTGGAATGGATGAGGTGTCAGCAGTAGGGGTCAGAATGGAAAGTTCTGACACAAATACCTATTTGAAGATAAATTCTTCTGACAAAACCTGATCAGGCTGAAACAAAGACATGAAAATTTTACTGCTTCTCTGACCTGTGCAGACGGCATGTATTTGGAAAAGAGGGTCAGGAAGTTATTTTATTCAACCCTATAGCACTAAGGGGACATTGGTTTGAGGGATAACAGTCTTTTCCGATATTGCAAAAATATCCAGGTTTCCTGTTCTTGCCTCTTATATGTCTCAACCTTTTCCTGTTGACATGCCTGTCTCATGCACTGAGACCTGTGGCACATCTTTGGGGATACACATGTGCACCGCACCCCCTGCAATGGACTAAATCCCATGTGCTAAAAACACTGTTTCAAAACAGCATCCTGATGAGTAGCTAAAGACGTGCTGCAAAGCTGCCACACAGTTCCATGGCCCCTCTTCTCCTTCTGGCTCCCCCAGCAGAGAGCTGGTTGGTGGGGAACAAATCTGCTGAACTAGGAAAGTGGAGTCCCATCAGAGGGGAGTAGCCATTCGCCTCACAGGTGATGCAGCAAGATCTGTTTTGCAGTCCTACACAGAGTCCTTTGCATCCATCTCTTCCATTAGTCACTTTGAAATGGAGAAACGAGAAAAAAAAAGTTACCTAAAGAAGGTCAAGGGATATTTGTTGTATGTTTAGTCTAATGAAATGACCAAACATTTTTTGCCAGCATTTTCCAGGTAGATTCAGACTTTATCACTTGTGATTAGACAGAAGATGAGCTGTGTCATCCTGGAAGGATCCTGGCATGGAAAGGCCATGCTCATCAAGGTCAGCATAGGCAGAAGGTCCACTGACTTTTCATCCACCTCATAGCTACTTTCTTTTTTTGCAGGAACACCTGACACTGATTCTTCCCCCAACCCTACCATGCTCTTCCTTTGAAATCGACTGATTGTAGTTTAAAGGAGAGTACAAATAAAAAGCACTGAATTCTACAGATCACATGCATTCCAAAACTTCATAGGATGTGTGCTCTCTGTGTTGAAATTGCAATCTATCCTCTATAACATTTTCACCTGACCAGGTAGTAGCTGGTATTTGATCACTTCTGTTTGAAAGATCAAATTCTACCTTTTGTTTTCTGGGGTTGCAGGGCCATTTTAAGCTGTATTTTTTAGGCAGCCTTTCCATAACTTCTGCAGAAGCAAGTAATTTCCACCAGCACATTTAATGCCAGCGTTGTTTAATCCTCTCCTGAAATGCAGTAAAAGGGAATTTAGAAGCAAGTGAAAGTACCTGGGTGAATAAAGAAAGAGCACATCCCAATGTCAAGGCCTGAATTGATTATTGTGCCTGCATGCATGTTGTTTATGTTGTTTTATTATAGTCCTGACTATTAAAAATGGGCTGGTTGATCACCATGGTGGAATGAGAGTTTGAGAACCTCATGAGCTCTCAGTGAATCAAAATCACACAATCCCTTGTGCTAAATAACTGCGCTGATGTGCATTGGAAATGCAGAGACGGTCTCTGCTCCTTGCTCAGTCTGTTTATAGCCTGAACTGGGCTGGTATGAAAAGTACATCAAATTACAAAGGCAATGAAGCCATGTCCAAGAAAAACCCAGGGTGACATGGGAAAGCAGTTAGGTCTGTGGTCACCTGCAGTCCTACACTGACCACCGTCATTCAGATTTGAGGCATATCTGGTGTGTTTGGGGCTTTTTCCTCTGTTTGGTAGAACTCAATTGCATTCTGTAGCTGTAAAGGTTTGTTACTCAAGTAGGCAGCTTGTCTGTGTGTGGCCCTTCAGCCACCAGACCACTCAAATTTATATTAAGGAATTTGAAACAACAAAGCTGAATAGGGGAATGTCCTGGTTTAAAAGACAGGTGTCTGACAAGGAAGGTGGGAACGAACCTCCCTTGGAATGGAAAATACAACCCCCTTCCATCTGAATTATTTCAACTCCAAAATTACAGAGCTTTCAGGCAAAGATATGGGAAAAGGAATAACAGTTCTTTACTAGAATATATCTATATAGACACATATAAAACAAGGCAAGCAAACAACACCACCACCAGCAAGAACAAGCAGAGCCAGAACGCAGTGCCAGCCTCTCTGGGCTGCCGGCACCTTCCCCTTCGGTGCAGTTCCGCTCACAGCCGGCAGGGGCGCCGGTGGCTCCCGGCCGGGCAGGGCGGGTGCGATGGCTCCCCGCGCCTGCAGGGGGCGCTGTGGCGCGAGCTCAGTGCCCTCACGCGGCAATGGCGGGCGGGCGGGATGGCGAAATGGGCCGCACAGGAACCGCGGAGCGGCGGCTGGGACGGCAGGGGCGGGCACACCCTGGGGGGGCAAACAAACTCTGTCAGAAACTCCGCAGCCTTAGCAGGAGCTGTGGGGCTTGGGCAGACACGGGGTGCTGGGTTAGAGTGTAGCGAAAAACCCAAAGCAGCAGCAGAAAGCAGCGGGGCTGGGCAGCGGCAGCCGGGAGACGCGCCCTTCAGGAAGGGGGAGGGTGTCGTGGGTCCATTCCCAGTCAGGTCGGGTATTGGAAAGGTCCCAGCTCAACAGCTGCTCTTGCGAACAGAAGCTCACCCACAGCAAGGAGAAGCAGTGCAGGACAGAACTCTGTGGTGGCAGCAAATTCTTCCCACAGCAGCAGCCCAACCGGCTCACCTCCAGTCCCAAGAGTGAGAAGGCGAGAAAAGCCAAGCCCAGCTCCTTACCCCCAGCCAAAATCTCACAGTATCTCTGCCCTTCCCAAGAGAAAACCCCGCAACTAAAAGACTGCAGCCAACTACATCCCTTTCCCCCCATCTCGGCCACTTATTTTGTCTCTCCTAAGAATTGTTATTATCCCTAGGCAACAAATAGGAGAAAATTCCCGGAGAGAAAGGAAAAAAAAAAAAATCCTAATCTCCAACTGGGAAGAAAAATCTGAGCCTGTTGTCTACCCAGCATTGCCACCAGAGTAGATGTTTCTTAGCGGAAAGGGGAACTGGTCTGTACCTTGGTCTGGTGGAGTGTTTTCTACCACCCCAGAGCTCTCTCTTATCCTTGATCCATTAGCTGTGGATCTCTCCATTGGAATCCGTCCTTTACCCATGAGTGGCAGCCTCAGTTCTGCCTCAGTACAAATGTTATCTATTCCTCATGTCTTGCCAGCTTGTACCCTGTCACCTCTCAGCTCTCCCTCTCCTGAAGCAGCAGCAGTGCAATATCTGCCCCAGGAGAACGGGGTGAGAGCCATGGCCACTACCTGGTCCAGTGCTTGCTTGGCAGGAGAGAGGCCACGGGGCAGGAGAGCAGGCAGGCAGAGAAAGGGACACAGAGCCAGGAAACTCTGGGCTGGTGTGTTGCCTGTGTGCTAAATCCTGCTTCACAAATTCACATCCCTATATGGATGTTTTCTTTTTTTTTTTTTTTTTAATTACTCTTGAATTTCCCGTGGCTTGAAGGACAAGGCATTAATGGCAGTTGTTTAATTAATTAATACTCCAAGGAAGCAGAAGTCATGCTATGCTCTGAACTGCATTTACCTGTGTTGACCCCACTCCAGTGAGGCGGCAGAGCTGAGCAGAGCCCAGTGAACATCACCGAGGCTGTTTCAAGCTGATGTACCCAGCTGAACTCAGAACACAGAAGTCATGAGGGCCACAGACTCTGCTTAGAACACATTTCTTTCCATGTGCCAGTCAGATCAATATTCACAACTATGCTTTTGACAATGCTGATTTAAAACTGTGTTATGGATTTCAGGGACCTGTAAGACCTTTGTAAAGACGAAAAACCCCCATGGCCACCCCAGAAATAATCTTTATCAAAGTAATGTAAGGGCAGGCACATACATCAGCAGATCTATCTGGTAACTACTTCTGCATCGTGCACTGTATTCAGAAAACTCTGAGGACTGCAAGTTGCAACATTGAATAACAACTATCAACAGGAGCTCCACAGCAGCTGCTCTCAGTGGCTATCAGGAAGCAGGAGAGCAGCAGATGAGCTACACCCCACAACAAAATCTGGGGTACCGCTGTCCAAAGGGAGCAGTGCTCCATCCTGTTCCTGCAGCACAGGTTTGAACTTTCCTTTACTTCAGTGGCACAATACCACTATGAAGTGGTGCTTCACTTAATTAAGTCAAAACTGAGACTACCATGCATATTAATGAGCACCCTAATGAGCATTAATTTTTGATGTTCCTCATTAACAAGGATTATAAACTATGACAAATTTCTGTTTGACTGAATGCCAAAATTTGGATGAGCGGAGGTTTAGAATTGTAAATCTGCACGCTTCCCCAGGGGATTAGAGCACCATGCAGATATGCTCTGAAAGCTTGCATGTCAAAGAAGAAATATACATGTCACAACAGGCTATCATCCACTGCCCTTCTACACATGTCAGCGGAAAAGCACTTGCATCTTTCAAGGAGAGGCAATTCAGATTCAAGAATAATAAAGGAAGTAGCCAACTCTCAAATAGTAAAAATGAATTACTCTTCTCTCATTGAAAGCAATGAAAACGCTTTAGTAGCAGAGGTGAACTCACCCCTGTGAGCTGTGTTTGTGCAAACACTTGGACTCCTGTGCAGGTCTAGTAAACATGCAGGTTTGTATCTGTTGTCATGACATTGGCATGAATAAACTAAGCAGCTTTAAAAGATTAACATATCTCAAAAAAAGTCTGGCTCATGCAACACAGTTACAAGAAATTCTAGAGGATAACAAACTCATACGGATATTCCATGCAGATATTTTTGGGGTTGTCCTGTGCAAGCGGGACTTGGGTCCCTTCAAGCTAAGGACATGCTATGATTCCATGATTCTCCTCCTGTGCTAATTTTTACAAGGAATTCCTCAGGCTTCAACTGCCTGACTCAAGCAATGAGCTGTGGGGCTCCATCACTGAAACACACTCTTGATGTGTCTAAGCCACTGTTGCATTTTGTTCATTTGAAGATAATCAAAGTAGTTTCTTTTAGTTTTAAATTCCTACCTTGCTTTTTTTTCTAATTCTATCACAGTCAAGCACCACTTTGAAGATGATAAACATAACACACCAAGTGGGGCTCATAACACACCAGCTGAGACTCATTTGCACTTCTTGCCCCTCACTGGTTCAGATGGAACAAACTTGTGGTGGAAGAGTTTTATTCTTAAAAAATCATGAAGACAAGGGCAGATGAGAAAGAGGAAAGCTGCAAAGTCAGGGGAGCCTGCTCTGCTGCAGTTTCACTAAAAGCCTCCAGCACTGCACTGCTGCACTCCACCTTACCCATTTAACCACCCTACAAGTGTGCGATCCAGACTGGTACTCGTATCATGATTCTTGTAACTAAAACTGAGGCTTCATAAAAAGTGACTTTTCAAAGTTACTTCTATTTCAGAATATTTAAAATTAAAATCTTTGTGAGGTTTTCCCCTTTTTTATTTCTTAGTATTTTCTTCTAAGCATCGCTAAAATCTGTAGTGACATTTTGCTTTGTTATTATCTGCTGTTCAGACAGGAAGTGCTCCTTATTAAATAAATATTGAAAACTATATTTTTTTCCAAAACAATAAATTCAATAGTGTTGATATCTGCCTTCCACCCCCACCTCCCCACCTAAACAAACAAAAACAACACAGAACTTTAAAAAACTGCTCTCAATGAGCAAGCAACTGAGGAGGGTGTCCGGCAGCCACACAAGGTCACCCAATTCACCATGACACACCTGGCAAAACTCTCTGTTCGCTGTTCTTCTGTGCTGCACCTCCTGCTGACACCCTGCAAAAGCCTTTGCCTGTCTGATTACTTAATTTAATTGATTTTACTCTGGAGGTACTTGAATGGATTCGCTCCCCTTACTGCTCTCACTGCTGTTAATAAATCAGAAAATGGATTTTAAAAAACCCCACTACTCTCCTCTCTATACAGCAGCCAGTCCTGAATTGCCATCTGATTTTCTCTGTGATTGCTGACACTTTTAGACAGCAGAAATATTTCTGACACTCACACTAAACCAACCTGGATATTTTATACCTGCTGAGAATCTTACAGTCCTGTCTCCCCAGCTGGGAAGGTGGAAATAATGTTGGCCTTTTCCAGTGATCCATGACAAATTTTCATTTCTACTTTCAGTTCACTTTCTATTGGCATGCCTTTGATTTCTGTTTTGATGTTGTTTCCAGTAATCAAAATAACAAATCCAGTATTTTACTCGCATTTTTCAAAACTATCATCAAATTATGACAGTTTCAGCATCCCAACAGGACAATTCAGAAAAACCTTCCATTAATATTTACACAGTAGGATCTCTGTGAAAAGAAAAATGAATTAGCTTACAACCATTGTTTAGGTCAGGAAGGTAATTGTAATTGAAATATGTCATCATCCTTATTCTTCTGTCAAAGTGAGTAGCAACTGACAGCAGGATTTTCTAACTATCCCCCATATTATAAGTATTATGGTGGGATTAATTATTTTTTTCTTTGGAGCCGTGAAAAAATTGGGTCTAACTAGATTAAATGGCAAATCAACAAACACTGAGCTGGAAGCATCCAGTCATCCCAGGTGAATAATGATGCTTTTGTAGTCACTTACTCTGCCCTGGAATCTGTCATTAAAAAAAGCTCACACAGTTGTTATCAACCTAAGCATCTGGGATAGCAATGGGGGCCATTCCTCTCAGTAATCTCCCTCATGCACTCCTGAAAAGGATGGAAAAGGAGATTATTAATTACAAAAATTATGTTTTAGAAAATATTTTTCCAACTGACCTGGAAATATACTTATTATGAAACAAACAATAATGGGATTTTTCCAATTTTGTGTTTTAGGCAGTGATTTGATAGAAGCATGGAGAGCTCTTGGAAAAGTCAGTAAGTGCTGGTCAAAAAGGCCCCTCATTTGAAGATGGATGAAATCAGAATTGGTGTATCCTGCAACAGATGACTATTTTATCTGATCAAGGTGTGATTCCCTAACTACAAAAGGTATGAGAGCGTGTATGTGTGTTTGTGAAAGGGGGAAGTAAGGTTCTCCACCAGGAAAATTCTCCCTTCAAGATTACAGGAAAGTTACCAAACCACCATGCAATTATCAAAATATCATTTCTGTTTATTTCTTGGAAGTGCCACTAGACCTAATCTCAAAAAAAAAAAAAAAAAAAAAAAGAAAGCTTTTATCTTGATTAACAGACTTGTGCTGCTCAGGAGTGCTCAGATGACCTTCACCTCTGTCAACAAATGTAAGAATCCAGCTCTGAACATGCTGAAATTCACAGATGTCAGGAATCAGGGGCAACTTGTTAACAGAACCCCCAAGACAAACAGAACAACAAAACCAAAACCCCAGGCCTGCACTTTGCACAGGCTCCCACTCACAAACACAAACAGACATGAAAGCAGACTGGCTGCCAGACCAGGTGTCTGCTTCCCACTGTTTGCCCTCCATGAAAGCGAAGTACTGAAGGCACCAGGACAGACAATATCCCCTGTGAGTCCATACTTCAGAATCAATCACTGTCTGTCACAGCGTGGGAGAGCAGGGGCACACCTCTGCCTGGTGCTGCAGGGAGGAAGGGACAAGCTGACCTGCTGGGTGTCTGTGGGGCCTCTTCCTGGGGGACAGGTCTGCAGTGTGACACTAGGAAAGGTAATCTGAGCTGCAGAGAAACACAGGGAAATGACAGGAATCCCCCACTGCCTGAGACAGGAAGGCAGCCTGCTCCCCTCCACTGGCAGCTCTGCAGGGGCTGGCAGCAAGAGGACATCTGCAACAGCCTCATAAGCCTGAGGCAGAAGATGCCCTGCTGTCCTTTCCCTCAGTGCAGGCCCTTTCCCCTCTTCCTCCCTTGCTGGGTCCAGCACAGCCCTGTGACAATGAGCAATAAGGTTATTTATAACTGTGTTGGCACTGTATGGATCAAACTGGCTTTTCTTAGCCAGCAGTGACGGGTTCAGTGGTGCATTCCTGACTCCAAGCACATTCCCACTGAAATCTGCCACCAGGCTGCCAGGGCAAGGAGAATGGGATCAACATCAAAAGCTATTGCCATTCTCACCTCACCCCATTTAAACACGTTTACAGGCAGCAGCAGAGGTTGCTCTCACTGTAGTCACCAAGAGGACACAAATAAACTTTAATGAATATTGCCACAGCCCAGGTCAATAGATGATTGGTATTTAACATAGCTCTTAGAGTGATTTCTAAAAGGAGAAACACACATTTTATACCTCCTATTCATGAAAAAAGGCTATAGTGAAATTTAGCTTGGCATTGGCTGGGCTTTGTGAGTTAAAGGGATAAATCCATTAATTTTGTGCTGTTAAAACGTTATTTCAACTCATTCTATTGTCTACTTTTCCTTTGCCAAGATCTCCAATTCTTTTTTTCCCTTGCTACTCCTATCTGCACTAGAGGCTACATAAAATCAAAGCTAGGCAGTGGAATATTTCCTTTATTGCCTGTTGATAAACTGGCAGTCTGCAGGGATTGCTCCATACAGCCTGTTTCATGCATTGGTCCCACAAGTTGCTGCTGCTGTGCTACCATGTCTGCCCCACAGGATTGCAAGAAATACCCCCAAAATTGCAGCTATTCCAGTTTCCAAACAGTAAGATTACCCCAGTGAAAAGATACACCACTAGACATTCATGTAAAAGTCTGTTATTGGGACTAGAAACTTTCTTCTAAGATTAAAAAAAAAAAAAACATTTTAACAATTACAATATCCTGCTTTAACATTTGTGACCACACAGTTGGGCTACTACATTAAATCAGTGGGAATCAACCCAAAACTGATTTATCTGGTTTTACTTGCCAAGCTGAATGACAAGTTGAAAACTGAAGCAACCAATTATGTTTTGAAAATAGTTGCCTCAAATAGTTGCCTTTCTAAAATAGTTCCTCAGTCCATCATGTAGAACAGAATTAAGAAAGAGCAGCACCCCTCCTTGGCAGACACAGTGCAGATGAAACCACTTCTCTTGCAAAAATCTCAGAAAAAATAATATAAATTCAGGACTCTGCTACTGGAGGAGAATACAGTTTCTACCTCTGACAACGTGATGCTACATGGAAAATATTAGTTAAGAGTGAGACATTAAGGTAAGGAAAAGAGGATAGAACAGCTAAGGTGAAGAAAACAGAAAATTTTGCAAGAATAGCTCTGAGTGCTTTTCCTTATTTAATATATTTAAGGCTACCAGTAAGAGTGTGCTAATGAAAAATCATTAGCTGATGATATCAGGTTAGGAGACCGGATCAATACTCAAAGGAGGAACTGGGTATCACACAAGAACTACAAGATCAAAGCTGAACACCAGGAATTTAAGAACTACAAAGGTTTTTCTGCAAAGTGGAAACTGTGGAGAGAATTGAGGAAGAGAAAGACTTGGGTGTGTGGCTACAGATGTGGCAGACACAGTGCTAGTGTGCATCAACCAGGCAGCTGCAGCAAGGACACAGAGGCACCAGTGCAACTCCCCAAGCACTGAAGGAAATTCAAGGCTGAGAACAATGATGGTTATTGTCATTAAAGAAAATCTCTTAAAAATAAATGTTATTTTCGCCCTCAAATGAATGGGTATGTATTGACCAAAAACTGATTGAAAACAAAAGCGGGGGGGAAAAGATTATCTAAGAAAAACATTCAACAACAGTCTTTGAATAATAGAAACAGCAGAAAAGGAAGTAGCTTGAGTTTAATGTATTTGCAACTGGCAATATTTTGTATGATGTGAAGGGAATTACAATTCCCTTCATTGGTAGGCTGCTGGACAATGCTCTGGGAAGCACTGCCCAGCCCAGTGCTCTTGTGCTCCACATGGCAGGAGTCACCTTGAGCTGGATGATTCTGCAGGATTAAGGCCTAACGGAATTCATCATATTTAATATTAAAGACTTTACTTTGACACAATTTCAATTGACTACAACAAATCAAAGCAAACTCTGCAATAAATGTCTTCATAATGCCTTGTGCTGTAGCTGTACTTTGAAAGTCCAGAATCAATAAAAGCAAAATGGTGACATATGTTTGTATTATTTGGAAAGCTAAATGCATGCAAGGGTTCTGTCACTGCAGGATTAATAGCGTACAAGATGTTCTGTTTGTTGGGCATCTGATTGTCTGTCTCATAATATGAATTTTGAAATAGCTAGGGATTTCTGCTAGTGCATTTGCAGGTTTATGCTGAATTTCATATTTACAATAAATCATCCTGTATGTATAGTTCTCTTTTTCAATTTACTACAACATAACTTCATCAATCCACACAGGGAATAGGGCCATACGCATAATGAGTAGAAATCTGATAATAAAATATTAAGTAAGACAACAAAACAAAAACATTTGAAATATTAATACCAAGGCTCTAAAATACCCCCATTGCTATTCAGCCTACATTTGGTGTGCACATACCTCTTATGTCTGGGTGGAGTGACAGCAGCAGAGTGCCGAGTAGCCTATCCTAATGACTGCAAAATAACCTACTGGAAATTAGGAAATCCATTTAACAATGATGTAAATGAAAGTAAGATGCATTCTGTTGTGAGGTGAAAGACATTATTTTTACTCTAGTCAGCAAAATTACCTTTGACCAAGTAATTATTCACTACCTTAGATCCTTTTCTACTCAGAGTGCTTCACAAAGTGGACATGAATGTAATTTGTCAAGACTGATACTTGGCCATCTCTGTGTCTGTGCTAATGAGGCAGAGAAGAATTCCTGAGCCAGCAAGGTCCCTGTGGTGCTGGACACAGCATGGCCTGTGCTAAGCCAGTGCTTAAGCATTCCCTTGACTTCCAGCACACATTGCAGCACCTGCTTAGATTGGATCTCATGCTGACACAGGTGTGGCAGCAATAGGAACTCTGCACATACCCCTGAAATCAGGGCACATACCTTTGCCCTGGCCTTTTTGGGATCTCCTGCCGATGCAGATACTAAAACTCATGGAATTCATCCAGACTTGGATTCAATTTTTAAATACTTCTATATACAAAACCCATAGACAAGACTTTTTCAAGATCAAATGGTTTTGGTATTCCACAAAATTCAGCTCTCCCATCCCATGTGTCATGGAAAATAGGCTCACAAACTGAGTCATTCTCCTCAGCTAACCAGGATCATATTTACTTAGCTGATGTGAACAGACAAAGGAAAATATACCATTTGCTCAATGTGTGCAAAATTTATGGTTTGTAGCTAACATAATGTGTTTAACAATTTTATCCAAGTTTCAACCTAGGATAAAACAAATATGTTCACATAATCCCAAGCAATATTGTAGCAGTTGCCTGCAGTAAGTGACTTAAAGTTTTAATTAATCATTAAGTACACTGTACACATACAGGTTTATCTTTTTAAATAAAAATATGCAAAACTTCCAGAGTCATTAACAATTTAATAAGCTGTTTAAACAAGAGAAGTCTTTGAAATGCTTGATCTGTGCCCGTGCCTTCTAAGCATCATGCAATAATTTATCATTTTCACAAATTGCTTGTCAACTGGACCAAAAAGATGTGTTCTGCAGTTATTTCCATTCTGAAAAGGGTCTATATAATCTTCATGTCAGTGGATAGAAGAAGTATATGGAATCAGGTAAAATATATTTTTCACTGAAAAAATGTTAATTTGCCTTATGTCATTAAGAGTTGCAGAGAACCCAAGGATAAATGTTCTATTGCCAGATCACAGAGCTGCAATATCTACATTTTATTTGCAATAATCTAAACAGACAACAGCAGAAATAACTACGTGGAGCATACTGGACTTGACAGCATATAGTTGGTCATGCAACTCTGTGTTGTCAAAAGGTCATCATATATCTTCACCTGCAGCTGGAGGGTATATACCTGGACATCCACCAGTTTCACCTCCAAATTAGGCTCAGTTTTTGTCAGAGGAGAATGCATTAGTAATGAGGATGACCTTCGCCATTGCAGAGCCATTTTGTCTGTCCCCTACTTAATCTGGAATTGGGTTAGCTTGGCACAAATTTGCTATATAAGTGAAACAGCAGATCTGCAGCTCAGGGCTCCATTTTCCTTATCTGGTATTAAAGAAGGAACAGAGGCAGGGAAGATTCTCTCCAACTGTTGCCTAAATTCAGTGGTGATTTGTCCCATCATATGAAGTTCATGATAATGCAGCTGATGGCAGTCCATTAAATGAACTATCACATACACAGGAGGGAGAATCCCCCAGAGACCTGCAGCAGAAATTCCTGAATGTCAGCTTTCTCCTCACTACCTTCCCACAGTAACCTATGGCCGTGGGACAGTCTGGGGCGTACAGTAAAACCTCCTACCAAGAGCAACAGCAGTTTGAGTGAATATTTGGGCTAAAGGAACTGAGTGCCATAATTTGACTCTTGACTCTACCCGGTGTCAGGGCAGAGTCAGTGTACAACTGAACCCCTGAGAAATCCAGCTGCTGTAGCACTCCCTTGCTTCAACAGGTAACCTTTTAGTATCTTCCTATTACTGCCATATGGTATTTAATCAACAGGAAAAGTCTTGTTGCATTTGAAAGTCTGATACCACTCTCCAAGTCCTTCTTATGAAGACAGCTGACAAGTAGCCATTACTTTACTGGTTTACACTGAGACTCCCATTCTGGTTTTATTGTATTTTTAATTATTTAATTAATATTGTTAAGGAGAAACAGAACAAGTCTAAAATTTGACCTCATTGATTTCAATATCTAATTCCTGCTATGGTACATGAAACATCCCATGGAAGTTTCTGGATAGAGTGTAGCAATTAATCTCATCCAAATTCATGGACTTCAACACACTGCACTCACAACTTAATAATTCAGTTCAAGTTCTATTTTCTGCAATAGCTTATAGAACCTTGTTTTATAAGCATAAAGTTTAACCATTTTTTAACTGCAGAAGCAATAATGGTGCTTGTCAAGGCTTGCTGGTCTCTAAACACCCACAGTGGCACCTCACCATGCTGAATCATTTACAGCTCATTCCCAAATCATTATACCTCATTCCCAGAGTCACATTGCTTTGCTTTATGTTACCGAAGTGTGAAAATGCAACACAATTCACCTTCACAGAAAAGAAACTGGAAAACAACTTTGGTTTTGAAAATGCAAGTTAAGGAAGAATATGCAAGTCTCCAAGCCGGTACCTTTCAAATTGTGCTGTTTGGGATGGCTTTCTAAAATGGCTTTGACATTTTGTGAACACCCCCAGCCAAGCACTGTGAATTATTTTGTTCATTTCACATCCAAGACCCAATGGCTTTTCAAGCATTAAAAGCATATACTGCTGCATATAAACTTGAAACAGAGCTTTTAACTTCTCATTGCCTGCTATTTAAATTGCAGAATTACTATGGAATTGAAAGGCTTTAGACATCAAAAATGTTTACTCTTAACTAGAATAGCCACCCAAAACAGAGTGACATCTCTTAACAATATCAGTGAAACAAGGAAAAGAGTAGTAATTCTTGTAATAGAGATATAGCAGATAATATGTTTTATTCTGTTGCAAATGATGAACAGTGATGGTAACAGAACTTGTAAGGGTGACATGGCAAGCAAACAACTGGGAAGAGAAACTGGATAGATGGATACAAGAGGACTTCCACCAGTGGAAGCAGCAACCATGCATCAACAGACATGTAAGAAACACTACTGGGGCCACAGAAGTATTTTAATCCTATGCTCTTTAAGTTTTTTGGCCTGGAAAAAATGTGACACTGAATTCATACAAGGCTAATACTTCTAATTACATGATTGTATCATGTAATTTGACATGTGGAATCACACAAACACATTCTAACTTGCATCCTGTTGGTGTCAACAGCATATTCTGGACTCAGTGGTAAATTATTGCAATGTCAGCGAGTGAACTGCAGAGATCAAGTGAAGAATCTGTAGCAAATGAAGTGGAATAAACTGCCTGTTGTAAGGGGCTCCAGAATTTACTCTCTAGGATCAACTTGATTCAAAGATTGCCTTAATGAAGCTGAAGTCTTACTCGAGTTGTAGGAAATCACATCTTCAGTGTTTCAGATACTTTGGGAAGATCTCTGAAGACAATATGGTACTTAAAAGAGATGTTTGGTATTAGTTACTTCATATATTTTTGTATAAATTTTACTGTAATTGATTCAGTGTTCTGAACATTATGAACCTTTTTTTTCACTACACAGCGTTCCACAGTCTCTCATTAATATCAATGAGATATGTGTAAGCTTCAAAAGCCACTCAGCATTCAGCAGGATTAGGGTAACTTGACAAAAGGAGCATTGAAATAGATTTTCAAAAAAGACCTGTAGCATTTAGCACTTCAGTGACATGTTCTGTGTTATTTGCATGCCTTGCTGAATCTTAACCACAAACTTCATTGAATATGATTCCCTGCAGAGGAGAATGAATGTGCACCTTACCTGTATACATCAGAATTTTGAGGCCACCTGAGAATTTATGTTTTCTGAAGAAGCAAGGGAGATAACTCCAGCTGGGTTGGAAAGGTAAAGCTAAACCAAGAGAGACAGAAGCAAAGTACTACATCACTAACACAGTGACATCAGTGAACAGATTGAAATGGGTTAGAAAAATAAATGGAAGTCTGAAAGCACAGTGTGGAGCTATGGATCCGGGCTCTTATATAAGAGTTATATCATACAGAGGAAATAAAACATCGTTTGACTCACATTCCTCACCATGCCATCCATTACAGTGGTGTTTCCAGACAAGAGCTAGGACAGATTTAGCCCCGTGCAAGTTGTCTTCCAAATGCCAGTACATAAATTATTATATTCTGTCCCCATTTGAACACTCAAGTGACACTGAAGTAGATATTTGTGCCTCACAGTCTCACACTTCCATCAGTATTCAGAAATGGGAATCCTCAGGCACCTACATTTACAAATTAAGCAAACATTATTCTGTAACAAATGACTACACACTTGAAAATTATTTTAAAGCAATCTGAAAAAAGCCTACAGGGATTCTACAGATTTATTGCAAAACAAGACCAACATTAAACCACAAAACATAGAGGAAAAATAACATCATTTCCCATATGTTCAATGTGTGAAATGGCTATACAGCCCTTTAGGTAGCAATTGTAATAAAGAAAAGTCATCTGGGTCAAATAGCATATTTCTATTTATTATTAGCATTATTTAAACTATACTTAAGGTGTACAGAGTGTTCTAAAAACAAATAAAAAACTGACAGAGCCCTTCCCTTTGTTAAATCATACAAACTGCAATAGGCGAATCAAAACATAATAACTTTGAGGTTTTCACAGTGAGGAAAAATGTCACAGCAAAAATAGGTTTCAAAGTTTTTGGCTGTGAAGTGAAAGGCTAATTTAAGGTTTTTTTTCTTTTTATTACAGAAAAAGCAGCAGTCTGGGTTCAGATGGGCTCCTCCACTAACACAACTGAAGCTACAGACAGGACTATCTTCAATACTACCAAGCAAACATAAAGCAACAAGGAGCTCCATAAAACAAAAGAAAGCTCAGATCTCATTTGTTGGGTGCCAGCAGTGCACTATATATATTTCAGAGGAGCTTACACAGAGTGGGGTAGAGTTTCAAGGCAAGACAAGCCTCAGATGATCACCTGTCGTTAAACTAACACGGAGTATTTTATTAACGGCACATCTGCATTTGCTACAGGTAGTGGCAAATCCTGCTTGGGTTTTTCTCAGGGTGTTGGCTGGCCCACATCTGCTTAAGAGACCTATGTCCCCTCTCCTTGGCCCTGGGCTAGTGACAGAGCAGCCACACCCCTGCTTCCAAGGAGTTTGTAAACTAATTTTGAGAATGCTCCTCATCACAAGCTCGGAGGGACCGACCCCAAGGAGGGTGTCCCTGGTGCTTGGGGCACCCCCATAGGAGGCCTTGCCCTGAAGGGGATGACAGCAGGGCCCAGAGCCTCTTCAACACAGAAGGACCAGATGACATCAGCAGGTTTGGGGTCCTGGAGACCTCCACAAGTGTCCTATGTTCAAACTAGAGAATTAGATGCAAGAGCACTTAACTGCTCAAGAATCTGGTCAGGCATCACTGAGGGAGCCTGACATAATAAAGGCAGTCTTCTTGTCTTTGCAGCAAGTAGATTCTCTTGCATGCAGATGAACCATAAACTCTTCCAAAATACATAGAAACTAATGTCTGATGCCTCAGGGTGTTGCAAGATGTAAAGGAAATCCAGAATGGATGGAAGTGTTACAATTTCACTACAAGAAACAGGGCTCATGGACTGCTAGGGAGAAACTTTGGAGGCATTTGGAACACAGCACACCTTTTTAGATCTGTGTAACACATGTGTACAGCACATATTTATATATAAAACACATATATAAATACATAAACCCAAAAATTACACACTAAAGCATTCCTATTCTGTTTTTTCCTTCCACCTTCATGTTAAAACACAATGCACAAAAAAATAATTTTCATTACATAAGTGCCATACTTAAAAAAAAAATTAAAACATTAAATTTTCCCAAATAGATGTGATGCAGTAAATTAAACTCAGCATTTACTGAAAAGAAAATAAAATCCCTCACCCTAAGCTTACTGATATGGAGAAGACCAGCTTCCAAGGCATCTAACTGATTTTTGTGATATCATCATACTTTTGCCCACCTCGTTGTTATCCTCTCCCCAGCAGCCTGCATTAACTAGTCCACACCACTGGAAATATCACCTCCAGCCATGCTCACGGGTGCTGATTTTATTTCTCTCAGTAATTTCTTTAATGTTGTGTGTGCATACAATACCCAGTATTTCAGCTCAGATTTACACAACAACTCTGCTATTTCCTACATGCAAGTATATTTTTCTAAATTGGATTTCTGAATATAATGCAAGGACATTTTGCTTACAAAAAAACTTTGTTAGCAACATAAAAATGTCAGTTGTTTATGCCCCTCTTGTAATACTGGGCCACATTAACATAAACTTGCCAAATGGAGGTGGGGGGGAGAGTGGGCTATTTTCCTTGCAATCCTTCAGCAGGAGATCAAAAGAATAAATAAAATCAAGTATGGTGGGAAGAGTTACTGTCCATTCTTGTAATTCATCCCTGGCTACAAAGAGGAGACACATGGCCTGGAGGACATGAGCATGCCCAGCCGTGGCCAGATCCCCTTATTTACTGCCCTGAGCCCCAGCCATGTTTGCCAGCTTGACTTCACAGGAGAATGTGTTGGCTCATCTTGTGAAAATATATTGTTAGACTATATATTTTAAATGCTGTCTACCTTCCTTGTAAGATTCAAGACCTAATCAATCCTTTATGTTATAACCAGGTGTAAGTCATAAAGGGGTTGTTATTACAAAATTTTATGGAGTGAGGCGCTTAGGTACTCATGCGGCAGGGAGGTGATAACATCCACTGCATCCTCGTGTTCTCAGGAACTGGTGTCAAGATACCTACCTACTGGTCAATTTTAAATATTTTCCATTACTCTGAACTCACTGGTTTCAAATTTTAGAGTTGCCTCTGCTGCTGGTTTATAAGAGCAAAATTCTTCAGCCACAGAGAGAGCCAAGTAAGACTCTGCAGGATGTTTCAGCTTGGAGGCCAAAGTTCGCTGTTGGCATGTCACAGCACTAAATTTGAGTTTGCACCTCTGGGTTTAAAACCCAAACAGATTCCCTCATAACTGGATTTTATGTGCATGTTGTGCATCTGCCTACGGTGGTCGAGCTGTCCTCTCACAAATTTCCAGCAACAGTCTGTGCTCCCCCTCCAAATTCCAGCAGGGCCTTGAGGTACTTAAGTCCCGCACACTACACTCTACCTTTGGTGGTGTCTCACTCTGCTATTTTTCCCTAGGTGATTCTGCTTCCTCTGTAATTTGTCAGAGTAGTTGTAACTCAAAGGATCCAGTTCCCACCCACACAAATTGAAAAAAAAATTAGGGCAAGGCAAGATACCAGGTATCCACAGTGCTATTACTATTATCTTGATAAAGTAGCAGGGACACACATTCTGCCTGTCACAATTAAGGTGATAAATGCCTGTTTCTTTGAGGCTTGTTTGGAAGTCAATTATGCAGATTATTTCTAGAATACAGACAGATGGTGTTTTCCCCCATATGAGACACTCAAGTTGAACTTTGATATGTGCATAAAAATACTGTAATTTGTCAAGCTCCAGTGGGGCCATTTTATCACAGATAACCAAAAGACTATATGGATTTTTGTATTTGCCTCTTTTCGATTAACACAGCCTATGTTTCTTTCTATTCCAATTTTTTTTTAATGGAAGCTTTGCTATGTTTTATCTTGAAGCCAAATATTGATTTTTCAGTTTAGTCTTCAGGTTTTGATTAACGCAGAAGGTTGCCAAGTGAACGGCTTTTTGTTTGTTTTCTGTTAATTCTTTTTTTATTATTCACTTGCCACAGTAAATCTTGCTTTTATTGTCCAACCACTGAAAAGAAAAAATGGATTGATTTGAGCCCTTAAATAATTTACAATGCAGAGCTTTTTGAAAAGACTGATGCAATGTTGACCTTCATTTTTGCCCCTTCTCTTGTTGACAATAGAATATTTTTGATTGACTTGAAAGGAAAGAAGGGAAGAGTGATTTTGACATGTTAATCATGGTTTAATTTGACTAAAGCTTTAGAAAATGAGTGTTTAGTAAGACGTTTTTAACAAAAGAAAAATAAGCTGTTGTAAGTATGAGAATTATTATAAATATTTTCCTTGTCATTTTCATTCTCTATCAGGCTAAATTTCATGCTCCTATTCAAAAACTGAGTTATATTTATTTTTTATTAACAAATGTTCTGGCGGCCTGAATTCTTCTTCATCAGCTCCATAATAGGTTTGCTAAGCAATAAAAACAAATAGAAAAGCTGCAACAAATGTAAGAAAGGATGGTCTGAAACAGACTGGGAGGCAAAGATCCTGTTTCTTGTAGAGACTTTTTATATCACTATGGGCAAATGACTTGGGCTCCCAGGGAAACACAGCCAAGGCAAAGCACCAGCTCCAGTCCAACCCAATCCAGGAATGCCTTAATCCTGCTCCCAAAGAAAACAAGACCTCATCCAGGCTATACATATTAACTAATGCTGCAAGTTCAGAACATATGCAGTCATCAACAGATGCCATCCTACCTCTCTGAGGCTCAGTGTTAGAGAAGGTATGGTAAGTAACACCTGCCTAAGCAAGGAATGTTTTGAGGCCTCTTGATGGAACACAAGGTATTATTCTGAGAACATTTTAGATACTTGGCAGCAATACCTAAAGCGTATAGCAGAAATAGCTGGTAAACAAATCATATAGGTTTAGATACAGCCAGGCATTAAGCCAAGAATTTAGGTGGAACATTGTACCTACTTCAGCTGTCAAAGGCTTGAGGTAGATAATCAAGGTTCACAAAGACACAGGGATATCAGAGTCACTAAAAACCTACAGCATTTCTGCAAAACACATAAATAGGCACTTCAAACACCTGCTCTCCTCAATCTACTTGCCAAAGAACCTAAATATTCTAAAAGTTTCCATTCAGCCTGAAAGAGCAATTTCAGTAACTTCAGCTTTGCCAAGTCAGAGAGTTGCTCTCAAGATATTAATGTTACCAGCTCTGACCCCATTCACCTTCCAAACAGCAAAATGCTGCCCAGTAACCTCCCAGCCATGCTGGGCTGGGGCACTTACCAGTGAACCTGTCAATATTTCTAGCATCTTTTCTGTTCAGGTGATTGTTTAATGCCTCTGGATATGCAGTACCTTCATTAAAGACAATGCAGTAACTCCAGATTTTCACTGGCCTCACTGAGAAAAAAACCTGGATCCATATAAATAAAATATTATGTGAAAGTAATACATATTTAGGTTTTCTCTTGCAAATGTACTTCCTCATTTTCACTCCAATAGAAAATAGTACCAGCAAGTACTCGGGGGACTGGTAATGCATTGTTACACCTGCCAGATATGCAGGTGTATGAGCTCCATGTGCTAAAGAGTATAATGCTCGTCTCTTAGAATACAAATTAAATTAGGCCATTATCTCAGTAAAGTTCTGATCCATCAGTATGTCTGTTCTGGTAGTAAATATCACCACAGAAGTAGTAAAATCTGAAGACATGCCTAGCTGTTCTGGACTGGAGCCTAAATTAGATTTCCAAATAGAATAACATATGTCTTGAATGTTAAGCTCCCCCTGAAGTCAACACTATCCTTATGGACCACTTTGTTTCAGACTTTACATTTTTTAATGAAATCATAATTTTAACACAATACAATCTCTCTTCTAGTCATTACCAACTTACAATCAAAAAAAAAAAAAAAAGCCCTAAAAAATGAATAAGCCTTGTGCCTTTCAATCATGAACTCCTATTATCTCCATTCTATCCAGATGTTACTGAGACTAATAATTTTCCTTGTGTGAATAATGTTATGTGTACATGGTAAGCACAAATGTGTTCTAGGACTGCTTATCTCCATGATTTTTGATGCTGACAACTTCTACTGGTGGTGAGGTCTCTGCAAAGGTCAAGAAGGCTAAACAATAATAGGTTATACTAAATTTGGATAGTTTACTTGCAGAAAGAAGCCTGAAAAACATTAATTGTATATCTATAAAAAGAAATACACCTCATTTTATTGAAACTCTATTCATAGCAAATAATTGCAAACAGGACATCCCAGTGGGCTTAACTTCTCCAGGGAATCTAACACGATCATCTTTACAATTGACTGTGTCTACTTTCTTTTACATGCCTCTGTGGCACAAGCAGAATCTCATTTATGCTACAGGAGTTTGGATCAAATATCACAGATGTTTTCATTTCCTTTCCATCTGTTTTTTTTCTGAAAGGTGGAGTTCACCACTGTCCTAAGATAAAAGTGGACCTTCATTTAACCAGTTCCTAATCCAGGCTGTCAGTGCCCTGCAGGCCAGTGAGCTAGCTGGGAGCATTCAAACACAGACACAACTGCTTCCTCTGCATTAACTTGGCAAGAAACAATATTTTAAAAAACCCCAAACATTTGTTAATGAGAATGTGTATGGTGAAAAGGAGCAGCAACTTCTACAGGGCAAATGCCAGTGCAGTAGCAAGAATGCACAGCCTCTGCTTTAGAGTCCTGCTCTCTGTTCTCCTTCATCCCACTCACCTGAATGGTGATCAGACACAGAGCCCAGTCCTTCCATGCATGAACAACATTCAGCTCATAGCTGGAAAAGTCCATTGTGGTCCTTCAGTGTTTCAGGGAGAGAAAGCACAGAACATGAAAGGGTGAATACATGCTAATAGAGAAATACACAAAGTGACAAATGTAAGTTTTTTATTGGCTTTTTAAAAGCACATTCATTTTTTAAAAGTACGCTGCAGAGGGAAGAAGATGCTAGTGACATGCATTTTCAATAAACCAAGTTCATTATCATCAAGTGAGAGAATCAAAAAAATTGATTAATTCTGCACATCCTTAAGACAGCTTGTTCTATTTTCAACTGTGTGTAAGTTTACAAGGACAAATCAGACCTCTGAAACTAACAATTTCATTTTTAAGAATGTCCTTGAAAGACTGCAGTCATATATAACTTACAGTAAACAAAAAAAACCCACGACATAAATAACAAAAACTCAGGTTGAATGTCAGAAATGGAAAACATACATGCAACTGCTACAAAATAAATTACTATAATCAAAGCTGCTCCTCAGACTCAAGAGCTCACATGGCAGTCTTTTAAAGGTCAACACTGAAGGCAGTCACATTAGAAATGAAGTTCAAGAATATGAAATCTAGTGTTCAAATGATTTCTTTGCCCAAGGTCCTTATTAGAAAGATAATCTCTTTTCTATCACTGTTTAACAACATATCATTACTTTGTGAAGTGTTTTAAAATACCTGGAGTACAAAAGATTATATTTAAAACCAATTCATTCTAATACATTCCTAACAAAACATAAAAAATGGGAAAGAAAGGATAAAGATGTTAATTTTACTGGCAGTTTTGTAACACTCCTTGAGAGAGAAAGCAAACAGCTTTAACTCCTAAAATTACATTGCAACTACAGGCCATTTTATCATGTGAAAATTACCAAGTGATGATAATTTCTCTGCTGATTTTAAATAAAGCTTCTTGGACTCTCTCACACATTGTCCTTCTCACTCTTTCTCCAATTAAAGAAAAACTCGTGAAGTTACCCCCCAGGTGAATTTTGCCAAATGCTTGTAGTTTCAGTGTCAGAACCATGCATTGCATAATGGAAAGTTTACATGAAAAGTCAAGGTTTTGATGAATGCCACACTTGAAAGCCAATTAAGTGGGCTGAAAGGAAGACACAATTTCCCATTGTCTAATTGCCTCACAGCACCTTCAAGGTAATAAATTTGTCACATTGAATTATTAATGAGGAACGAATATTTGACTTGAATCCTTGAATAGAAAGTAGTTCATTATCAGTTGGCATTGTTCCTTCCAAATAAAAGAGGGGCACTATGGGAGTTAAAGAAAGTTGACAGAGAAAGCTTTCCCTCACATCACTGTCTGACACACTAAATTCACCTTTTACATCCTGTAAACATTCAAATGAGGGGGAAAATTATGGTGCATTTCATTCCTAATTCTCTTTGGCCTTTGCAGCCTGACAAATAAACTTCCATCTGGATTCCCCAAAACACACGCTTTAACTGTATCACTTCAGACACAGAGGTTGGAAAATTTTTAGAATTGGCTACATAAAAGTACAAGCAGCACAATAAAGCAGAGGCCAGTTTTTGGTTTATGTGGCTCTTAAAGGCTTTCTGTCTTATCTCCTCTGCAAAGCATTGCTCACACACCTGCTGAAGCTAGTGCACAGATAGATCAGTGTATTTATCCCTCATCCACCATTTCTAAAGCAAAGATGATGCACTTGAAAAACATCCATTTCAGCACAGGAGACCTTTCTGGAAGTGAGGGACTCTCTGCTACACATCCTATGCACAATGAGAGAAGTCATAGAAAAAACGGGGTAAATTGAGTTCCTTTGGGCATATCTTGGCTTTCTCAACAGCCCAGACTGGCCATGCTGTGTCAGGGACCCTGCCCTCCCAGACCACAGGGTGGCTGTCAGCTGTTGGAAGGACACACCCCGCAGACAGCACCCAACTTTGCTGCTGCAAGTTACAGCATCCTGCACTGCATTCGTGGTACCCCAGAACTTTCATCATGGGGCACAGAAGAGAATGGAGAAACCCAGTTACAGAGCTTGCAGTGGAGCAGCTTTGGGCATTAACACTTGTGTGAGGGAGCCTTGGTTGCAATCATGGGTAAAGACCAAATCTTGTCCTCCTTGGGCAAAAGCTTAAGTGCTGTTAAGACTCTTTTGAGATGCAGCATTTGCCAGAGAGGTTCATTGATCTAAAGAGGTGCTTTAAGGGCCTATTCCAAATTCTGGTTTGAGCCCCTAGCAAGAAACCTCTCAGACAGCATTTCTGGCATTCTATCAGGACTCTGTAGAGACGAGGGTGCCTTGGGGCTTCAGCAGCTTTAATTTTGCAATGAATTTGACTTGGTGTCTTTCATGTATATACCAGTAAGACCTGCAGTAGAAACCTTAGAAGTTAATGAATAAGACTGGGAGATTTAGAGATTTGGGCATATAATTACTGTAGCACCATGTGCTCTTTCTTGCACTACACCATGAGATCTATTAGGCATACTACAGTAAACCAAATAAATCACAGGTCACAAAACACAGCAATAAATCCTACCCATATTAAATTGCAAAGTAATTAAAACTGGTATGATATTTACATTTCAAATTCACTAATAACGTCAGAAAAAATTCTGATTACAAGTGCATCCAAAGCAACCTCTGAAGTGTTTCTTTAACTACACCTGACATGAAGCCCTGCATTTTCCAGCAGGGCCAGACATACAAAGGTTTATAGATACATAAATGTGCAGCAGGCTCTTCCTAAGGCTTCATAAAAGTTCCTTTCTTGGTTAGATTCCTAATATCACTGAAATAATCTTACTCTGAAAGTAAATTCTACAAGAACACACCACAACAGGCAACTTCAGCTGATTAAGTTTTTGCAGAACACTGAAAAGTACTATTTAAAGTGCTTAATGATAGCTTGAGTTTTCATGTCCCAGTCCCACCTCTGCCCAGGGTCAATTCAACAATCAACAAAAAAAACAGGTGCAGCACTTAGTGCTCCAGTACAGGTATTGTTGAAGGGTCTGAGTGGGGCCTGACCTCTTATTTCCACTGTGCCTTGCAAATAGAGCATCTCAATCCCCCTAAAGCCCCCAGGACAGAATCTTTCAATAGTGCTAAAACAAGAAACAAAAAAAAAANATGACAACAGTGAAATACTCATTATTATCCGTGACTTACAGGGCAAGTCAAGCCCTTAGTCATCTTTGTCTTAATATACTCTTGCTACAGACAGTGAACAGTTTTCATCCTTTTTTAGAATAAAGCATCTACTGCAGATCATACTCTGAAATTAAACTCAAGCTTTCATTACCCATGTGGTGGATTTTATTATTCCTTTTTTTCATGTTGGTCACCTGGCAGTAGTTACACATCCTCCTCAGGACGTGGCAATTAGATACCCTGTGCTAGACACTGATATTGCTCAGTCCTGGGCTTGCACTCCATGCAGTGACTCCCAGTACATCACCAAGCCACTAGAAACAGCAGCCAACACCTCCTGGCAACCTATGAAAAATGTCCAATTTTGAAACAATTTTGCCTCTGTGTGATGTATGTTCTGTTTTTCCTTTCCCTCGCTCTTCATTACTAACAACATTTGCATGAAAAATAGCATCTTTCTTTTTCAAAAAGTTCAGTTCTTCCTGCTGCTGCTATTTTTTTCCCTGCACTTGAACTCATAATCCTCTTTTTGTGTAGCTACAGTGGAATGCTGTGAAAATGACTGTGGTATCGGCAAAAAGAGTAAAATGTAGCTGCCAATGAGTTCTCAGGAGGAAGGCTGGGGGCTAATGCTGCCCTCAGTACTCAGAGCAGAAACCAAATGGGCAGCTGCTAACATCTAAAATTTTGCTGCCTTCAGTAGCAGTTCTCTGACTGTCAGCCCTCACAGCTGTAAGTGCGGCTGGAATTTCTGCAGGCGTGCAGTACATCCATCTCCTCAGTGTCACACAAAACCTGAAGCCAGGTAACCTCTGCCTCTTCCCTTCTGCTTCACTCCCAGGAACAGCACAGACCACCAGCGTGTCTGGAGATGCCCCCCCAAAGCGAAATACAAGTAGGAACCGTCACAGGCATGTGAGACAACCCATGAAACACCTTTTCTTTTGCATCTTTGCTCAAATCCACTCAGCAGGCTACAGCAGCCAGCATTTTCCTAACTCACTGCTTTTCACTCTGCAGAGGTTGCCAACACTCGACTCTCACCCCTTTCTCCTCTGTGTCACAGGCCACCTGCTACCTGTGCAAAGACCTTTCTCCCATGCTGACCCTTGCACTCTGCTGGGACCACCTGGAAAACCATTCCAGAGCTCCCCTCACTCTTCCCAGTCCAGTTTTTTTAATTCCTCAGCAGCAACAAAGAGCCTCACAACAAGCAAGTCACTTTTCCTGGCTGATCTCAGCCTGTGCCTCCCCTGGGCTGTCAGGACTACATCTACCACGCCCCAGCCTGCGTTTTCTCCTGGGCAATCACCATCACTTTGTCCACTGGGACTCTGGTGCGTGGATAATGTTCCAGTTTGCTCTGGCACAAAAAAACGTGCACATACATAATAAGCAAGGCTGCAATATGGAAAGCACAGGCATATGCTCGTTTCACCCATTTCCTACTGTTTTTGCTGGCCTTTATCCCTAACCATCCAGCCAAACAATGAAATTATGTTTATGGGGAAATAAGATCTGTGGGACTCTGTCCAGTCATTTTTCCTGGTGTAAAACTAATGCACAAAAATGTTTCTAGTTTAGAGCTGGAACATTCAACTTCCCAGGGAGAATATTTCTGCAAGAACGCAGCCAAGGAAATTTACCCCAGGGAAGAGGGAGCAAGAACCACCTACATGTGGGAAAAAATCAGCCCAGAGCAATATAATTGGTGCACAGACCTTGTGCTGGCCCTCCACAGGGCCTGAATTTCTCCCAACATGCCCATTCCCATGCAAAGATACAAAGCATGTTGCTATCAAAGTGATGCCCCAGAGCATCACTGCAGCCATCAAATTGCTACTCTCTACTTTCCTTTCCCAGGATGAAATTACTCAAATTACATTATGGCTCCAGTAGAAGGTGAGGGGGGAAAGAAGTCAGCAGGTGCCACCACATGCTGTAAATCCTCAAAAGACACCTTCATCAGTCACATTGTGCCTTTTCCTTTCTTAGGAGGAGCCAGCTGCTGACTGTCATGTTTTCTGTCCCCACCTTCTTATCAGGATTACTATAATCGTTTGATTATTCCTTTCTATGCAGTGGAGGAGCACATCAGTAATTTTAACCAATTGTTTAAGGAAGTTAAGTTTCACTTTCAAAAGGTGGCTATCTGCATGAAATACTTACTATTCATAATGCCTTTAAACAGAATCTGTTTTCCCCAGGTGCCTCAACACTAGTTGAGAGCACTGTCATCTTCTGGTGATCATCCATTTTATTTTTTGAAGACGTGGTGGGCTGCATTCATCCAAGCACCTTTGCAAAATAGAAGAGATCCATACACAATGAACCCAATTTACAGAGCAAGTGCAGTCAAATCCAGTAACAGAGGAACACAGAGCTGCAGGGTTGAAAAGAGCAGCAGCTGAAAGCCAGCAACTGGAAAAAGGTAAAATACTGCAAATGGAGAGAGAAGAAATGGGGGAAAGCCACAGGTCCAAACATCTCTGTGGAAAGTAATTCACAAAACTCTCCTTGCTTTGACAAAACCAGCTTGGGTGGTGGGGGATGAAATTCCAACTCTGCCCATGCCTTCCCACTAGTTTTCCTCTGGCTGGTTATTAATGCAATAAACACAAAGGCAGAAAAGATACTTTTAGGAAAATCAATGTTTTTAAGATAAAACATCAATGTAATTCAAACAGCCCAAGTCAACTGCCTATAGTAAATTAGGTTTAAAATTTTAACAAACTGTCATGTAAAATTGGTGGTGTCTGACAAATTGAATTACTATAGTAATACATCACTCACAAAAGTATTATTGATAGTGACAGGAAGATATTGAATCTAAATTATTCATTTCTATCGATTAAACAGTATCTCTTCACCAAGAATGGGGCAAAACATCTGACAAACATTTGAGATTCATATTTTAGCTCCTGAAACAAATAGCTGTCAATCCACCCATGCTGGGCTTTTGCATATTGCCGTGCAGTGGATCAAGCCAGAATTAAACCTTCATGCATGGAGAGCCATTTATCCACATTTCTTGAAGCAAACACCAAGCTGCAAAATGTTCTTTTACCTCCCAGAAACCACTTTAAAAGCTGTTTCTGTGAAGATGCACACACTGGTATGTGCCTGCGAGCAGCTGCCTTACCCACCTGCATTTCAGAGTAGCTATCCCAGGCAGGTGGGACACCTTGCCTCAGTAGCAGCCACAAAGTGCCATCTCTACTGCTAAATACCTCTGCCCAGGACCAGCCAGGAGACTTCAGCTGAAGTCTGGACCTTCAAGTCATTCAACACAGCCAGTCTGAACTGCATTCCTTGCCAGCAGCAGCGATATCCCAAAATGAAAGGAGTAATTGCTTTCTGAGCTGAAAGACTGATCCAAGCCATACTGAGAATACTGACCCTAAGCAGCTCTAACACATGTATTCTGAGAAGAAAAATAATCAGGGAACAGAAAGTCAGGTTGCCTTCAATAACCAACATGCACTTCCTCCCCTCAAACTATTACCTGTGAAAAGTCCTGGGGATTGTTATTTCACTGAAATTCCTAGTTCCTTGCCCATATTCTGTCCTTTGAGGTTTTTACTGAACATGGCACTGAACATCATATATATAATGGCAAATAAATCTACACCAGCAAAGGAGGTGGAAGCAAAAGAAAAAATTTTAAAAACACCCAGCCCTAAACCAAGCAACAATCTCATATGGGAAGGAGGCTTCTTGCATCCAGACATGTGCATTTGATAGTTTTTAGAGACTTTTGGCCATGGGAGCTTTGACATATCCATAAAATCCCAAGCTTTCTCTTATTATAAAAGTGAGGGAATGTCCAGCTGAGAGTTTGGATATGTCTGTGCTGTTAATATTTTTACTTATCTGCACAGTCTTAAGGGCTGAAAGAAAATAAATGAGCGTTATGTATATCTGGGTGATCTTCATGCACCATCAGGGTAGCAGAGCTGGTGGATGCAGTCTTCAGCTTCCTGTAGCAACTCACTCTCACATCAAAGCATGGGGAATAAACACAATTTTCCACTTTAATGTACAGGGTAACCCAGGCAGAGACTGTGCACATCATTAACATGCACAGGAATAAATGTCAAATAAACCTTTCACCACCATAATGCATTTTTGGTGGATTTTTAGGAGAATTTGAAGTTCTGTAGCCTTTATCTATGTCTAAATGTACTAATAGAGTGATACAGTGCTACACTTCGGGCTGAATAATCACGCTTGTGTCTGACTAGTTTTCTCTTCAGAACATTAAGTTTGAATCCTCATAGTTTGAGCACTGTTACTAACATTAGATGACTACCATTGTTACTAACATAAGATTACCATAAGAATATCATAAGATTACACAGCCTTTTAAAAAAAAATTACATTGCCATTCCAGACTGGAAAAATGTGTGTGTCAGTGCCAAGGAAGAGTTTGCACTCTCACACGTTGGATCTCAAGCCATGATCAGCACTGGCTGTTTGATAAGCTCACACAGCACACTGCACATGGTGGAGCCCAGGGCATGGGCAATTCATTAACTGCTCCCAGGACACACAGCCCAACATGGCCAAAACAAGCCTGGGAGATTGGTTTTACCATTAGCCAGTGGCTTTTCCTGTGTTTGATGCTAATGTTTAATTTTTAATTCCAAAGAAGGTATTCACTCCTGCTCCGAATAGCCAAGAGGGGATGGAAATGCAGTGCCACAGCTCCATGTCAATGAAACATTCCAGTGGAGCAGTAATAAAGGAGTAGCACAATTTATTCTTTTCCCTGGTCTACAGAACAAGACAGAAGTAAGCAAGGTTATACTAAAGAAAATTTCTACACAGTTGACAAGCAAATTTATTTAGATACCAGGCTGATTTTTTATAGGATTTGAGATTTTTTTCAGAAAAAAAAAATTCTTCCACTGCCTCCAACTGACATTTTTATTTCTTTTACATGAAGAAAAAGTCTTTCTTGTCTTTCAGTACAAGAAAGTTCAGCCTACTACCAGGATTATTTCTGTCTACTTGAAATAAAAAGGAGTTTGTTTTATGTATTTGACCTTTGATAAACTACTATACAGTAAATCCTTTTCATTTCCCTCTCCCTGCTGATGTGTATTTGGGCCTGTGTAAATACAGCACCTTTTAGCAGCTCTGAGAAACTTCAACAAGGGACCATGGAAAATTAGTTTGTTCCTAGCATTACTATGTCCTTGTTTAAGAACCCTGGGTGATCTCTAAGAAAAATACATCAAGTAAAGAACCTCAGTGTTTAAATGATTCACAGCCACTCTACCAAAAAGCAATGAATCCAAGATGTTTCAATACCTCTTTACACCTTAACATATAATTTAAATGCTTACTTCTTAAATGTCCTAGTTTGAACACATTTCAGCTGTTCAACACAAACATCCTGAACCATTAAATCAAATGGAATTTCTCAATCCTAATCCCTTACTAATATTTCACACCTCATTCCCTTCATACCAAATACACTGTGAAAATGTATAGGAGAGGCCTTGGATCCATCCCCAAAGGTCTACCACACTGGAATGAAAACTGGGACAAGATTTCTTGGTACCTCTTTAAACCCAGTGGCTAGGCTCTATTTTGTGGGGAGCACTGAATGAAATCTGGGTCCCACCGACTTCCAGTCACTGCAGACTCCCCTTAGAGACACTCTCCCATTAGTGGGAGCTCACCACACACACCTCTGAGCTACACCATCATCCTGGCCATGGCACAGAAGAGAATGGACAGATAAGAAGTTTTTCTGCTAACAGGTGAGTAAGAGCCTGTAACTGCCAAGAGGGCTGAGCAAAAACCAGATGGGATATGGAAGAAAAACAAAAAGTTTCAAACCATTCCTTCAACTGAGAGAAATCAACTCTATTTCCACAGGGAAGAGTTTACAGATATTTCTCAATGATTTTCATCAAATAAATATTAAAAAGAACCTATCATGTTGATAACCTCTCTTTTATCTTCTGCCTGGCCCAGAACCACCTTATGCTGAGTCTCTGAGAACAAAGTTAGTGAGTCCTTCCTCTGCAAGATCATTTTGCTACTTGCTAGTTACTATTTCTAGAATCCTTACACTTCAATGAAAAATCATGCAGCTCAGGAAAGAGACTAGAAGAGAAACTTTAACAATTTTAGATCATTTTCTTAATTATTCAACAAACAGCTTTTCTTGTTCAGCTTTACTGTTCTGCACATCTGTCCTATTATTCAGCAATTAATGCTAAAAATAAAAGCAGCTCTTCAGATCCTCAGGAATTAAGTCCTATGCCAAAAACCACGATCAAAAAGCCATAAATTTGCTGGGTGCAGCTCTCAGATGTAGAAATGTCCAGCTGAAAACATTCAGATAGCCCAGCTACCTCAGTGAGCCTTAATTACATCAGCCCACACAAAATTTCTGAAAAGGTCTTGAGTTCAAATAGGTGAACAAAGCATATCAGCATTGGCCATGATTGTTTCTGAGCTGCTCCTCTTATGCATTACATGGTGCCCAGCTTCTGTAATAACTCATAATTATTGTATACTAATAACTGGTATACTAATAACTGGTCTAAGTCAAGGCAGAAAAAAATGCAATATATGATTTTGGAATGCAAATACCTAAGTGGCCACACTGTAGTCCTCACACCAACATTCTGGTTTGCTCTACCTTACCACCTCAAGTTTATAATCTGTTCTTGCTACAATTTTTATTTTTTCCTGGTGATAAAAGGTTTTCCATCACACAGAGCTATTTCCTAGGGAGCAGAAGAGGCTCAGTCTTGCACTGTGTGCTCCCTGCAAAGTCACCAGGAGCTGCAGGTCTCTGTGCCAACTAGGGATTTATTTTCACTGCCAAACACCAGAGCTGCTTCAAGGCAGTACAACTCCATTTCTGTGGGGAGCAAGCACTGTCATTTTATCATGAGGAAAACTTCAGGGGGGTAGACACAGCACTGGCCTCTCCCAGCAAAGAGCAGCCCCATCGTGTCTCCATTAGGATTTTCCAGCAGAACAGCTGACACACGCAGAGCTGGAACAGGGCACAGGTGAAGGAGGCAGCTGCTAGGGTGCTGCCTGTAGGAAAGACAGCCTGTTTGCTCTGAGTTACCAGAAGATGCTGGGATGGACTGTGTCAAACCAGAACAGCCTCCTGCTCTGGGAGAAGAGGCAGCTCTGTCCTGCTACAGCCACCACATCCCACCCCAGCCCGTGGGACCCTTCTCACTGGGGTCCTCACCAGGGTCCCCAGTGCAGGCAGCAGGCTCAGAGTGCACAGAGTGCCAGGGATGCACGTGGAGAGGATGGATTTACAGCACACAACACTGTGGAACTGGGTTTGCTTTGTAATTTCATCCTTGACACTTGTGCTACAAACCATCACTTGTAAGGTAAAAGAAACCTGAAATCCAAATCACCATGACCAGCCTGAGCTGGTGAAGTTGCAAGGCCCATTTTGCCAAATTGAGGGGAAGGGCAGTCACCCACAGTGTCACTGTGGCCGTGCTGGCCATGCAGCACACCCTCAAATCCATGGCAATGGTCTGTTCTGAGCCTGAGCAGCCCAAACTGCTTCCCAGCTGAGGCTGCAGCTGCACTTCAGTCCCACCACCTTCAGGGCTTCAGACTCAGCTCAGCATAATGACAAGAAAATCTTGCAATTTAGGCAAGTAGAAAAGTGTCTCTGCCTGAATACAGACAAAACATAGTATTCTCTGTCCACAAGCCAACTTTTGGCAATTAATGATTGGGAAAGTGTAGTCAAATGTTTTGAAAGATAAAGTTTCTAGAGATTCCTTCTGTTCTTTCAAAAGCATCATGTGAAATCACTCCATTCCACCTAGGTCTAAAGACAAGGGACTGCAAGCACTGCTAAGAAAACTAAATGACAACTCTTGCACTTATAACAAATTCTCATGGTTGATGGAGATACTCATGAATTTAGCCAAAAGTTATTTGGAAATAATGTCTGTTTCTGAGGTTGTAGTGTTCACCATCATCTCTCATAATTATTTCTGACACATTCCATATTATTTATGGCCTTCAGTGACACTGGGAAATTAACTCTCAGTCTTCCTTAAAGCAAATGTGTCAAGAAACAGAATTAAATGCTGCACATTTGTATTACAGCATTCAAGCACCTGAAGTAATCAAGCAGTGACATGGTGGGAATAATACTCATATAAACACCTATGAGGAACAAGGGCATCTGCAGGCAGATTTTTGCTCTCTCCAGTATCTTGTCTGCACTTGGTTGTTCAGGGAGATCCTGAAATTCCAAGAAGCTTAATCAGCCCATGCTGATAGGAGACCAGTCCCAGTATGGCTTTCATGAGGGACTTGCAGAAAGGAACAGAAACAAACTCTTCTCAGGGAACACTCACCCCAAAAATATCTATCAGCCTGGAGGTATGTGAAAGGTGAGGCTGTCCCAAATAGGAACAAGATGCCAACCCTTTTATCCTTCCATTTATCCTTCCCCCAGTATTTGTCCACACTCCCTGCAACACAATGGCTACATACTACTGTGTGGGTTTTTTTGGCCTGTGAAAGAATTCTGTTAATGCAATCAGTAGCCTCAGATAGGAGCATCCATGATGTACTTTGGAAAGTTAAGGAAAACTGCTCACCAGAAAGGCTGAAAATTGCTGTCCTTCAGCTGTGTCATATTTACTCTCCAGAGCTATTTCCTTTTCAAAACAGTTTGTGGGCAGAAATAGTTTTCCTTCTTGTGGCAGGTGCAGGTAAAAACTTACGATCCATGGGAAAATTTATAGCAGAGGTTTGGTACCAAAAGATAGGAACTGAAAATTAACTCTTACTGCTTTGAAATCCATTAAATTCCTGTTCCTTCTGGTCTCTAAATCTTCTCATGACCTGTCCCTGGAGCCCAGCCTGGCTTGAATGCCACTGTCTCTGCAGGGGAAAACAATAATAAAAGTTTGCTTCTTAAGCCTTAACATTTTACTAGAGCTTAACATCAGTTGGGCAGCTTCTTTAAAGGCCCATCTTTACCCACAGAGAGCGGTAAAAAGACCAGTCAGAGAGCAGCATCCTGAAATACACTGACTCTTCACGTGCATTTGAAGTCAGGCTGTCTGATCCATTGTCTTATCTCCCTGTTTTATCTGCAACCTGCAAACCTTTCCACCAGCAGATTTGTATGCGCACAGATGTCTGTGAAATAGTTGTTCTTCAGATGCATTTGGATGGAAACAAGGCAATATTATCCACAGATCAGAGACTGTAGCTCATCAGCACCTATTATCGCTGAGTAGGAAACTGCAGACACACAGAGATACACACAGATGCAGCTCCTCCATCACGGTGAGGCTGCTGCAGTGCCAGAGCTACACAACCACAGCAGAGAGAGTGCCCACAGTGGGAACCGTGTGCTCTGCACCACCTGGTGAGACACGAGGAGTGGCTGGAGCAGGCTGGAGAGGGGCACAACATAAATGCAACCATTACATCTGTTCTTACAGGCAGCTGTCACAGAGCTTCTTCATAAACATCATGGCACCATTAAAAATTCACCTTCTTTTCTTAAAAAATCCTTTCTTTTTTAATGCCAGTTGTGCTGAAGACCTTGCAACCAGAGGAGACTAGTGGCCTGGTAGCAGTGTTATGAAAAGTCTAAGGAAATTCTTTATTCATCAACTTACAGTCTTAATCGGGTCTCTGCAAATAAGCTGATTACTGTATATTCTGATAAACTAATAAATAATTTTTAAGAGGCTATAAGTAGTGAAAATTAAAAGGCCTAAAGTCACAGATTGCTGTGAATTGGTCTGGTAGCACTTGAAGCTAAAAAAACTAAAAAAAGCAAATTTTCCACATTAAAAAAATATGAAGTCACTGTCAGAGAACTGTAGAATTGTTTAGGTTTGAAAAGACCTCTAATATTGTTGAGTCCCGCTGTTATCCCAGCACTTCCAAGCCCGTCACTAAAGCCTGTCCCCAAGTGCTGCATCTACACATCTTTTAAACCCCTCCAGGGTTGGTGACTCCACCACCGCCCTGCAGTGCCTGTTCAACACTTGAAAACCCTTTTAGTGAAGAAATTTGTTGTAATATCCAATCTAAACCTTCCCCACACATTTCCTTTCAACCTATCCCTTGTTATTTGTGGGAAGAGACCGACCCCCACCAGGCTACACCCTCCTGTCAGGCAGTTGTAGAGAGTGATGAGGTCCCATCCACGCCTCCTTTTCTCCAGGCTGAGCCCTCCCCAGCTCCCTCAGCTGCTCCTGGTCAGCCTGGTGCTCCAGACCCTTCCCCAGCTCTGTTCCCTTCCCTGGACACACTGCAGCTCCTCAGTGTCCTTCTTGTCCTGCAGGGCCCAGAGCTGGACACAGGGTTGAGGAGTGGCCTCCCCAGTGCCCAGTCGGGGGGACAGTCACTGCCCTGGTCCTGCTGGCCACACCATGGCTGGGACAGGCCAGGTGCCACTGGCCTCTTGCCCCGTGGGCACACCTGGCTCGTGTTCAGACACTGCCCAACAGCACCCCCAGGTCCTTTCCCCCTGGGCATTTCCAGCCCCTCTGCCCCAGCCTGGAGCACTGACGGGGTTGCTGTGACCCAAGGGAAGGATCCAGCACTTGCCCTTGTTGAATCTCATCCAGCTGGCCTCGGGCCATTGTTCCAGCCTGTCCAGGTCCCTCTGCAGAGCCTTCCTGCCCTCCAGCATATTCACACTCCCACAAAACTTGGTGTTACCTGCAGACTGACTGAGAGTGGCCTCAATCCCCTCATCCAGATCACCAGTCAAGATATTAAACAGGACTGGCCCCAGTACTGAGCCCTGGGACAGACCACTTGTGACCAGCTGCCAACTGGATTTAATTTCATTCGCCATCAGTCTTGAGGATTGGCCATCCAGCCAGTTTTTCACCCAGCAGCAACTATCAAAGCAAATGATGTGGCAAAAGAATTCATGTTGGTAACATTTCTATTTTCCATCACTAACTTGATCTTTTGATGTCCAGATCAAAGCAAACCCATAAATGGAAGTCCTGACGTGATTAAAACAGCCATGAAAAGGTTAAGGGCTGCTTAATTGTCTTACAATTCAGCACAAGATTAAAGGGAAAAGTGTCACATATGAAAGATGGAAATTAGAAGATAGATGGAGTAAGGGTTAAGCTGAGCTTTTAATCAATGTATCAGGCCCTGAAGACAAGGACTTGGCACAGACATGAATGAGACACAGAAGGCTTCTAGGACAAGATCCATAAGGACCTTCCATAACCACCTTGCTATTAACATTTATCTTTTTCATCTGGTTCTACATCTGCAGTATTAAGAAGACAATTACTTATGTACCTTTCCAACTGGAAAATGCATTATTACCAAATTACCAAATGCAAACTGCCACACAACCTTCAGCTAGGAGATGGCAACAAACATCTCCTAAGTACAGGCAACAGGCAAAATAAAAGCAGAGATTTTAGCGTTTTTAATTTATTGGCTAGCAGGGAATGATCTCATGGGTGTCTGATGGCAGATGAAATAGCTGCTCCAATTTGTTGGTATAACTACCAGCACTGAACCCAAGCAAAGCAGAAAATGTGACACCTTTCAGCCAAACTTAATGGAATGTACATGGGTTGAAAAGGAATGGCAATCAGGTCTACAATTGAAAAGTTGAGGTGCTTACAAAAAGTTACTTATTGTGATAACAAAATAACTGTTATATGAACCAATAAGTCACCAAAGTTGTCACTGTTTAGGAGATAATTTAAAAATACAGAGCTTTGCAGTTGTTTGGAAGTATGTCATGGATTTTTTTTTTTTAATACACATGACAGCCAGTATTTTGTGTAGACTCAGAGAAATTTCACATTCACTTCTGACTCATTATCCTAAATAAATCATAAAGTTTCCTGCTGTTTATTTATCTCATAAGAAAGAGTGTGCATATAAAATAAAAGGCCAGATTGCCCTCGAAAATATCAGCAATTGTTTTCCCTCTCATATTGAGTAAAAGTTTTCTTATGAATTATGTAAATCATTAGCAACATACCTGAAAATCAAATACTTTTTTTCCTCTGCAGAAGATCTTGGCACAGAGAAGTTGCTTCAAATCAGGAGGGACACAACAGGCAGTAAGGCTAGAAGAGCACAACTGAATTAATCATGTCTAACCCATCATTCTTATCACAGAACCAACTAGAACTTAATCATTCCTGACTCAGCTTTTCCAAAATTTTATCCTAAAAAATCCTTCAGCACATAGACTTCTAACCTAGAGAACCTATTTCAGTGATGAGCCAACAAATTCACACCAGATTGGCCAATTCAAACATTTGGAAGTCTTGTGTAAGGCTTTAAGATTACTTTCCTTGAGTTCTTGTATTTTCCAGCTTCATTTTTGAACCTTGAAAGCTCGTATTTCCCAGCCTCTCTGAAATATGATTTTTTTTTTTTTCAGAAATTGATAGCTTTTCATAATCATTGAGTTTAGGCACTGAAACTTGGGAAGCAAGAATATATACTTTTTCCAAGTGCTGACAGTATTCACTTAATTTCTTGCAACCAGGGTAGAGAGAATAATAGTCCATTGTCCTTTAACCTCCCCAGGGCTCAAAAACTCATAGAAATGCCGCCCTTTGCCCAGTGTTTATCCAGGCTTTGCTGGAGGCCAAGGGAAGGTGCCCCTGGGTGCCCTGCACTCCCCATCCCCTGCCCCCATGGCCCCCAGCCCTTGTTATCATCATCCCCTTTGCTCCAAGGGACCGCGCTGCAGCTGTCCTGCTCTTGTCTCTCCCTCCTGTCCTGTCACTTCCTCTAAGCACATTGATCCAGAAAGTATTTCTCTGGTCCTTTGCTCCATCTGCTGCTCAAACGTTAGATGTGAAAGAAGGCAGAGCACCTAGACTACAGCAGAAATGCTGTTTAGGGTATGGTGCTACTGCAGTTCACTTGCATTATCAATTTGAAATAAAAGCAAAATGCTTTGCAGGGGATTGCAGGTACCAGAGATTTGGCTTCACTTAAATTTGGACAAAGAAAAGAAAAGAAAAATAAAGGAAAAGAAATTTTTTTTAAATTAAAATTTTCTTTTACCACCTTCCAGAAATTCCTTAATTCTATGCTAGATTACATATTAGAGGTTTACATTTATGGGGAGATGTTTTCCTCCAGTTTGGACAAATTTATTTTCTTTGTTGATTCAGGAAATTAAATGGGAGCAGAACAGAACAGAAGAGATTTGCCTTTTCCTTTCCAGAACAGAACCACAGCACCCACTGATTACAAGATTTTTGGTTCAAGGTTGTTTGGGCAAGCCAGCTTTATTTTTCCTGAAGAAAATTTTAGGGACATTGCTTTGGTATTTAAAGGAAGAGGGAACTCTGTGCATTTACCACTTTTTTGTTTAACATGATCCCAGAACACAGATGAATTTTAGCACTTTTGGGCACATGAATTTTAGTGGGTTTGGGCACATGTGTTTCTTCTGAGTGAAAGAGAGTAAAAATTTAGTCACAGCCTCATTCATCACTGGCCCAATCCAACTTACACTGAAATCTGTGGGCACATCTCCACAAAACTGGACCCGTGCACCCAACAATTCTCTTCTGTCCAGTCTAAAAATAACAGAGGTCTTGTATGAAGCCAGACATAAATGGATACCAAACAATAAATCATTGTAATAAATAATATCAAGAGAAGAAAATGGGGATTCAAGTCAAGCTCTAGATTTATAAACTATGGAGGTAAAAGATCTAGCAGCTGTGAAGAAACAAATGGGTATGATTTACTGCTTTGTTCTGTTTGCAGATAAACGTTGCAATTGCAGCTCCAGTTAATAATCATTCAGGAATCCTTCGCTGTAAGCACAAAGAAAACAATATAACAGCAAAACTCCAAAGTTACAAAGCACAGTGGAAGATGGAAGTTGATGCAGAAGGGCTTTGCCTTCCTCCTTCATTTGGCAGTACTGTGACTCAGAAAATAATGAATACAGAACTAAAACTGTGTCAGAATAAGCAAGAAGGGAAAAGCCATGGGTTTGCTACCAGTCTCTCTCAGTACTAATTGCTGATTTTGATAGCTTTGCGCTTCTTAGCTGGCAACACGTGGGAAGGGGAGGGGAAAAAATGTTTTATTCAGTGCTCAATAAATGCACTGCAGCTTCATACTGACACGGCACTCAGGACAAAAGCACTTCACTGTGCCATCAAGCAGCTGAACTTCTAGTCCTGCCTTGTCTAAAAAAACAAGTGATGCCCCTTCTCCCAGTCAAATGACACATTAGTTGCTGTCACTGCTGTCAAGCCTGAGTTAAAATGATAGCATTACTGCTCGTACAGCCTGCAGGCAAACCAAACAGCATCAGAGAGGGAGGCTGCTAGGAAGGTGCAGTCACCACCTCATCTGCCTACTGAGAGGAATAATGTTTTTTGCAAGCGATATTTCTCAAAGAGCAGTGATCCTTGCAAACTGCCCTGAGAAACACCCGTGCCTTTCTGACCAGCCTCCTTTTCATTCTACAGATACAATAAATCAACCTTCACATCCACAGCTGATAACAGTATTTTTCCTCATCAAGCTGAGGCTCTTCCTGCCATACTCAGCTGCTAGCAGACCATCCTCTTGGTGCTGTGTTTTGACACAGGTTTTTTTGCGAGGTTTCTGACCTCCCCATGCTGCAACCCAGCTCTGATCATACAGCTGAATGCGTGAGAGCTGCAATGTAGAAATTACCACATGACACAAAACAGCGACCTTTTGACCCAAATAAAAGCAGGGTTATGTCCAATAGGATTATTGTCCTGCCATGCATCCATCCTTGTGAACAGTTTCATTTAAAAAGAGACCATTTTAAATTTCCACCTGCTTCCCAATATTCGAAATTTCTCCCATCATTTCCAATTCTGCCAGATTGTCTGAACTCCCGTTAACAGGCTTCAATTCCTCTCCCTACTGCCAGGCAGTGCACTCTCATTGTTTGTTTGCTAACAAACTGGAGCTTGCCCTGGGGTTTCCATGCCCCCAGCAAACAGCTGCCGAGGTTCTGTCCCACCACCCAGTGGGTGTTGAGCAGGCAGGGACCAGCCTCCCATCTCAACATCACACTGAGCTGCTGCTGCTGCAGTGACAGCTCCTTATCAGAGCATCTGCCCCACCAAAGCTCATTAGGGGGAAATAAGCAAGGACTGCTAGGGAAGGATCTTGTCATCGTTAATAATGTCAGACCCTTTTCTGCCTTGTCTTTTCATGTTAAAATTTTCACAAGAACATGGAGGAGTCACACTTGACAGGTCCTAGAGCATCTTTGATATTCTGATCAAACTTGGCACCTACTACTTTATGTCTGGAGTAAATGATCTTTGGAGCTCACATACACATCGTGTATTAGCATATGTAGCTTTTTTAATATCTCTTTGATATGTATGATTCTGTTTAGCTGCATATGGATACACAGCTACCCATTCCTTGGCCTATTCTGATATCCAAAGGGATTCTCAGGCAAATTCCCACTAGGCTGGCCTCAAGGATCATACTTTTCTGAGCTATACAGGGTCACAGCAGTTACTCTGAACAGCTCATCAGTCTGTAAAAGAAGTAGGTGACTCCTGCTAGCCACCCACACAGACTGGCTCTTTTCCCTTTCCCCTTCTGAGAGATAAATTTTTGAACATATAACATGGAAGTTTTCCTTTAAATTCATTAACAGTTCATCCACACACTACGGCAAGCTGTTATATTTGGATACCTTTCTTTCATAAGCCTCAGGCTGACTTCTCTCTCTTAAAAATAGTTTCCCAGTGGATACCAACATGGTTATGGTGTTGTACAGTCCTCTCCCTATGTTTTTTCCCCAGTTCACATCTCCACTGCAGCATGAGATGCACCAGGCTCCTGAAAGACCCCACAAGGCTCCTACCTTTGAGATTTTTATCGCAGATTCCCTGTGAGCCACATTAACTTCCTTGCAGTTTAAAACTAGACCTTTCTGGCCCCACAGTCTCACTGAATGCAGCAGTGTGCTGACTGGAGCATGCACTGCCCCAGCTGCAAACACCTGGCTGGGAATCTGCCTGCACCAGCCTGCAGCAGGTTTCCGATGGAGAATATGAAAGGAGTTCTTCAACAAAAACACTGACAGCAAACCCTGCCCCACGGGTGTTAGCAATTCTAGCAGGTGCCACAGGTAGCCCCAGATATAACAACCTTATTCCCTCTCTAGGATGCCTGTACTCACCCTGACAAGCTGCTGTGCATCCCAATGCACACATAAGCAGACTTTCTATCTACCATGCAGAACATAAAAGTTATGTTGTCAATCTCCCATTATTTTTACTGCAGATGTAATGAAACGTGGGAATGGGCTTGATTTATTCAATGAGCACATCCAACAGTGTCAAAAGGCACCAGCCCTGCAGCCCCCGTCCCTCCACAACAGCCTCAGCAAGTGGGGCACTGAAGAAGGTGCCTGCTCCCATAGACACTGGAAGAGCTGTAATTACTGATTTCCTGGTGCATTCAGCGACCTGACCTAGACAGAGTTTCACTCTGTTACTTCAGGACACACATTTCCTCAGCTTTGTCACTGGAGCTATCAAAACCTCCTACACAGGGTTTCCCTTGATGCAATTATTTGCCCACAGGGAACCCATCTGAAATTTTCTCCCAGACCCAAAACAGCACCCAGCACAGTAGCTAGATTTAATCCAAAACCCAAGAACTTCCTATGGCATAACTTGGGGGCTGGCAGCCCTTGCTGCCTCCCGCACCCTCCTCCTTCCACTCTCTCACCCTTGCTTTTTCTTTAACTACTAAGAATCCCTAATTTCTGATACTAGATGTCCAGAAGTCTCACTTTTAGAGGAATCATCTCCCCATCTTGCTTATATTACAAAACAAATTAGAGATATTGAAGTGAAGTGTGTTAATCCTGTAATTATCATGGTTATAATGAGGCAGTTTAATGATCTTGTTAATTGTCTGTTCAGCAAGACTGGATTGGAAAACATTCCTTACCCCATACACCTTTTTAATTCTGCTTAGATCAGATGTTTCCTGTAAGTGAAGAGCTGTAGCTATGTGTATCACTACCCCATCACCAAATTAATGTTTAAAAATTGCTGCAGGTCTAACCAAAGGCCAAGTATTATATTGTAAGCAATGCCTATGTGGCCACAGTCAGTAGCTATTCAGTTTTATATTAATTCAGACAAGATCACCAGAGGAAACAAAAACAGAAATAAAACATCTCTGTGAGGACTAAAATTTTGCTCATGGATTGACTGTTAAAGGTCTTAAAATTATCAGCTGAAATAAGCTGCCTGAAAGTTGTTTCTGCCTAATCAACTCTTCCTGTTTATTCTGCTGCACAGACCCACCCTCAGCCTGTGGCAGTGGCTAAATACCGGTGCTGTCCCAAAAGCCACCTTCAATGCCCCAGGAAACTTCACTCTCCAGCTCTTGCACACCTTGGGAGCCACTTGAGACTCCCTACATGGGTCGTCAGAGACTCATTAAAAATGTCTGTACAAAAGAAAACAATCAAGAATGGGTACACAAGTAAGTAATTGTTCACTACTGCAAAAAACACATGCTTCCAGCACATCAGCTGCTCTGCAGGAGTTGTCATGCATATGCTAATCCTGGAGTAAACTGAAAGTAATTCAAAGCAATGAAGCAGTAATTTACCCCATGTTTACTGTAATTCAGCCATGCTTGTTCAAAACCCCACATCTCATCCTTCCAGCTCTCTCAGCTGTAAAAAGGTGAACTAAGTGTTACTGTAATAGGTAAAATTTACCAAGCACCTCAATGTAGGATTCCCATTTTCTGGCTGACACCTGCATTTCTCCAGAAAACAATCACAAAAGTGAAAAGAATGAAGTGTCTCTCCATTTAGCCAAACACACATCTCTGAGCTACAGAGGCAACTGGAGAACTTCTTCCAAGTACCAGCTATCTCTCTGATATCCCTACCTCACCTGCTGCTACAAAGCAAAGGTAACTTGTCATCAAGCCTGGTAATAACAGTGCTGTGAGCAGCCACCCAAAGCCCAGAGGTCAGATTTAAACTGAGATTAAACCAACAAAGTTCCACCAGTCAGAAAATACAGTGATTTACAAGCAGTGGAGGACCCAACCTTGCACCCAGCAAGCTTTGCACCACCTCATACAGGCAATTATCCCAGCACACAGAGGCCAAGCTGCCCAGCACAGCAGAGAACAGACAAAAATCAGGAGTTATCTCTTACTGTAACTAGATCTTAATGCTCAGCACCTACCAGATTTTGTTTCTAGTACATTTGACATGCTAGAGAAATAATGAATAGTAATTAGAAATAATCATTGCAAATTCCATTGCAATTAACAGCAGTGGTTAGCATGCCAATTATTTATGAATACAGAAGTGACGTAGGGGATCAGCCCAAAGATTTAACTAACCCACTGTCCCATTTCCAACAACTGCCAGCAGCAAATGCCTGGAAATACGTTTGCAAGGGCAAGGCAGGCATCAAGCAATTCTTTCCCTGAATATTTTTCCAACCTCCAAGGGCTCACAGCTGAGAAATTTCCTGAGCCAAAGACTCCTGCCAGAGCTGTGCACCTGAGCAGCTGGCATCCAGCAGCACCCACAAACTCCTTTTGCTCTGCAGAACATTTATGCCTGTGCCTCAAAGGCCGAGCCCCAGAGGGTACAGTCAAATCCTGCATGTAGCACTATTTCTTTACTTATTTGAGATACAGTTCTCTTAGCATCACTGCATGAGCTCAAGGCATCACAGGACTGGAGCACTGCTTTAGCCAAGTGCTGAGTGTTAGTTTGCTGAGAAAAGGGTTCACAAGTGAGACAACAGCAGGTAATAAATGTACTATGGTCTAATGATTTCCCATAGCTTTAAAAAATACTGTCAGTGCAGCATTTGGCCATGATAACCAAAGGATGCAATCAAGAGGAGGTTTGTAGATAAGCACTAGATTACATTAAAACAAACCAGCAGAGATTAAAAATGAAGACAAGAAAAGTTTATCAAGACACAAGTCCTCAGTTCCATCAGCTCTCCTATTAAACCCTATCATCTCTCCCTAGAGATCTGCCGTGACTGAGCAGTGCTGGGTGCAGGAACAGCAGGGAGCAGGTCGGTTTAGTGTCTTCTGGAAGGCTACTGCCCCTGCTCCCCACCCTGCAGCAGTCACAGAAAGGATGGGCCTCACATGCCAAGCAAGACCTGGGAATGAAAGTTCATTTACCAGCAATGGGAAAAATATTCCCTTGGTGGGAAGAGGAGAGGTCAAGTTATAGAGCAATCTATTAAATGAGCCTGTTTCTCACCACACTTCAGAAAATAGTGGAAACAGCAGAGTGATGACATTAGGTGGAATCACCAGTGAGATGAGAATTGAGCACCAGGGAGATGGGTAAAAAGCCAAGGGGATGTGGCTGATCTCATTTCCCTCACTCCTACAACAGACACTTTTATTCTGTGCTTCCCATTCCTGATAGCACAGACACAGCCATCTGCAGGGGGTTGAACTGCAGGGTGCTCAAGCCAAAGAAAAGTTATTGAATAACTTCAGACAGGTTTTGGTGAAAGCTCCAAAAGCCCTTCCAACTCAGCCAGGCAGTAGCTGTGTGCAAATCAGCTGTTACACCTGAAGAAGGTAGCCTACTGTGAAATTTTAAATAAATTCATAATGGTTTTCAGACATATGTTACAGCAAGGAACCACTGGAGATGATGGAGAGCCTTGTTTGTTGTTTGGGCTTTTGGTTTTGTTTTGAAAAAATCTTGAAATAACACCACTTCAAAACAAGCTGCCATATATGAAATGGCAGAGTCAATATCACATTTTAAGTAAAACACTCATTTGTTTCTCTTTGTGCCTTCAAAATTGCAAGCTTCTTGATTACAAAGCTCTTTCTCAGAAAACCTCAGATTAAGAAGCATGGTGCTGGCAGCCAGGACTGCTATCAACATTGTATGATCCTCAGCAATATCTGAGGATATCTGAACAATATCAAATGCCACATTGCAAATGAATTTGCATACCGGAAATATTTGGGGCCAAGCACAGCGAAGCTGTTCATTATTCCTGAGCTGTAACATGGCTCAAAACCATTCCTTTATCCATTAACCATCCCTCTGTTTATTGGTCCACCTTCAGGATGAACAACTGGTAAAAGTTTGGGGTAAAAACTCCACAAAGATGGATTCAAGTCAGAACCAATATTTATTCCAAGATTGTTCCTCATTCCATTCCATCTACTCCCCAGCTCTCCAAAATAAATCACTTGGGCTCCCCATATACTGCACCACATCAGATCTCAGCAGCATAGATCAGAACACACAGCTGTGTTTATGCGAAAGAGAAACTAATAAATGAAAAATTATGAGTGGAAATTGAATCTGCTAGACGAATGTTCAGCAATAGATTAACATATGCTGCATTTGCAAAAAAAAAAAATACTGTAACTCCAGCTTATATTAAATATTGAGATCACTGAGTTTTCCTCAGTGCTCTGCACGTCTTGATATATTGTAAGCGAGCATATCTCATTAGTTGCATATATCCATATCTCTCTAATAACTTTCAAACTCCTGGACTCCTGTCATTTGGACTTATATTTGAAGAGACACTTGAGACCTATAAAAGAAGGGAAAAAAAACCCAAAACCGAATACTAAAGGTGATGTGCTTTCACTGCTTTTGTCAGTGGAAACTTTCTTTTAAGCTGTATGATTGAAAAGCAATGCAGAAGCAAAAAATATTAGATGAGATGAGGAACATTTCAGTGACAGCCTCACAACCCACAAACCAAAACATAATGCATTATTTTTCACAGATAATTGCAGGCTTTCCATCCCATTTTAATCTTTTTGTTAGCTTTTAAACAAACTCTCGGTCACAGTTTTAGAGACAGGAAATAAGAAAAAACATTTGCATTCTCTTCTAAAGAATATTCATTATTCAGGGTAACAGAGAGAATAAACTGGATATTCTGCAGAACATACTACCCGGCTCATGGTAGCTACCCTCTGCAAGATAAGATATAAGCCAGTGAACCATCACAACACATTTTCTTTATTTAACTTTTAGGAAGCTGTAACTAAGCTGTAAGCTTCTCTGTTTCTATTCCTTGGCTTTGAATTCATTTTCTGCCTTATTTTAATATTTTCTAAATTAAAAAAAAAAAAAAAAACCAAACCACCAAACAACCCTTTTTCATGCAGATGAGGATGCCAGAAACTAATTCAGTAGCAGATTTATCCCTGAGAACAGGAACACATTTAAAAAGTCGTATCTCCATTTTTAATCATTTTTACAGTCTAAAAGGGAGCATTTTCTAGTGAGATACTTTTCCTCCTGCCTGGACTGCTCTGAAGAGCAGACACAGTCTATGTAACATCTGAGCTGCTGAAAAATCCACGAGAAGGTCAAAAATGTAACCAGTTTTAATTCAGCCTAGTTTGGCAAAAGTCATTCAAGGGAGAAAAAAACCAAAACAATTTAGTGGTCAATAGCCAAAGAGAGCTTAGCTCACCTCTATGTCATCAGTGTTGAGACTATTTTTATTTTCCTTACACGTTCATCCATAGCCTGAGTATTTGCACCTATGACTAATACAACTCATCTCATAGAAGTCAGCAAACTCCTAATGCTCACCCACTGCTGCTGAATTAAAGCTCACTGCCTACCACTCATTGACAGCAGCTTCTCTCCTCAGGTGACCCAGTTTGAACTCCATACCCATAATTAACAAAATCTCAGCTCCCCTCCAATGAGATACCACTGTGCTGTGTTAGTCACATCCTGCAAGGACAAGGGCCAACTAACACAGCAAAAACCTGTGCAAAGTCAGCTCCGTTTGCTGACACCACTCAGGTGTTGCTCATAGCAGGCGCCTCCTCTAACGAGATTTGCAGTGCATTTTTTAGAAGAACACTTGGTTAAATTGGTATCTGCAAACCACAGTGCCACACATGCATAATGCAGTGTGGCAGCTCTGGAGGTTCAGAACGGCTGCACAGAGAAGCATCCATAGCAATAAATGAAAAATACAGGTTTTGAAAATACAAACTTTATGTCTCAAGACACCTGTTACTTGCTCAGAGAATGAATGGAAAACCACTAGAAATAAGGATGGGCATTCTCATTAGGCTGTTTGTAATTTACTACTCTGTTCTGCACTGTCAGACCTCTCTGGCTAGGCCAAAACTGTTGCTGTCCCAAATTCAGTCAGTGGGAGAAAGCCAAGCAGGCAGCAAAACCTGAAACCAATCTTAACTTGTTCAAAGTGCAGGGCTGTTTGAAGGACAGATCAGAAGGCAATAAAGGACTTTAAGTGTCTCAGTCACTGATGTGACACTCAGGATAGTGCAAGGTCTGAAGAAGTAAATTGTAATGCAGTCTTGGTCTCTAAAGAAATTACAAAAGTAAGAGGATAAAACTCACACCCTTGTGCTTCAAAGGCATAAAACTCCTGCTGCTGAAATGGAGAAGGAACAGTCCTGCAGCTCTTAGTAATATCTGATGCAAAATTTTCAAAAAGACAGAAAAGCAAAGAAAAGAGCAGTGCAGGAACAAAACAGGGTTTGAAGGCACAGATTATTAATCAATATTAACAAAGTTAAGGTAGAGCTTGTTATTAGACTATTGCCTTCAAGTTGCTTCTGTTCATTTATTTATTAATTTGGGTATTTTTACATATTTCCTGTACAGAAAAAAA
>VXAC01001161.1:114009-171035 GCA_013399225.1 Rhipidura dahli
AAAAAAAAAGAAAAAGAGAGAAATTGATTTTAGATTTCCGAACTGTGCTTTGTCTTACTTCACTACTTCCATGGAGCTCCAGAGTAAAGCTGTCTGTTCAAAATGCCAAGTAGGCATTCTGGCAATGAAGACCAATAAAAATGCACAAACAAGAATTCTGCCTTGGTAACTAATAGACATGATGTGCTTCTAACTTGCATTCTGCTGCCCAGGAACCCCCAGGAACAGCCCTGCCATGGGTAGCACCACACCCAGACCCTTCCCTAAGGCTCCCTCTCTGTATCTCACAGGTGAATTTTGTCTCCTCACAACAACTTTCTCATCCAGCTGACAATTCCCAAAGGAGAAGTCCTTGAATTATCAACCAGTCATTTGTACAGCTGAATGAGCAATACGCCAATACCAGGGTCATAAACAACCATTCCAAGTTCTTTTTTGTGATAAATTGGTTGCAAACATTTCTACTGGCTCTAGCAGTATGATATGAGGTTGGAAGTCATGAGCGAGCAGAGCAATTCCCACTGCAGCTGGATAAACCCTCCCTTCCCAATCTGTTACAGCTGTAACAAGATATACGTGGAGAAATAGTGTTGATCAAGGTGGAATAATATTTAGAGCAGAATGTCAGGTTCAGCCACAAATAGATTTGCTTGTGGAAGCAGCTGCTACACCCATTAGAATCTTTTAATAAACTGTTATGAAGATTGACACCTTGGAAGTAATTAAGTATTAAGTATTTTTAGGTAATTACTGCAGCAATAATATAAGACGTGCTCATTTTCAGAATGAGGAATTATCTGTAGCTCCCATTGCTTCACTCCTTTTAATAATTCATAATAGTTTGACACCAATGATTATCACTCCAGCTTTCCAACTTCCCAAACAAACTAATAGGAGCAAAAGAAACTGTTTACAGTCCAGGGGAATTCCCACCAGTTTAACATAAGCTGGTTATATGGAAAGGAGCACACAGTAGGCATGATGCCAATGCACTGATGAACAGCAAGAAATCCACATGTAAAGCAAATACCTATAAGTCAAGATCCTGTGTAGGACAGAAAAAATAGTACAGCAACAAAAGTAGCCATGAGATAATGATGTCTCATTAGCAGGCATGCTTGCATGCCTGACTGTGATGAGGAAGAGATGTTTTCATACCGTCAGTGCTCATGGACCACCACCCAAACAAAGCTCCCCACCTTCTTCCCTTCCACTGACACCTGAACGCAGACTTGTTCCCCAAGCCCTTGGAAGGGCACAGGTTCATCCTGGATGTCCAACCACCTGTCTGCATTTGCCAAGTGAGCCATCAGAAACTCTCCTGGAACCACGTTCATTCCGTGTTCACTCAGAGCACGTCTTTACATCTGCACACAGAGCCAGATTCAGGTTTGTGCCACTTCCAAGCAGCATTTTATCTGCTAACTGCAAAAATACAAACCCAAAACTTCCCATAGGCACACTTGTTATTTTTGCTGTGAACTGCCCAGTTAAACCACAACAGGTTTCCTGTGAGGTTGTATTGATAGGATCTCAACACGCAGATGGGTTTTCTCAGTGCAGGAAAGCTTCACTGTGCTCCCCCTGCAGAGGCAGTGTGCCTATCCTGAAGCTCATTTTAAGAGCAGAGTGACCAGGCCAGATTTCAGTGCTGTCCCACTCCTGCACAGTGTCACCACTGCAGAATTCAGCAGTCCTTCATCCATCCAGTGCCAACGGGCTGGGCGTGACACCCTTCAGGCCCTGACAGATTGAGAGCAGCTGCACTCAAAGAAACTGTTCTGCCATCCTAAAAGAAATTTTGAGAATTAAAAAGTGAATAAAAATAAATACACATAAATTAGACAAGAAGGCCAAACCCTAAAAAATGTTACTGGATTAAAAAAAAAAAAATTAGAACAATCAACAAAGGTTAAAATAAAATGGTCTTATTGACAAAAAATGCTTCACTAGTTTTAAAACTACCTATGAGCGGCTTTGGCATTATTTTCAGTAAATCTGGAGGTTTGTTTTGTATTTTAATTTAAATTTCAAGTTATAAATGCACTTTGAACTGAAACTATACTTTTAAAAAACCTCTTCAAAATGGGACATTCACTAAAACTAACCATTTTCCCATAAGCAGGCTTGGCTTTGGAAAATGTCAGCATAAAACGTACCCATAGCTCTGTTCTGAACTGTGTGGCCCCTAATGGGAGGATGTTCCTATTTGACCTTCTGAAAACATCTCTCAGTGCCCACCACCCAGGCATTCCCAGACAGTTTTTTTCCACAGCCTGGCCAGACCACTGACGTTGCTTCTTTAGGATTTTTAGCTGCTGCCTCAGTCTCCCCTCCTAGCAGAGCTGCTCATCAGGAAAGCTCAGAGTCCTCTGCAAAGATGGGAATATTATTGCCCAGGATGGATAGATACAGTTAGATTAACCCCCACTTTGTCTTCATTTGCTCCCATCACAGCAAAGGCAGAAATATCTGGCCCATACAACCTCTGCCCAACCCCATTAACATTTGGTTAAAAGAGCCACCAAAGGAGAAATTAACAGCTCCTCATTTATTTTAAAGTGTTTCCTGGTTTGTTTTTGAAATGCACCATCTGTGCTTCCACCACAACGCGTTAATGAAACCTGGCTCTTGGTTCTTTGAGGGCACAGAAGTGATTTAAATGCACCGGGAGCCAGGAACCTGAACCCAGAAGTTGCAGCTGTGACTGTGAGTAGTGTGTGGTAATGGCACATCCACCATCCCACCTGGAAAAGCTCATCCCCACAGCTGCCAGGAGCTCTCTGAAGAAGGTTGTGAAAAACCCACCAGCAACATCCAGCCTCTTTTACAATTCAGACGTAATGAGGCCAAGGAGATTTTAGCATCCATAGATTTCAAGTAATGGTCGGATTCAAACAGCTGGAATTGAGACACACTCTCACAGATGGTTCTTATGTTTGCTTTTGTTGTGCTTTAGCCAGTAGACTTTGGGATAACTGTGTCTGCAGGATCCTAAGGCTCTAATAAAGTTGCGTTTCCCATCAGCTTTATTTTTATTTGCATTGCTACAGGAGGTACCATGGCATCTGCAAGACAAGACAGAAAGCCTTACAAAGTGGATGGAAGTGTAGGATTAGGGCACAAGTTGACTCTTCAGATAAATATACAAAACCTGCAACTAAACTGTGCTTTGGAGAGGAATTTTAAAATTTATTAAATCTGTTTGGTGCTCTCTGACTGTGTACTTAAGACAGAAACCCAAGATTTTTATCCCGCTAAAGGAAGCAGTAAAGGTAGTTGAATTCCATACAGATTCTCTCAGACCAAAGCACATTTCCGCAGCAGATAACCCAGAATATGCTAACAAAGCAATGGATTAACCTTTTTTTCCCTCAAATGGTAATGCTGTTAAAAACACTAAGGCAAGTGACACTTTCCTGGCTAGACAAAGACCATCAGTTTCGGCAAAAACTATTCAGATTAAATAGTAATATCTCCATCTGGTGAGAAATTACCATCATCTGGGAGGGAGAGAGAAGGAAAGAAAGGAGGAGGAGGAAGAGAGAGTGGGAGAGAGGCTTTCACATCTGCCTTTAAAGACATTGTTCTATCTGGTAAAAGTGACATAGCTGTGTTTCTAAAGAGATGAAAATCTGAACCTAATGTTACCAGTCTGCCTTTTCCTCAGGAAAAACACCACAAATTTCAACATCTTTTACCCACGAGGTGAAGTGGTACCAGTTATCATGGCAGAAAAATAAATCACAATATTTCATGTCCAGACCAAAAACTAAGTAAACTCTGGAAAAGCAACAGTAAACCCTGGAAACACAAAGTTTTATTCTGCATTAAATATGAAATAAACCTACTAAAAACAGGGAAGTAAAAAAAAAAAAAATTTGAATTATGCCTGAAGATGCCTTGGCCATATGTGGTGCCATATTCAGAAATTTCTTTCTAGCTGCTATGCCACTGTTCAATTTGTGAAATTATTTTTATGTTAGTGAGAATGATTAGGTTTCTTGTGCAGTTATTGGGACCCTAAAGGCACCTTTATTTACCTCATTTATCATATACAGCAGCATTCAGCTGAAGTGTAGAGGTAAACAATTTTAAATAGCAATATTCTTGCTAGAATGCAGTCATCTTGACCACAGGAGCTTTGGAAAAATGCAGATTTAAACTGTTCACATTACTGTTTTATCTGCATTTCAGTCTGAATTACTAACTTATCATCAAGCTCAGCAATAAAGAAACATGGAGGGAAGATATAAAATATTTATGCCTACAGTACCTTAAAATTTTTCATTGAAATATTAATTGTAAAACAAAAGCAGAACTGTTCCAGGAGGGGTAAAGGCAATACTCAAAGCCAACAAAAAGTGCCACAGCCAATTTAGTTTGGTGTGCTTAAAGAATTGTTAGTTCAATTTAAATTTGTCAGAGGAAATACTTTGAAAATATATATTCAAAATATTTGTCAGTCACTTTGCAATCAGCACCTGCTAGAACTGTTAAATTGTTTGCATGTAACAGGATAAATATAAACTAGGGAAATATCTCCCTACCCTGGCTCCCCAGTTGATGGTGAATTTTTGTCACAGGATTTCCTGCAGCTTTGCACACTCACACCAGACTGACTCATTAGTCCAGGACTCCAGAGCCTGGCCTGGCCATGATGGTTATGGTAAAGCAGGTGCCACAGGCAACCTTTCCTCATGCCATTTTCTTAAAAGGTGCTCTGTTCAATCAGAGAATGTCTTTTACAGTAGGTTGCAATTATTTTTTGCGAGAAATAAAAGCTTACTGCAATCTGAAAGAAGTAAAAGCTGGTCTTTGCTGAAAGAGCTTATTATAAAAGGCAACCTGTGTGGGTGAGGAGGGGAGGAATGCCAGTTAAAATGGGCTGAAGAGAAAAATCAAAGCGTAGTGGGGATAAATGAAGAGTAACCTCTACTTCACAGAGATTAAATTATTATTTCTGCTGGAGAAAGCCCTGTGTTTACCTCACACACGCTTAGTGCCGTAACAAGGGCCGCCGTCGGTGCTGCGTTGTAACAGCGCAGCACACGCTGAGCTGGAGCTCAGCTTACTGCATTACAGCGGATTCTAAATACTGCTGCTCCTCAAAGGCAATGATGTAGGGTCAAGAACATAATACCCATTGCAGAGAAATCTAATTCCAAAGCTGGGAAAGTCTCTTCCCACCTCAGAATGGCTTTAGGTATTGAAATGAATTCCGCATTACAGCTAAGCTTTGGTCAAAGCAGAAATTCTGACAGATTTATTACTACCTTATCAAGTGACTTCATGGTTTCAAAAAATATATATATTCTTCTAAGATCCATTTATCTAGGCAGAATTTAATAGTTACAAGAAGTATGCTCATTTAATTGAAATTTGCTCCTAGCATGTTACTCTAGGGCTCTCTCCATCTGCAGCACCCCACCAAGGCACGCATCCTTTTATTCCTGCTGTCTATCTTCCACATTCAGAGGCCCACTTAAAATCATGCTAAGGCACTTTCCTTTATGCCTTTGCATTCTCAGAAAATTGCTTTTTAACTTGGGTCAGCTTCAATTTTAACTTTATTTTTTAGGAAATGTTTTTTAATCTGCAGCAGCTCAGCATTTATATACCTCATTTTACAGTGCTGCTCTGGAAGAATTGAAGGAAGCGGCCAAGGCCTCATCACCCCAAAGCAGTGTGCTATGTTCATCAAATGTGCAGTGAGGCTCTGGGGGAGAGAGGAAAAACAGGCTGTAATTTTGGCTCAGGTCCTCCCCAGCCTCCACCTGAAGGTAAAATCACTGCTGGGTGATGCTGGATGTCAGGACGTGCTTTGTGGCAAATACATGCCCATGGGCCCACTGGACCTTTACTATCTCCAAGCATTTCACTTCTACAAACTTGCTGATTAATGAAGAAAGCTAAAAGCCCTTCCAAGAGTGAAGGACAGCCCTGGAGAAGGGTAAGCAAAAGTCATCACTCAGCTAAAAGCTTTCAGTTGCATTAGTACACGTCTGGAATAACTTGTTCAATTCAGGTCACCTCAAAACAAGTTGACAGGATGCCATGGGAGCCCTGGGTGAGCCTGCAGTCCCTGAGGCAGCTTTGAATGATCCCACTCCAGCCACAGGCCAGGTGACACTGGGGCTCTGGGAGCACTCACAGACTGCACAGAGAGAAGGGTCTGGCAGAAGGGAAACCACACAGAGAGTGGATTAAAATTAGAAACTAGGAAGACATTCTGGACTGTGGGGGAGGTGAGGCCCTGGCACAGGTTGCCCAGAGAAGCTGTGGCCACCCCATCCCTGGAAGTGTCCAAGGCCAGGTTGGATGAGGCTTTGAACAGCCTGGTCTAGTGGAAAGTCTCTGCCCATGGCAGGAGGTGGGACCAGGTGATCTTGAAGGTCCCTTCCAACCCAAAACCATTCCATTGTTCTGTGATATTAAGAAAACAGTGTTCCATATAATTGAGACTGCAAACATAAAACAAATCTTTGACTAAAAGCATATTAGAAAAGAAACTCCTGACCAATTCATAGATGTAGGCTGCACGCTGAGCTTCTAAAAGTTAATGAAGAAGCATTTCAAATATATATTCTACTGGGTTTGGTTCCCATAATAAATTCTTAATGTAGAGGAGTTGATGCTTCATATTTCCTTTTGTCCACTTCCAGTCACAGTGCCAAGTGCACTTAACTGAAGGACATTATTTTAATGAAGTCATTTGTGCCCTTAAAAATTAATATGTCAGAGCAGTTAAAGTCTAGTGACTGTAACCAAACCAAATAATGTATAACGGAGAAATGCAGTGAGAAAAAAATACAGCCTGAAGTCAAGGTTAAAGTAGTTAACCTTAGGAAGAAAGAGGGAAAAGAAAAACCAACACCAATTATATGTCCCCTTGACACACCATAAAGGACACCATTACATTGTCATCACCCTACTGCATACAGTTGTGAATTGAGATTATTAACCATCACTGTATTGTACATCAAAGGCACCATGAACTTTATTTTCATTTGAGGAGATAAACATTGTATTTTTGTGGTCTAGAGATACTTGATCTAAGAGAAGCCCCTCTAGCAGCACAGTACCAGAGCTTCCTAGAGAGCCATGACTAGAACAGTCCTTTTTGTTGTAAAGAGTTTTGTGCAAGCTAAACACATTGCAAAAATATGATGCAACATTTACTCTTCCTGTTCTTTAAGGTAAGACATACAGAAACTGCTCTTTAATTCCATCTGTGAAGGAAAATTCTTCACTCATTCTTTGTATAAAGCCATAACAGACTGTTATGGCAGCAGCTCCTTAAATTAGAACAGCTCCAACTCAGGGCTTCCTGTCTTTAGATAATTCAGCTTTTCCCACATCCAGGTAAAAGTAAACCATGTACCATCTAAAATGCCAACGACATACCAGAAAACGAAGTGCACCTGTTGATGTGCCACTGCTTCATCACCTTCCTCACCTTGGCATTTTCTTCAGTGAATGCCATCATTCCAATACATAGTGACAGGAGTGGTGCTGGTCCCCTGTGAAATGACTGGAAGTGTTCACACACAGAACTGAGGCTCCTTTCTTCTACATTCCAGCAGATGTGCCACCCACAAATTCACTGCCCTCTGGGTAGTGGAAGGGGATTCCTAGCTAAGCACACAGGAAGTCTAAACACATCAGGAGTTAATCCTCTGTCCAAATTTCCTGATATCCAACACTCTCCACCTCACTCCCAACAAATGGACAGTATTTTTCTCTCCTGCAGAGAAAGACCACATCCACTTGAACCCAGCAATCTAACACCACACCAGTTCACTGAAACTGCTGCTCACATGGGGGTTTTCTTCATTATTAGCTGCAAATGTTTCCAGAAAAGAAAAGCACAATCACATTTGCAGAGCCCATCACAGATATTTATGTGTTCTTCTTCTTGGCCCATGGAATTTACCGGTTTGATAAACTCCCTTCCCCTTTTAGCACAGCTTAGCAGCCTCCAAGGTGCACCTCCAAACCAGATTAATGTACCTCCAGAACATTCATAAGGTAAAGAAATGTAATTTAATTTGTGATTGCATAAACCAGTCACGGAAGCCTCCCAAGAAGCCTGAGTTTTCATTTCTTTCATAGTAGACATTTAATTATATGATAATTACTTACCGCTTGCAGCTCAGCTTCTACTTTTATGAAATATAAATTGCTCTTCACTCAAAAGTGCAGGATGAGCATTTAAAAGGCTTCATTAAGTAGGTTTTAAGATTTTTCTGACGACTTTCTTTAAGCTGTGGAATGGAAAGCAGATGTACCTGTAAACTGAAACTTGCTTCACAGAAGAACAAAGCAGAATTGCTAATGTAATACCAGGATGGATGAGCCTTTACAAATAAAAAAATTAACTTTTAACAAAACACATTTTTTTAAATAACAAACAAAATATTTCTGTCAAGCTGCATGATAAAAGGGACCAGAAGGGAAGAAGCAGTATTGCCAGACTCAGACATGAACAACAAGGCTCTTTATTCTAAATTTCCAGAGCTTGGAAACCTGAGGTTGTGTCAGACTCACACAGTTATTAAAGCAGCCCGACCAAAAACCCACCAACTCATTTGTGGTTTCCTAAAAGCCTAGGAAACAGGAATTATGAAAGCAAAAGGAGGAAGATGAGAAAAGCAAATTCACATGAATTTATGTATACTAATTCTGTGACTGTTTTGACCTTGTTTTTTATTTTAGACCATTAGGAGATTGTAGTGCTGGTACTTCTGCCCTCTCATATCTTCTCAGTGCTACACAAATATACCTAGGAACAAACACATGAGGACACAAAATCACCAAAGGCTGAGGTCCTAACTGCTACAAAACATTGTGCAGGTGTTACTGCTGTCTGGTGGCCACACAAATATCTCACAGTGGTGGTAGAAAGATGCTATTTGCTGCAAATCCTGCAGGAAACCATGATCCAGGCAGGCAGCATGTTCTTCTGCCACAGGGTTGTGGCTCCTCCATCCCAGGCAGGAGGGGTGAGCTGAGAAAGGTGCTGAGCTGTGAACTCCACCTTTTGTGACTGCAATGAGTAAATTTTTCTTATTTTAGATTAGTAGATTAGATTGGTAGTTGGGTATGCCCATACTATTAATTACATCTGGATTCATTAAACATGAATATACAAAATGAGACTAATACACACAACCTGCCTGTAAATTCTTCTTGGCAGCTGTTGTCTGCCATCCTCCATGTCAGTACTTCAGAAGAGGAATTCTCTCTGAAGCAGAGGAACACAAAACTAGAGACTTGCCTAGACCAGTGCACTGTTAAGGAAACTGAGCAGATCTAAAAAACACAGATTGAAAGGCTCAGTTAAACTGCATAAAGTCTTCGTACGGACACCCTCACACAGAATTAAAGTACCCCTGATTCAAGTGAGGCTTATTAATTCCCAAGGGAAAACAAAGCTTATTATGATTTTTTTGTCATTTAAATTCTGAAGTAACAAGTCTACCAAGAATTTATTCGTTTGGTTTAAAAGGTACTTTGGAATAATTTTCCTAAGGGCTCCCATCTAGAGCAGCATTTGCAGACTGCAGTGTCTTTTCAGACATTTTACAGACACTGCAGTACTGAGCACTCCCATCACCCCAGAATCACCTCTCTGCAGCAAGGGAATTCAGTTTACTGTTTTTCCTTCCTCTGGAGATGATAGACCCCAAAGAGACACGTTTAAGTGTGACCATGGGAAGCAGCCCCACGGACACTGCTCTTTACATAGAGGCTGTGAACGGTGCTCCTAATGCACTGCTGGCTGAGCCAGCCGTGAGCCAGGGGAAAATAAAGAGCCAACAGCCCATAGCAAGCTGTGCCTTGGCTGGAACAGACAGAAAAGTTCATCTTTATTTTATATAGTTTACAAAAGGGCAAAAAATGCCACACCATTTTATTCTGAACAGCTTCTTCCATTATCTACTGCAGCACATAGCACTTAGCAGCTAAATAACAGCAAAGGAAGGAAATTAAGAAGTATAGAGGAGCAAAAGGAGTTGTATTTCCAGCTGAGACGTGGAGAGAATCAAGAGACAGTGAAAGGCTGCTTTCTGTAGGACTGAACATATCTTCTGTATCCTTAATCACACCAGCACAGGCTGCTGGGGTCAGGCTCTCAAATACCCTCATATTGATCAGTAATGTCTTAACCTGTGGAAATCAGCTTAATGCTGAAACAAAAGCTAACTGGCAGCACATAAAAAATTTAAAAGCATTTTTTGAGCCCAAGTGCTGAAGGAAGGTATGCTCATGGGCTGCCCAGCAGCACAGAAGGGTCTCTCCCAAAGGGAAAAGGCTGCTTAGAGCTACTTTGAGACCTGACACATTTTTGGCCACACACTTTGCCTTGAAAGGGGACGATATTTTCCACAGCTGCTTTTCAGAAACTTATCTCTTGTGCAGAGGAAAGAGGAGGGCCAGGGGACCGGGACACATCTCTGCCTTCTATGTCCTGGCCTCTCTGTACTACACCTATTTCCATACTTCACCAGGAGGATCATTCAATGAAATGGTCTGAAGGCAGTGGGAAGGTAAGGTGAGCACCTGATCACACAGTCCCATAAAAATAAAAGGTTTCTCTTTTAAGTTCCATTCAATCAGGCTGAAATTTTGCATCTGCAACAACTGCACAATTGCGACTGTAAGAGATAAAGTTGTAATTTAAATCTATAATTAAAAAAAAACTTCTAAGGAGCAATCTTTTATTCTTCTCAATCTGTTCTTTTAACATTTTATCAGTTTAAGGTACTTTTCAGGCCCACAACAAGCTGTAACACCACACTCTTCCCAGAAAGTAAAGTAGCAGGGCCTCAGACAACATCTGCCATCAGGCAGGTGCACTTTGTGCTCCAATGAAGAATGTCCCATTTTTCATAGTTGGATACTGCTGGGGAAGCTCATTAGAAACCAAATTACTACCTGCATCAGGTTTACACTAATGTATTGACATCTACAGCACTTGTTAAATGAACCATAAATCCAATACACTGAAGTCATTTTCAACTGAATCAAATCAGGTTTCAGTCAAAAGAATTACAATTGTTATATACTTAATGCTTGGCACTTTTCTGGTGTCTCCAGCTAGATCATTTCAGACACAGAGAGAAAATTGTGAACCTATGAAACAGCACAAGCTAAATTGGACACACTGCAAGCATACTAAACACAGGGCTAGGAGTCTGAAGATGATAATTGACTCTAATTGACTACTTGGTAAAGCTACCAGGCATCCACAGGCACACTCCTTACTAATCTGTTTCCAACAGATGCTATTTTCTTCTCCTTAGTTAATTTATACTTTCTTATTATAAACCACATTGTTTGCATTCATTTAAAATCTTTTAATTTTAAATCTTTACCTCCTAGTCCCTCTCCAAAGTAATACCTTTGTGGGACTATGGGCCCAGTTGCAAAACAGAAGGACCAGGCAGCAGCACTGTGCACAGCCCTCCTCAAAATTCTTTCTCAACAGGAAGAAAAATGCCTTCCAGGCCTTGGGAAGCAGATTCACACTCACGTGTTGCCTCTTCCCCTCATAGCCACCACTGGTCTTCTTTTAATACTGATCTAAAAGACCTTGACCCATGTTCGAGTGAGGACAGCATTAACCCCTAATTTCCTTTTCTCTCAGGATTTTCCCAGTTAATCCAGGTCTGTCATCCAGTGCCTGGCCATGTGCACAGTACAAAAGGGGATGTCAGCAGAGAGAACAAAGCCAGTTTCCCCCTATCCTGCTCCTCCAGCCTACCTTTTCAGCTTGTTTAAACCAAGACATTTGAAAGGCCTAATTCAAATTCAGTACAGCTACAAATCTGAACTAGCAGATTTGTCCAGCTAGATTTTCCTCCAGCCTCACACAGACACTTTCCCTAAGTGGCCTTACTTCTGCTTAATTCATTTCCCAGAAATAGAAAACAGCAAAATGTAAATTATAAAGGAAATATATTTGAGCCAGGTCCTCTATCAGCATATATCGAACCTGGTACCAGTCAATTACTCTGACACTTCCACAAGTGTCTGAGGAACCAGCTCCTTATCAAGAGTTTATATAGATTAAATTCATTCACTAGGCTAGACCATAAACAATCTCTTTTGGCCTCCTGCTATCTAAACTCCAGGCAGACTATTCGTGCAAGTGCTCCTCCCTTTGCTGGGAGCAGTGCTGTCCCCATGATCCGCCCCAGCAATAAAGAGATGCCCCTTGGAAGAAGTAGCCACGCTAAAGAATAAATGGCCACATTAAATTTATGCAGCCTGGAAGCAGTTCTGCTGATCAGCCAGAAATAATTGGTGACCTTGTATTATAAGAAGAAATAACCTCAGTACAAGGGGTGGAAACTACTTGCTTCCATTCATGCACAGAGCTGGATTGTTTGGAGAGACGTGGCTGTCCAGTTCGATGGTACTCTCACACCTCTGGCCACTTTCCATCCCCACTCACCACTTTGCACAGTGCCTGTGCTGTTCTCAGCCTGCTCCTGGAGGACTCCAGCAGAAAGTCATCCTGCCAGTGTATTCAAGGACGCTTTTGCAATGCACTGTCACTCATCTGACACATTTAGAGGCTGATGGTGAAAGTGAGGATCACCCACACGGTGCATCTCATTCCCACATTGTTGCTGAAATGCTGGATCTGCCCCTAGAACAGGGTCTTGGACCTCCCAAGTCAGCCAGCTGGCAGGGAGTCAGTCTGTCCCTTGAACCCAGCACACAGGCAGGTCTTGGACCAGGACAAGCTGGCACAGCTCAGCAGAAGGCAGTGGGCCATTTGCTCAGTGTGTTTGCTATCAAGTGAAAGGTCAGCAACTCATTGTGGAAAAACTTTGAAAATTCTGGTAAACTGAGGTGAAAACACAACCTCAAGCAGAGTGGAGATGGTTAGAGTGAAGATCACACTTACCTTGGAAAAGATTTGTTTTCAACTGCTTCTTCCTTCCAATTCTCAAATTCTTTTTTGTCCCACTCGGTTTTCCAGTACATTGTTAGTTTCTTACTCTCCTGTCAACAAACATCTTGCAAACAGGTTCCATACAGCTGTGACTCCTTTCTGTTGCTTCCTTGGACTGCTCAGTCTGCATCAGTGTCCATCAGGAGATGGATGAGGATGCCATGCTGCTAGCATCAATTCACCACAGCCATTTCTGCAGTGAGCTGGGAAGTCTGTACCCTTCTCACCATCAGTTCATAGTCAGCTCTCCTACACTTTAAACATGGCCATTTTATTCCCCTCCACCCTGCAAAATAAAAAGAGCAGGTATTAATTTACCAGCTGAAAGGTTGCTTTGCATCCTACAGAGGCAGCTACTGTGGGACACCTGCCCAGGATGCTCAGCAGGCAGTCAAAACACTGGTGGGATAACCAGCACTGAGGCTGTTGCACGAGCTGTGAACTGGATATCTCTGCTACTCAATTCATGAGAAAGAATAAAGTCTGTGACTGCACTGTAGCTGGGTCTATAACACACATCCACTGTGAACCACACGTTCTCCAGGGGATTAGGGAACCACATGACTGCACTGGGCTTCCCTTTATAGAAGACAAAAAAGCTGCAGGGCAAGCAGGAAGCAGAGTCAAAGAAAAGCCTGGTCCATTGGGTAAAGGGAAAGAGATTCAAACTATGTACCAATGAAAGGGCAATACCAAGAAATTGAGGTTAGTTCAGAGCCAGTTACAAAAGCTCAGAACAAAGAGTGGCTACATGAGACTTTAAAAACTAGTAGCAGATCCAGAAATAAAAGCCAATCTTAAAGTGAGTTGTAAAGGAAACACATTAAATTCCCAACATAGTAACAGGTCAAAAAGGTTGTTTCACTGTGGAGCTCTCCAAATACAACACAACAAACAAGCTTGCTAATGCTGAGAGAGTCAGGATAATTTTCTTGTAGTACAGTGTCTGTGCCCAACCATAGTGCAAACCAGCCAGAGCCAGTGCATCAAGTCACATAATCGGCATAGGAGGATCAAAACACCTTCCTCAAACATCTTTGATAAAAGATTTTGACTTTTGAATTACCTGCTATGCTTCAATTTATTATTTTTGGTGACAGTCTTTTGTTTTCATCCAAACTAATTATGCCCAAATCAATGGTAATGTTAGATTTGGCGTCAATTATCCCTGTAGATGCTCTCAACTTAAATTATCCTTTTGCACACAGATAATTTCCTTGGCTACCTCCTGCCAGAGCATCAACACCTGAGTATTTATTTCACAAATAATTTTTATGCACATCATCACTGGCATTTGACATAAACTACAGGAGCATAAACAGCTTCCTCCTCCTGTGCTGTCCAGAGACATCAGAAGAGAGGCTCCCTCAGCAGCGAGCCACTGTCTAATAGTCTGCTCAGAAACTGCACTGAAACTGAGCTGTGTTCACAAAATCTTCCTCAGTCACAGACCCTGTACCAGACAAGGTGTCCAAGCAGATCATTTGTGGAGTCTTATCAGTACAAGACCAGGTTTACTGATGTACTAGACCAGTATCTCTTCATTGCCCTCACTGGAGAGTCAAGAACTCAAAAAAGCTGAAAATTGTCAGGGATTTTTTGCATTAAAAAAGGACTTCTGCACATTTGCAGCTGACTCTCTAATTGTTCACTTCTCCAAGTCTTTCCTGGCCTGGAAGGGATTACTCAGTTCTGAAAGAGAAGCAAAGCCCACAGTGATTGGGATGACAGATGGATCCACCTGCTGGCATAAAGATCATGATTTCTGTCTATTCCACTTCCAAATCAAAAAAAAAAAAAAAAAAAAAAATCTGCTGGAAGGGAAAGGCTCCTACATTATCCTTTACATTATTTTGTTGTCCACCTTTTTCCTCATATAAAAATCACCTAGGTCAAAAGTAGTCACTTGACTTTCACAGTAAAAAACATAACCAAATAGAAGCAAACATTTTTTTCTAACATTCCAACTCAGAATGTAAAAAGCATCTCAAATAGCCCCTCTACATTTGGAAATTGTGTTTACTTCTGAGACAAATAGGATTAGTCTCAGTGACAGATTAATTTTTGCTTTTTGATACAGAAAAAATGCTCTCTGGAATGAACACAAACACTGCAGGCTCCAGAGGATTGCAGGAGAGCATTTCACCTCCAGATCACTGGTTCAGGTTCCATCTGGAGGCAGGGTCAGAAGATTTTTTAATGCCTAATGATCAGTGGTCTATGTGAAATGAGTTTTGTTGTTGTGCCCTCACTTCAAGTAACACTGTTGAGTGTCTTAGTGGTGAAGCCAAGGACTGGGCAAGCACAGTAAGCAGCAAACCCTCCTGCTTCCTGAGTTTCCTTTCCATAAAGGGAAGTCTGCTCTTCAGCCGGCTGTAATGCAGTTGTTCAGAAACAAAACAAAGGATTTCTTGACACTGGGGCTTATCAGCTCATTGCTTGTCACCAGAATTAAAATTGTTCTAAGTGAACGTTGAAGGCAGCATTTATAACTCACAAGAAACAATAAAAAACTCAGATCTGATTTAGAGATGAACAGGCTACTCCCCTCTAGAAGTTTCTCCTTTTTTGCCTATTTGCAGATATGTGGGTTTGTCAAAAGAAACGTATACAGTCCCAAAGCCTAGGACACTGCAGTTTTGGAGCATTTCCAGAAGCACCAGATGAAACACATTGCACCTGGAAAGGTCTGCTGTGGGCAGATGGAAATAAGCAGTAAGCCATTTTTCCTTTATGTAATCCCACACCACCAATAACACTGCCCAGAGGCCTCATTCCCGACCTGATATGCATATTGAGTTACTTTAACTCCTGTGACATAACACACTTAATGTATTTTAAAAGCAAAAGGCTACTTGAGATTTCCCAAATTGAAACACTGTTTTAAAGGCCAGAACTTGAGACACTTTGTTTCAGGGAGACCACTGCCGCCGTCAGGAAGGCTGCTCTGCCGAACTTAGCAGAGTCACAGCAGCAATAAAGGCACTGCAGGCAGTCACTGAGAGCAGCTGTGCTGAACACGGTGCTCTGCAGGAAGGGGAGACGCTGGAGAGGGAATGCAGAGAGGCTGCTGCATCCTCCCAGCCTCAGGGCCTCCTGAACCCACGCTGCAAACACCAGTGTGATCCTCAAAGGACCAAGAGCGGCTCTGAGGCTGTTCTGGTCACCTTCTCTCACAAAGTGCAGTTTCAGGATAGCTCTAGCCATGCCTCTTCCCCCAGTCTATGCACACGAGATAGGAGAGGGGAAGAAAAAGGCAACATTGCACTTTGCCTGCAATGAGTAGAGGAAGCAAGAAATTAACTGATGCGTTTTCCAGATCTTGCCATGATGCTGTATAAAAGAAAAACAGGTTCTTGCACCAGCTACCCACCCATAACAATTTATAGCACCTGATTTGGGGGCATTAACCTGTGCACACAAAATGTGTCAGTTCTTATTATTCACTGTAAACATGTCATCAGCATGGAAATATGCTCAGCAAGGCTATTGAGGCTGGTCCTGAAATTGTAAACAGCCCATTAAATAGGAGCAGTAAATACTCCAAAGTGCTGTAGATCTTGGTCAGTTAAAAAGCACTGGACAGACTCTAAACCACAAAAAAAAGCTTGGCTCCATCTAAATCCCCTTCTTGCAATCCAACCCAATGCTGCACTGCATGAAATTGAGGAGAAAAAAGCAAGCAGGTAAAACCCACACAAGGACAAAAAATACAGGAGCACTTTCGTAGCTGCTGGCTGCTACAGCAAACACCAACACCAGCACGACAAGCACTCCTCTAGATGAGAGGGATGAAACACAGGCAGGGGATGCCTATGAGCACACATCCTTGTTCAGATCAAAGGTCTGCCTGAGCCATCTCAGGCAACAGAATCGAGAACAGTGTCTCCACTGGTGGTAACTGGAGATTTTGCATCGGAACACAGTGTGGGAAGCAGAAACAAGACGTGGTATCTAGTTTATAGGAATATTTTTGCTAAGACACAAACACCTCATGCAGCTGGTCCCATGTAGCCCAGTCTTTGGACCAGTGCAGACACTGGGGCAAGATGGGAACCTGGGTCTCACCACCACAGAGGAAATACCTGAACTGATTTTTGCAGGGCTGGAACTCAGCTGATCCTCACAGCAATTTACACTGTTCTCACGGATAGAAACCACATGCTTCTTTCTTTACCAAAGACCACAAAACTTCATTTACTCCCCTGATTGCATTAACCAATATGAAACAAAGTAATTTTTAATAAAGTGTGCCATAGCAAAGAAAAATTGATACAATCACAGAGCGGGTATAATAGGATTTAATTCTGCTTCAGATGTGCTAGTTTTAATAAAAAAGGATTGAGCAAATCTAAAATAAATTACACTGAAAGGTCAGGCTTATTGCTTGTACAGTTATGTTAACTCTTCCACAGACATTTTTACAGACTGTATTTATGAGACCTTTTGATTTTCAGAAGAGGTATAAAATACATCTGCAATTTTCTCATTATTTGCAGCAATGTTTCTTCTACAAGTGTCATTTCTCGGTACTTCAAAATAGATTTATTTAACGGACATCTATAAAAAATGATGAGTTATTTATTGGGTGGTTTTGTTAAATTAGTGAAACTGTAATTCCCAATGGAAACTTAAACCCAACTAGAAAAAAATTTGTTAAGGGAATGATGATTCCCATTTGTGTGCCAGTGACACTCGTGATTTCTTACTCATTAATCATTCCACCAGCATGTCATTTATTCAATAGAAAGCAAATCAATTACTTATTTTTATATATAGCTAAGGCCCTGATACTGTGAACTACTCAGAACAGCCATGAATTGGAAAGAACTGTAGACACTGAATCTTATTACAAAGCTCTTATTAATATTACAGCAGCACCTCAAGAGCCTACCCAACATCACAGCCCACATCACTTAGTGCTACCATAACCCAGAGATAAATATCCATCCTACCCCTAAATACATGGCATAAACAGCCCTTAGCAGAGGAGAGACAGAGCTGAGAGTCTGCAGAGGAAGGAGCTTGCTGCAGTCCCAGGGGACACAGAACAGCATGGCAGTGTCCCAGCTCACAGTCCCAGGCTGCCGCTTTCCTGCCTTGCCTGACCCAAGCCCTGCAGGCACAAGCAGGGACTCCAACAACCTGCACTCACAGCAGCCCGTTCTCACCCAGCTCCTTGCCATTGCCATGGCTGAGCAAGCCCATCGTGTATGAGCACAGATGTTCTCTGCTGCCTCTCAGGAGTTTTACCCAACTCAGGTGAACACAAGACCTCACACTTGAGAAAAGAACTGTCAGCCTTGATACAATATCTAGACACAAGAAGCTCAATTCTCTACAGCCACACCAGAGAAATCCTGCTGAATTTGACCAAAGAAACTATTGGAAAGAACAGAAAATCCAAGCCTGTCTTGGTCTCTGTCTGTATCCACATTTCAGGGAACCTAGGCACTAGTCCACCAGCAGTGAGCACAGGCAAAGCAGGCTGGAGTGTGCCACCACATTTAAAAGTAAAATCTTTTTAAATGAAAGCTCTACTCAACACTTAGACCAGTGAAGAGTCTCTCCAGCATCAGGAAACTGCACACAACCACATCTGGCAGCAGCAGAATAATAAAGACCTGACACAGCAGCCAAGGACTTTCCCGGGGGGTCTTGGGTTTTAAGAGTCACTTCAATTCCAAAACACTGATTTTTATTTCATTCTAATGAAATGAATGGCTACTAGGTGACTGGGAAACTGGAAGAGGGTGTTGTCTTCATTTTTCTATTTAGAAAATACAGCAAACCTTAGAGAAACCTCCTCAAATCTGCCTCAACAGCTAAAACAACTACCAGGCTCTAATATATCAGTTCATATACACTTTTTCTTCTGATACCACAAACTCTGACAAGATATCTGTATCTATTTCCACATATATAAGATAGAGACACAAACTATAGTGTTTGCAGAGGCCCTGCTACATACAACCTGCAGTTACTGCTGCTGTGATTGATCCAAATCCTCTCATCTTCCACAGGAATGTGGTCTCTATCTGACAAAACTATCTATTTTGTCTTTTATTTTAATCTGTTTCCTGCCAGCTGGGCTCTGCATCCATTTGATCAAGTGAACTATGTCCTCAATCAACTCTTCTCCTTGATTTTTTTCCTCTCTATTTTTAAAAGCAATGGCCCAAAACCATGAAAGCAGTAAAAAATATTGCATTTTCTCAACTTTTATTATTATAGCCAATTTCCAAAGAGAACAAACATTTCTATAGCAACCCTCGAACAAAGCTCTCAAAGCTCTTTAAATTAAAAATAATTTATTAATGCAGAGAAACTGGCAGTGCTGCTGCTCTGAGGCTGTAGGCACCTTTGTTTACCCAAGAGCAACTCAGAAAACTGAGATACATAATCCACTACCACAGTGTGAGCAGGGCTGTGTTGAACACACTCATCCTGCTGCACTAATTACAGAGGAGACTCCTCTCAGGTCTCCCGCACTCAGCACACACAGCCGGGCTGGGAGTGACACTTGTCCCTCAGGGCTTCATCTGGCCCACACCAGAACATCTAGTTCTGAGCAAGGAATGGCACATCCACTCCAAACGCCAGGGATAAATTAGAGTGCAATCCAGAAGATAGCACTGGTTTGCATGGGGTGTATCAATAGGGTGTTATTAGCTCCGTATTACCTTTAGCTTCCTCCAGTGAGGAAGACTTTCTGACCACCTCCAGACACACTGAACACAGGAAGGAGCCTTCTGTGCAGAGATGTCAATTTCTGAAGGGTGATGGGTCTGCCTGTGTACAATATCCATGGATGGGCATTGGGGCCTGGAATCAGCCAGCCAACCCTTGCACCACAGACTTCTAAACAAACTTTTAAACCAGGACACCTGACAGCCAGCATTTTAAGAAAATCCTGCAGCACCCAAGACATAAATAGACTAACATTAATACTGTGTTTCTGATTCTGCCTCAGGTTCACTACAAAGTAACTTGAAGCTCAATAAACTATGACATGTTTTCATGTTATAAAAACAAAGACAAAAACTTATTTATTCACTTTTTACCTCATACATCCCAAATCAATAATTGCATCTATTGATCGATGACAAATTCAAAACTTTAATTTACATTGAGTACCGTAACCTAATAGGATGGCAACAACTGAATTTGTTGAAATTGATTTTCGTTTCCAAAAGAAAATCTTCAGGCCCGTAGCATAATAAGATGCAGTACATGGAGCAGTTAATTACCAATGAGTATCACAAAAAGCTAAAATTAAATTTCTTTTCGACTACTGGAAGAAAATGCTGAGTCTCCAGGGCTGACATTTAAGAAATTTCTTGTACCTCTTCCACATGTTCATTTACGTAACATTAATTAACCCTTTGTAATGTAAATAAGTAAAATTATTTCAGAGATATGTATGTATAGAAGCCATAAATTAATGCTGACACATTTTGAAAGGGTAGGGGGTTTTGGCTTTTTTTTCTTTTAAAATTACAGCAACATAATTTTAATAGTAAATCCCTGAAGAAAAGTTCTGCTTTTTGAGGTGCAGAGGTGCCTGCCTTCAAGCAGTCATTGCATGTGCTCTAAAACAAAGCCAAGACAGACCTTGCAGGCTGGCTCTGCACTGCACTGAATGTCACATGGAGCGCCACATCAGCTGTAGCTCCGTTTAAACTTTGATAGAGGCCTTTTAATTTGAACATAATGTAACTTCTAGATGGGAAGACCCCTCAAATCACCTCACGTGTGGCAATTAGCCTGCCAGCCAGGCAGTTTGCATGTATGTTTGGAAAGGAGTGGCAGAGCTGAGGAGACAGCTGGACTACAGAAATCACAAGCAATTGCATAGAGCACCTCGGTATTGCCACACCACTGGCCCTGTTCGCTGTTCTCCAGCTTCACGTTTCCTCCTTTCAGATCCAACACCACCACCTGGGGTCTGAACAGGTAAGAACATGGGAGCTCTGCAGGCAGGAAAGCCAGAGAGGAGCAAAGCCCACCGGTGCCTTCACAAGCTGCACTCCACCCCAGGCACACGCACAGCTCCAGTGCCTTCCTGACTCCATGCACTCAGCAGCAAGTTACAGTAGCTTTACTTTAACTTTCCATTTACTAGCAACAAAAATAGATAGATTTAGCCATCCATCTCCAGTTAATTACACACAGATTTTCCCAGCCCAGCTCACCCCTGCCTGGCACAGGCAATTTTTTCCAGGATTCAGCCTTTCCACTCCCCATTTCAAATGTTGGAAGGGGAGCCTGCTGTGAGAGCAAGGCTTGCACAGGGACTGGGAACTGTGCCAAGACACCCCGTCTGTTAATTTGGACAGCTTTCCAAGGAGCCTCCACATGAAAATATCCACAATGTCAACTGACCCAGCAGGATTTGAAATAAGGTCTAGAAGCAAAGGCTTAGTCCCAGCTAAGAGTGCATCACATACCTGTGCACCTTCCTGCTCCTGACTTCACCACCAGTCAGCATTTAAAGCTGGTTATTATAACAACTGGCAACTTCTTGTCTCTCCACCATTTTCCACCCTCGTGAGCACTGTCCAGCAGCACAGCTCGGCATAAGGCTCCAGGATGGTCCAATTAGTGTGTCCAGAGGTCAGGCAGACTCCTCACAGCAAAGCAACAAGTGCCTGGGTTTGCAGCCTCCAGCCAGGATATGGTAACCGAGGCAGCCTCACAAGGACCACGGGCCAGAAGGGAACACCAGACAAGCCAGAGCTCCCTTTGTGCCAGGGTACAGGACACTGAATGAAAATAACAATCCACGTTTGTAATCCTACAGGGCACTCAAGGCTTCCAAGCCAATAAATGGCCTTGTTCAGCTTAAGAACCAGGCACAAGTGTCACCTCCCAACAGCGAGGGCCAAAAGACTTTTCCTGCCACCCAGAGCAGAAATTAGGCAGACACAAGGCCACATCAAGTTGAGGGTTTTTGAGAGGAAGTGACTGAAGGGGAGGTGTTGCAGAGTAGGCAGGGAACACACAAATGCTTGTACCAACACCTAGGCTAAAAGGGCCCTGTAGCATCGGGGCTCCTGAAGTGAACATCCCACACCTTCACCCAGGTTACACCCTCAGCTGAAACACCCTTCTAAGCCAATTAAAAAAAAAAAATCCTGACCAACAGCCCTCCATGAACAAAGACATGAAAACAAAGGCATCTAGAAAATCAGGTCATTTGAAGAAAATGCAAGTGCTACAGTTGTAAGGAAACAGAATTAACAAAAGCCTCATGGACTCTAAACCCTCAATGTAAAGTTATCTCTCGAATAATATCCACCTGTTAAGCTAAAAAAAGAAAACACGTAACAAATGCCATTTACCAAACTGATGGGTGATGCTCAAGATTTTGTGGCCTTCAGCATTGTCCACCTAATTAACAAGTAAGAAGATAAATGAAGATGACTTTTCAGTCTCTTTTCTTACGGCAAGAAACTGCCAAGAACCAAGAACCGTTTGTTCCCTGCAGAAGCTGTCTGCAGCCTGACCTTCCCCAAAACAGAGCATGATCACCCCGTGTCAACACCGAGCCCCACACCCACTGAGCAGCTCTGCAGACAGCAGCAGTGCTCCCATCTAAAAGTTCTGTTGTCTGAACAGAGCTTCTCCTCCAGGAGGGTTGGCAGGTACTGCTTCCAAGAAAATCTTGGAAACAGTAGACTTTGTGCTGGTAAGCCACACCTCAAAATATGCAAGATGTAGAAACTAGCTATGGGATCCTGCTCAGCCTGGCAGGGAGCAAAGCTATCTGGAAGAACTAAAGCTCTTGTAGTGAACCCAAAAAAAATTTTGGCTGCTACTGAGGACAAGGTAAGGTGGAACCACATGTCTATTCCCAGCTCCTTCATCTTGGTTTAGGTGCCTCACCTGAAAAAGAGTGAAGTCTATCAAAAGTTCCATGTGGAGCAGACAGAATTGCTACCAGCCAACACTAGAAAATCTGGTCCTCCAGTCTGTCAATTTTTTTTTTTTTTTTTAGGTCATCCTGAGGAAAAAAAAGGTAGAAAACAGAGCATTCATTGAGGGCATGCACCTCTCCAAGCATAGTATCTAGCAAGTCTACTAGTGATCAACAACTGCAATAAAATAAATCATGGTTCCTACCATTGTGTCAGCTGGACTTAAGCTCCAAAATATTTCATTTTAGTAGCACACCAGAGGTATGAAATAAAAGGGAACCAGCAATATACTTTAATAAAGAATCAATATACATTGTGTAACAGTGTACTAAGAGACAACACAAGCAATGCTGTCACAAAAGCATAGGCACTACTAGTATAGTTTCAGATTACAAGAAACTATAACTTGAAAACAGATGTGGAACATCCATACACCCCCTTGCGTTCAGCCACCATAGCCTGAAGGTTACCAGAGGCTTAAGAGCAACAAAACCAGATTAAACTACCTTGAAAGTATCCAAGTAACAGGCCCATGTGTACTAGAAAAAACAGAAGACATCAGGTTCATATTAACTTTTATTTTCACATATGTACAACTTAAGAAACAAATCTCAGTTTCAAAAAGTTCAGAAGTTACCTTGAACAACACAACACCGACATACCTTTGAGGCAGCAAATATTACTCCTATTAAGGCTCTCATAAAAGGATGGATATCATGCAAATGCAATTAAAGAGTACAGTACATTTCAAAATATGCAAACTAAGTTCAACTTTAAGTCTTTCAGGAAAAGAACTTATCAAACATTAAAACTATGACCAACAAACTCATTTACATACATGCTTGAAGCTAAGTACATGGACTAGATAAAATTAAGTAAAATATAACAATGTCAAACTCTCTTAGTCAGATCAGAACTACAGTTGGTGATCAATCCCTTCTAGCATCACAAGTGCCAATGTCTGCACCAACCTCATCATTTCACAGTCACATAAACTGGTGTTGACCACAGAATTCCACCTTTTTTCAATCTTTAATGCTTTGGCATTTATCATCGCTGCAAGTACTTAATCCCCCTACTGAATGTGGGCAAGAGACATGTACAGAGTGCCTGCACCACAGCAATGCACAGCAGGAACTGCAGGAACTGCTCAACAAAGTTACTTCCATTGACACCAAACTGATTTTTGCTTTTATATGTTCTTCATATAGCTACAGAGCTACAAATATATATGAAGCATATATAAAAGCAAAAATGAGTTTGTCATTACCATCAAGCACTTAGAAGGATTCTGATTAATTTCTGTATACTGTACTCCTTGCCCATCATCTCAAAGATGAATAGCTGCTTTTTTGTTAAACCATAACCAGCATTAGCACTAAATCAAACAAGCAATGCTAATCTACAAGAAAAAAAATTCTTACTTGATATTATAGCATAATAACACCACTTGTGCAAACCAGCATCTAAAGATGGTCTAGTATTACCAGCAAGAAGAAAGTTCATTTCTTCTCTTTGTCATTATAACAAACTGAAATTAAATACAATGAAGATGGTTAGCAGCATGACTTTTTGGTGTCATCACTAACATAACTCAAAAATAGAAAGACTAATAAGTTGGAAATTATGAATATGTGAAAACCACCACAATTGCTGGGACTTCTCCCAGGATGTTACGTGCACTGCTGGGTGAGCCAAAGGTGCTAGATGACTTTCTTCAAGCCTGATGTTTACAGAATCAAATTTTACTTGGCCACTGAAAAGGAACTAAATTAATTTTCAAATTGTTTTATCTTGCAGCATTTTTGGCAACTCTAAAATTGCCTTAAGGCCCAGACTTTTCAGAAGTTTTCTATCACATAACATTCAGTGCTTACTGATTTCTTACAAACAGTATTCCTCACCTAAGAAAACAGCAGTTAAAAGTAGGAAGATTCTTTCATTTCTATCATCCAATTCTGAGTCACAGCAGCATATAATTTAAGATACTGCTAGGCACACACAGTGTGGGTATCTGCAACTGGAAGAACGAAAAAGGGAAAAGAAAGATCCATTTTACTTTAATCCTGACCAGCAGCTGTTAGCAATTTTCTTTAGTTATCACTGTAGGACATGATGGATGGGAAGGCTCAATCCACTAGGAACTGGTTTATAGTGTCCAAGTGCTCTCAAGGACTGTTGTTCAACAGCACACTCCGTTTAACTAGGGACCACAGACTGCAAGAGATAACAGATAGTTCCTGGGAGAATCTATCATTCTTCAGAGAAGCTGTCTGATCAAGGAGATAATATCTGAAAGAAAAATTGCATGATCTTTTGCTATATGGCTTGTGTATCATGTCATTGAAAAGAGTGAACATTAACTCGTGGCAACTCAAACCAAGAAATCTGCATAAAAGAACATGTTAAGATATTACCATTTTAAGACTTTCCATACACTTTGCAACACAGAGAAACTGGATACACAAAAACATGCAAGTCAAACAAAGCTAATCTACAATAAACAAAACCAGAATACACTTATTTCAAGACTTAAAACATTAAAATATTCATCCAATGCTAAATAGAAGCAATAGAATAAGCTCTAGATCTAGCCATGTAATTCCATAAACATCTCCATTGGCTCTTTCAGCCTTTATTTCCCTTCTCTTTTAACTTGTTTTTATAATTTCAGGCCATAAACTTAGTGAGTGGCACATGAGCCAAAAAGAAAATGTAAATAAGGCATCTTCCTTTCTCTATTAATAGCAATGCTCCAGGGATTTGTGGTTATATATGCACATAGCTGCACAGCCTTTTTCCATAATTACATGGGATGTCCTCCTCCCAAGGATAATGCAGGATGTTAACTGCTCCAATACCAGAGCTATCACCTGAGGAGACATGCTCCTCTCCTGAGCATACCTACCCCACTGGGTTGCACACTCATTTAAAAACATGCTCCGACTCCAATCTCCTGCCTGGAAGTTGTGCCCCATCATTATCAGATGTGCCTTTCAAGTCATCACATGAAGCTCAACAGATTAATACCAAGTCTTACAAATAAAAGCCCAGTGATACAATTAACGTGGTCCCCAGACAAAAGCTACAATCCAAAATATAGAATCTAATCTTTTTAATTACCTTTTGAAACGCTCAACCAAGTCATCACACCCATTTTGCCCCAAACCTTGAACAGACATTACCAAAAAAGCTGGAAATTCCTCATCAAACTTAGGGACACTAATCCCAGAAAACTTCAAAGACATACCAATATATTTTAAATGACATAGAAGAATATGGGCAGAGCTCAAGAACTTTATTTTATAAAGTCCTGAATTTTACAAAGACAGAAGAAGGTAACCAATGCAAAGCACAAAATACAAAGAATAAAGAGTGTTTTTTTATCTCAAAGCACTGAAGGAAGCAAACTGCACTAGAAGTTTACAAGTAGTCTTCAAGGGAAGTACCATGTAAAGCACACTGCATTAATCTAGACCTGACATTATGAGGGCATGTCTCACCGTAGCAAGGTCTGTACTAAACACCAGATCAGAGACAGAACATTAAAGTAAAATATCAGATGTCACAGTCACTGTTCTACTGATCCAGGAAAGGCAGACACTCTGAAGTGAGCAGGAACTGTGAACCTGCTTAGTAAAGGCCATTCTTGCAAAGTCAAAAAATCATACATCCAACACTTTTTCCCTTCATTAAAATAGAAATACTAAAAAGGAGCACTCCATAACATATCCCCATTGCTTTTGACTGACATGTTGAGTAAAGGGTAAAAGAAGAACTTTAGCAGAGATAATTAATCAACGAAGATCTTTCAGCACAAGGCAGCAGAGCTGAGAAGCCTACCAACCAGAAAGTGAATTACTTTGTTTGCTACTTAAACAACCAGAAGCTGTTAGCTGACTACTTCCTTTTATGAAGCATAGAAAAGTTTTAATCTAGAGGCCTTTCTGAGAAATACCTCACCCTGTGTTTAGGCATGTAGCCCAGCAGAAATCAATGATTAAGAAAAACAAAGTGTGTATTTGCTGGGTTTCCTTCTGAACATTTCAGAGAAAAATGTCCATTTAATGCACAGAGCAAACAAGGATGTCAGTCTAATTAGATTTTGTTCTGTCATGCTCCTGATCCTGTCTAAGTACTCCTCTGAAAAAAATCTGATTGATGATGAAGGCACAATTATACAAACCTTAACATTCTCTCTAAATGTAGCTATGCAAAAGGGAGAGAAGGGAGGGAAAACAAAGGTGAAGTATATTTCTCTTCAAATAATTAAGTCAGTTTATTTTCCAACAGCCATATAAATTTAAAATATGAAACAACAATAATACAGCTATAGAATCTAGGTTTTCTTTCAAAGCAGCAGCATATAAAACATATAAAAGCCAAAAACCTCAGCACAAGCTTCAAAAAACCAAGGACTGAGTGACTTTTGCCAGACATAAAACTCACAAAATACAGTACACAAAAATACTGGAATGCATAAGATATAAAGCTACACATTTTAGGTAAAGAAAGGCATTGTAAAGTATACAAAATTTGCAAAATTAAAGCATGGGACTTGGGGAAGAGTACCATGAATACAAAGTTGGCAATTAATACACATAGATGGAGTGAAGAAAGTGGCAGTTCAATATTTAGCATTCGGTTTTCAGGTTCACGACTTCACTTTCTTAGCATCTTTTTTTCCAGAGTTCTCAGCAGCCAAATCTGCTTTTCTCTTCTGTGACTAAAGAGAAAAAATAATTATCAATTTCACAAGATGATGGCATTATTAAAAAAAAAAATTAAATACACAATTGACTATTTAAAAGGAAATGTATTACCCCAATGCATTCTAGATTTCAGTTCACCTTTGTAGGATATAATGGAAAGGCAAACATAAATCCCCGATGTAGACACTTAATTCTCCTACCCTTTTTATATCCTTGAAATCATTACATGGTCTCAGTGGTGCAGGCACCACATACCATGAATTAGATGACAAGATCAGGACCTTGACTTCTACACAGCTCTGTTCTAAAGATGACAACCCTTCAAAATAAAAGAAGCACTTTCATTTCTTCTTCTAGCAATTATTATGTAAGGGAGGAAAAAAACTCTGGAAAGAAATTGAAGCAACATGTGATGCACATAAGTGGGCAGAAAGTAGGCAGTGTACCCTTCTAAAATGAATGTTCCTCTGCTACTTTAACAAAAGACTTCTCAAAAAAAAAAAAAAAAGCCCCAAAATACTATGCACTGGGAATACCTATCTAAAAACATCTAGGAGATCTGTCAATAGACAAATATTTTAGTTTAATCTCTCAATTCATGGTTTCCAGTAACGCAATCAGCGCCTACCATTATCTTTTACATTTTCTAACAAAATATATAATGGAATTCTGTCCCACTGGAAGCAAAGTAAATGCTGCTAAACATACTGCTGTAACTTTTGCTCCTCTTTTCTTCTTTTCAGCTCTTTCTTTTTCCTCAATTTCCATATTTTCTTTTTCTATTAATGATATGAGAGTATTGCAACGTCTCTGAAACTCCTAAGGAAAGAGAACACATCAGATTTTTTGTAAGTAAATTATACAATTTCTCTTGCTTACATAAGCATGTTCAAAATTCTTTCATTTCAAAGCACTTACATTTTCATAAAATAGCCAATAACACTAATCATTAGCATAGTTACTATTATCTGTCTTTCCCTCAGTGTAACTTTTAGAAACAGAAAAGAATTTACTGTCCTCCTGACAAGGAGTTTTCAGGATTGTATCTTCCTAACAGACATCCCAAAAGACTGATGTGATCTTTCATCTTGGTTAATGAAGCAAATTACAGCCTGCTAGCATAGTGTGTCAGATTTTAGGAAAGAGGTCTTCAAATATATCTTTAAAAGAGAGAGAAAAGGAAGTAAAGCTACCTTACACAATACTTTTTTCAAATAGACCAGGGTTTGGGGTTTTTTTTGTGAAAAGACAGTGTAGAGCAACAAATTGGCCAAAACTCTATCCTGTCATACATTGTGAACTCAAACAGCACCCAAGAGACAGTAGGCCCTAAATGCTTTTAGCATCAAGACTTGCAAGCCATCTGAAAGCAATCAGGACTAAATGCCACAAGGCTGTTTATACATCAGAAAATATTTCCCATGCAACTCAAAATATCTGCATTGCAGTTACAACTGGTTGGCTTGCTTAAAAGAACTCAATTGACATGGACAGTTTCTTGTACCCCATCTAAAAGATCTCTTATAAAATACCTAACAGTGCCTATTTTTATTATAATTGCTCAGTGTATTCTAGGTACTATCGAGAACATGATTCCATGGGCTTTTCTTTCCAACTCGAAGCAGAAAGCTTTCTTCTGAGAAAAAAAAAAGCCCAAAAAATATGTCTTATCTCTGTTAAACTCAGTGAAGCCATTTTTGAAACACAGGCTATCCTAGAATTACCTAGTAGCATAAATCTTAACCTACAATGGGTCCATTTCCAATGAGGTGAACAGCTGACCTTTTTTGCCCAGAAATCAGTCTCTATTTTCTCATCATCTGTAAGCTGGATACTGCCTCCACAGCAAATGATGCTCTGTGCTTTCCTGATCCTGAACTTTCTCAGACAGGTGGGCATGTGACTCATCTTGGAGACATTCAAACCCTCAAGCTTAACCACATCCTTTAAGTTCTACAGTTGCCACAGATTCCTGTACAAAGGATGCTCCATGGCCTTGGGCATAAGCTGTGTAGTTCAGAATGGACACAGAGAATCCTACCACCACATGAATTCTCTTCACCAGACACATACACAAAAAATCCTGAAGACATTTTTCTTCACAACTCCCTTCCAGAAATGTTCTAGTGTCATGCTTGTAGCTTCACAGAGTATTGTAGTAAGTCATTTCTATCACATCCCGTAGCAGTAACCTCACACCCTCCAGTAAAGGTTAAGCCACGAATTAGGGTGCCATGCTTGTGCCCTGGTATGTGACAGTCCTTCTGGAGCTAAAATACTCTCACTTCAATCAACAAACTCCCTCAAATTCCACCCAAACAACAATTTTTAGATAAAAAAGCAACAAGTCTGAGTAAACTTGAGTTCAAGCCATCCCAACATACACTGCAATCCCAAACATAGAACAAGAGAGAGCCTCTATCCCAAAAACCTAGTCTACAGATGAACAGAGATGAAAGAAGATCAAAATAGAATGATGATTGTCAGTATGCCAGAAGTATTTTACATCATTTAAATTTGTGTATATTGCACTCAGACTTAGGAGCTGAGGTAAAGAGTGATGACAAGCTGCTTCATGACAATAATAATCAGCTGGATTTTTTCTAGCATATGAGAAACTGGACTGTGTTAAACTCAAGACAAGCAACTAATCAGAAAGGACTAAGAAATAACCTTGATCCATTTGCCTAAGGCACTCAGAAAGATAGTCCTCTTTCCTGGGGACAAATGCTTGCATAAATACATACATTTATAAAGTGTTCATGTTCATGGTTAGACTTTCCAGATGGACTACAGCTCCAAAGCATCTGCTGTGGACAGAGGATGGACTCGAGAACAATTTTCTCTGGAGAATCACAGAATCAGTTGACAGTAAGATGTGACATACACACAGGTTTCCTTTATATCTACCATGAGAAAGAATCTGAGTCATAAATCCTGCACTGAGCTACTGAAATTTCAATATGGACTGCTGCATTCCATTTTAATGTTCTAAAAATACACTTATTTAAAATATTTTGCACTTTTAGAGATGAATTTTTATTCTGTGTGGCCTGATACTTTTCTCTTTAGGATGGAAAGAGAAAAGATGTACTTTGTTCACCCCTGCACAGCTATAAAGACCTGCACTGCAATAAATAAGATGGGAGCACTGAACCATTGCCTTCCGCATGGCTGGAGGCAGAGATGCTGACTTGGGAGCAAAGGCAGCCCTCAGCTCTGTCCACAGCCCTGGATATTCCTGTATTTACTAAGGAGTCATTTGTCTTATGCTGGGGAGTGTTTGCAGAAAGGTAAAATAGAATATACATAATTTATGACTTCAGAGAACCGACACATGCTTCACAGCTGCCATGATATTTTGGATTCTTCCTGCATGGACAGAAATTTTTAGAAAACAAAACAAAACAAAAAAGAACCGTGTTCAATTTAAAGAGCAAAGAAAAATTACAGTCTTAGGCACTCCTGATATCTTTAAAAATGTACATTTTGGGTAAACCACCTGATTTTGAAATAATTAAATAAAGCAGAATTTGTTTTTCAAAGAGAAATCTTCAGGAGAAGAAACAGAAATAGTAAGATGGAAGATAAATTAGCTATTTATATGGAATTCAAGAGACATCTAGTGGTTAGAACACGAAGTTTTGTCAAAGAGCCTGCTAAGCCCTTTTCAGAATTATGCTGCCCTTTTTATATTGCTCATATGAGTTTAAATCATGTGGATTTCAGCATTCTAAGAAGCCTCTCCACTTTCACTGAACTTATTTACTCCTCTATAAATATTTGTGCTTATACTTCGTTCATTATCGTTATTATGTGATAATATGTGATTTTCCAGCACATATCTTTACAAAAAAATCACCAATCTAGTGCAAAATGGACCCATAGAAATTAATACCTCCACAAATGCCAGGATATTAGAATATATCAACTGTATTACTAAACCACAGAGAGCATGATAATTTAGAACACTTCAGAAAATTCAATGCACATTAAAAGTGAAAGATTGTTATAAGTTTGTGTTTTCCTAATATTCTTTTTCAACCATGTAGTAGCAGAAAAACTAAAAATATTAATGGACAGAATTTTAAGAGAAAACCTAAGCCAAAAGATTTATTATATTCCCAGTGTCTCAGTTTCAGCATTAAGACACCACAAAACACATTTGAGCAAATGATTTCTATCCCCTTTAAAAAGAAAAGTACACTGAACATAAGGATCTGCAAGACTTAAATTGAATATTTAACTCTACCCCTGACAACTACATATCAACTAATATTAAACGCTGAGCTACATTTTTAATTTCTAGTACCCATTTCTATGATTTATTTAAATGGATTCCTACATGGACAACTTAAAAGAAACTTCTTAATGTACTAAATGTTGGAGGCTTCTCTCTTTATGGCTGTAATTTTAAAATCCACTATTTCTTCAAACAGACATTTTAGTAAGTAACACTTGTAATTCTTTTTAATTAAGGGCCAACTGCTACACTATCCAGAAGCACTTTAACTGCTGAAATATCAAGTAAAAATTGTATTGCATAATTATAAGTAGTACTGGGAAAAGCAAATATACCCACCTGTTCAAGTACAATTTTAAATATTTTATCTTATGTTTTATTTATTCTTAGTACAGTACCCAGAACACTGGAAGAACATTCTTTCAGATAAACAAATCCCGAGGTCAGGAAATGAAGACAAACAACAAGTAGAAAGAACTGAGCAAAAGTTTTGAAGCAGTTCCAACAGCTTTTTATCATTGCAAGAGTCCCATGCTCTGATGCAGGCACCCACATACCAGCAACGACCAAAGCTTCAGTTAGAGTTATCAGTTCCTATTTAATGACTGAATTAAAAATTAATGGCTCTGCTCTGAAATTCAGAGTACTAGTCTACTTGCTATTAACCTTGTATTATATTTCCTAAATACAAACAAAATTTTCAGGAAAGTATGTGTAAAAAAATTTAAGCACTTGCATGGGATAATCCACATTCACAACTACAAAGTGCATTTTAAACCTATTGCTTCAATGATTAATCTCTATGTGAATCACTAACTTTTCTCATGGTGTTAGAAATTAAATAGTGTATTAGAAAACACACTGCTTTCTCCAAGTATATTATTCAGATGCTTTCAGTCTTTAATATTATCCAAAAATTCTAAAAAAGTCCTATTTTAAGAGACATTGTTTGGTAAAACACTCAGTTTGCAGTAAAAGTAAAAAGGGTATTTTAAAGTATAGTCTACCTCTGCATTAATCCCTTTGGATAATATGGGACTGCAGCTTGGCAGGTTTTCTAAGCTGTTTGTTTCAGTTGTAATGCGTTTTTGCTGTACTAAAGGAAAAGGTTACTTCAAAAAAAATAGAAATGAAAATAAAACCTGAAGTTATTCTTTCAGCACTTGTTTCCTAAACACCAGTGTTCCAGCACAAACCCAAATTTTATGTGGTGGTGATTAAAAACAAGGAACAAGACACTTCATGTCATGCCCTAGTCCCTGTCAATGGTACCCACCATTGCAGTTCTGGATTTGATAAACCAGTCGAACCTGAACTGAGGAGCGTTGCGCACGCACTGCCTCAGCTCCTCGTACACGTTTTCCTTGTCAAAGCCCATCTTGTGCAACATACAGATCAAAAATCTGTCCTCTTCTTCTGTGTAATTTTTCCCTTTGTTTGTCCCATACTGAATGCGCAGCTGATGAAAAGGTGCTTTGTACCTTGCAATCTGCATGCAAAACAAAAACAAGGACTAATAAACATACAATGCTACATCAAGGAATTATTGCACATTGCTGTAGATCACTGATAGATGGTATACTACCTATACTGCATAAAAAGACAGAACTCCCATCCCCAACTATTCCTTTTCTGAAGGAATTTTTGCAAGAAGTCAGCTGCAGTAAACAAAAAAATCTAGAATCATTACTTTGGCATCAAGAGCTTTCTTGATACTGATCCTCCGCTGAATTCTTGCCTCTCCTCGTTCAATTTGAGCCATAATCCTCTCAATGTCCTGTAGTTCATTACAACGTTCCCAGAAAACAGCTAAAAACACAAAACAAAATTGTTGAATATAATCTTTTCCTCTGCTCTTACTATTTTACTCAGTTAAGATACTCTGGCAAAAAATGAATGGAGCTTGTGGTTCCATTAAATCATAAAGAATGAGCTAATGCTTTCCAGCTTACTATGCTAGCCAAAAACCAAGCTTGCACAGACTCTTCATTCAATATCTTTAAAGCTTAACTATAAGCAAAGGCTTAGTAAAAATTCTAACAAAATTTACATTTAACATAACGAATTGTAGTCACGTAAAACTCTGAAAAAAATACTTTTAAGGATGCTTTCCATAACAGTGGTGAAACAAAGCTGCCAGTCTAGCAGTGAAACACATTTATATTTTTGCTTTCACTAGCTATCTCTAACATCAGAGGATACTTAGTCTGTCTATTATAAAAACTACTCATTTGTGGTTTCTCCAATGATATCTTTTAGTCAACCCAAAATAAATTCAACCCTTTGAAGGGAACCCTTGTGGAGCTCTTTCTTTTTAACTATAGGAAGAACATTGCAAACTTAAATTTTATTAAAGGATTCAGTAAAATTACACCCAAGGCTGAAAGAAGAAGAAATCTGAACAGCACTGTGTAAATGCAAGAGACAAAGATACAGTGTAGTAGCTAAAATAGCAGAGATACAGCATAGAGAATCACATTGCCACTATAAGTCAGCTTCACAATTCCACAAGTCCATGTTATCAGTGAGAATAAACTATGTCAAATTTTAAATCTTGACTAAGAAGGGATAAGGCAGCTGTAGGTGTTAAGTTACATGCTGCAAATGCAACCTTTTTAACAGAATTTTGGCTTCTGGGAAAAAAAAAATCTTCCATGCATCCAAATTATCTATCTTGTAATTTTAAAAGAACATGTAGCAAAAATCATGGCAATACTGTGGTTTTAGGAAATTAATATATTTCAAAATATCACAAACCTGAGTACTCAATGACCTCCTCAGGTGACTTTCCTTCCACCTCACGGGCAATATTGTCTATATCATCACGACCATATTTCTCATTAGCTTTAATAAACTGGTTAAAATCTCTTTTATTCCAGTTTGTAAAACCCTGTAAGCAGCAAGAAAGCATTATGAGGTCGAAGGGAAACATTTTCCAAAATTCTGATTTATGTAAGTACCATTTGCTCCTCTGCAACATCACATAATTACAGCAGCTAATGGTCTTTCAGGATTTCCATAAACTCGCATATTCCAGGGCTTATTACTGAATCATTAAAAGTCTAAAGAGTTATGTTTGGGCATGACTTCACGTGCATTAGTAAGAGCTTTTCATCCTTTCTTTTTAAAGTTTTTGTGATACTTCTCCAAAGAAACCAACTCAGTAGCAGTCACCCTTCAGCAGATACAAGCACCACACTTCAGAGGAGTACAAAGTGCAGCAATGCAAGTGTCATCACAAGTTCTTAGAGCAGTGCAAGTATCTAAAGCAAGAGCTCCTACTTCAGATGTTTACAAACCTGGAACAAGACAAACAGCTGGATGAAAGTATAAGTATGTCAAGAAACGATCTCTAGTCCAAAAAGATGCAATCAAATGGAAACTCTAAAGCACTGTCAAACAGAGAATTTGTTATGTACCAAAAAAATCAATCCAGAACTGAACAAGTGAGATGAAATGCACAAAAACATCTTCCAAGAAAGAGACATTACAATTTAAAGACAGGGAAAGCAGAAAACACCAAGAACAAACAAGACAATCACATGCCTGGGCAATAATCTGTACTGCATTGAATTTCTTTCATCACAGAAATGTATTTACAAGGAGCTTTGTCAGTTCTCCGACTGAATAAGCTCACTCTACAATTAGACAGCATCTTCAGAGTGAGTCTAATATACACAACAAAGATATTTCTTTTTAATCATTAACAGCAGTACTGATATGCATATCAGCACATCAGCTTAAATATTTCTTCTGCTATACACAGTTAAAATTAATAGTGAAATTGTGACCTTATAATTTTCTTCCAAGGTATATACTATGCCCAATTCTTTTACAGAAAATTTTCTGAATCAAAAAATCCTGTTACTTTGAGACACACCTTTCTCCTTAAAAATCAGTTTTCAATAAGCCCACTCAGCAGGATAACCAGCCAAAAGGTCAAGAAAATAGCCAGTGACAGGAATTCAGTCCCAGTATGAAAAGGAGCATGCCTAACAACTCAACTGGGAAAAAATTAATGGATATGACATGCCTTAGACATGCATAAACACCATGTATGTTGACACAGACTTGTTCTGATTCAAACCCTTTTTGATTAAAAAAACCCCACAAGCCATATGCCTGTACAAGAAACCCACTGATTGGATTTCTGCATGTATTGCTGGGTAGTGCATCTACTATACAAGTTGTTGCCTCAGAAATATTCAAGAACATTCAGGGAAACAGTAGATGACTAAGATGTAAACTTGTTCAAGGACACGAAAGGTCCCTCAAAGCAAAACCAATCAAAATAATTATGTTTGTGCTTTCTTCCTTCAATAACAGCAGCATAGCTTTCCTGCATGTATTTACCATTATTAGTACTGATATTCCATACTAGCAAAAACATATGATGAAATACTTCAGCTGATTTTATTTTACCTGTGTTAGAAGTTTTTCTTTCTCTTCACTCTCCTCAGTGTTCAGAGGCATAGACTCATCTATCTTCTTTTGCTCCTCCTTTTGTACCTGAGCTGCATTTGGAAGATCAGGATTCCTGGGGACCTAAAATCAGGGGAATCAAAAAGCAGTAGTACATTAATATTATTTCAAAGACTGCATTTTAAAAGCACTGATCTATGCAAGTTATCAAATGTGTTCTACCTAGATTCAAATCTTATTGCTTAACCCTTTCCTCCCAAAAACAGGAGTGGATTTAAGTTCATTATGCCCTGAACCCACCACTCCTGCCCACAATGACCCCGGGATATTGTGAGAGGCCGAGCTGCCACAGTTCACTGATTTCAGTGGCACCTTTCACTAGCAAAGGACCTGCTTTTCATCATCCAGCAGTTTAGAATGTTTTATAACTACAGTGAAACACTAAGTTCTGCCAGGTTTACTATACAGCCATGCACACTGCCAAAGTGAGGACCACACACACAACACAATGTAAACACGAACAAGCAACATTTGATCTGTCCCTCTCCACACTGACCAATTCAGTATTTGTGACCTTTCAGCTGTATTCCAATTCCACTGCACACAACAGCAAACCAGTCAGAAAGCAGTATTCAGTAAAGTTTTAGTAGACCTTACATATTTCTGCAGCAAAAGGCAGTGGAAGATAAGAACTGTTTAGCTGGTTTTAGTATGTGAGGAATCTTCTTGACTTTACTGGTTTAAATTAAGACTGACACATAAAGCTTGGTCTCTGCCTGCTGGATACCTTTTGAAATTGCTTATGGAAGTTTTGAGTTCTAAAAGTAAACTCTTCAGATTGAAAGAGCAATACTTATGCTTCCATTTCAAAGCTGAACAAATTTAATTATATTGATCACTTTCACCACCAGTAAACAGTCAAACTAACTTTTTAAGGTAACAACTATTCATGTCTGTCCTTTCCAGTCTGACAGGTTTCCACAACAGGGCTGAAACACCTCTTTTTACACACATATTGTCAACATTAACAATTCTCCCATCCTTCTTTGTTGAAGCATTAATTGAATAAATTCTTTCTCTAAATTAATTACATACTTATCTTAATTCTATCTGCCATCCCCATGAAATTCTTTTGGCTGCAAACAAGATTTTAAGATACCTTCTGCTTTTTCTTAAAAATACATTTTGCTAACATTAATTCTACTCTCTGACAGCACCAATTTTCTATCTGTTGCTTTGTATGACAATTTTATATTCTCCAGCACATTTTATAGGTGATTTTTCCTTGCTGCAACCTGTCATGAAACCTGGGGCTTTTTAAAGCAAGTTACAGACATGTCTGGCTTTCAGTAAGGAATCCATTTGTTTTACTCAATCAATTCTGGTCCAAGTAAGGATAACAACATTAAAACAGAAACTGTTCACTACTTGTTCAGTAATGTCAGCAGAGAAAAAGGAGGAATTCAGGTAAGGCATAGTAGGAAAGAAAAAAAAAAGGGAAAGAGAGAAGTCTGTTGTCTGGTTTCCTTTTTGTAGTAGTAATACATTCAGACTTCTCCACACCTTTAAACCTTTTATATCCCAGCAAAATCCAAGGAAAATCAATGTCATTTAACTTACCGTCATTATCAACACAAAAACACTGTTATCTTAAGTTATTTTCTAAATATAAGACATACAGAAGTTTTTACTAAAAACATCATACCCTGGAAGGTGGCCTTAGCCAAATTTTCCTCACCTTAGATGAAATGTCACACCTTTGGTTTTGAGTATATGAAGCATCACAACTGTCTTTTCTTGTCCTACTCTATTTTATTCTTAGGAATCCACCACACAACTCAAAGCTACACAGATACGGAATTTTTAGTGAAGGAAAGAATGACAGATTACTTTTTCTGCTCCTCAGTGGAACAGAAACAGAATAAAGGCTTTAAGCCATTTGTTTCACAGTAAATTGACATGTCAAAGTTGCAACAAATTTACAAAAATTAATACAAATACATTTCACTGGTTTGAAAAGAAGAAAAATGCATTACCTTATATCCTATAGTCTTACGGTAATACAGAATTTCTTTTTCCAGAAGTTCAAATAACCGTGGTGGGAAAAACTGAAAATCCTGAATATTTGGTTGTTTTGGAGGTCGTGGAGCCTTCAAAAACATACAGATATATCAACATTTAACTTAAGCTTAACTTTTCTGCAAGTAAACTACCATAATTCAGAGCAGTGGCAACCCATGACTTTGTAGATATATTGGGGTAGAGCAGGGGATGCAGCATGGGAGAGAAGGAGCAAAAGAACAGCATAAAAACACTCCATACTTGCCAACTTCTTACCTTTGGGACTTTGGGTTCACTGACACGTAGGGCTTCTCTGAAATACGCATCCACTGCATAATTGGCTTTGCGTTCTCTTTTTGGAGGCTCAATCCATTCCATCATGCTCAGCTAAACACAGAACAAAATAAAAAACTACTAAAGTAACTGTCTCCTTCCCTAAAGTCACAAGAACAATGACTAATATGGCACTGCAAAACAGGAATGTATTTTTTCACAGCAAATCTAATGACTGTGCTCAATAATTTGGACACTACAATAGAGCTCAAAATAAGCTAGAAATTATAGCTTATTATAACAAGTATTTAAGCACATAAAAGATAGTAAGTAAGGCAGTGCAGTGACAAGAACAGATTTTTTTACTGTATTCTAAGCATTGCAGACACCTGAGTAGGGTTATGATTCCATCTACCAAAATACAGTGGAAGGGCTGAAGACTTGGGCTCTGAACTCTCTAATTTTTTGTGATATAAATAAATTGCTCCTCCTCTATATATCACAATGAATAACCTCTCTAAAGGCTACAACACAGACAAAAAATCCATTAGCAGTCAATTAATCTTAACTAAATCCTTGAAGTTACTAAACTGTATTTCATACTATGCTGCACTTAACTCACTTCTTGTAATGAAATTATCACCCCAAAGAATTTTATGTATATACCTATACACTGTACTATATTCTCATCAAACAATTTATTTTTCTAGAAGTTTCTTCAAAAATCAATTAAAAAACCTGGGTTAAAAGGGCATTTTGTATGTAACAAGTAAGAACTCACATATCTGATTCCAGGTAAGACCTTAAAAGGATATTTTCACTACAGATCTTGTATAAAACAGAGATGCAGAGGGAACATTGTGGGATTGAGTAATACCTCTTTGTAGGGATGATCTTTGTATTACTAGGTAAAATCAATGTACAAACAGTTCAAATTAATGCTTGTGACTAAAACCTTCACTGAAAAAACAGACTCAAGCCCATGATTCACATTAAAAATCATTGTCAGGCCTGTTTCTTCCCCTCAGTTATGTGACAGCAAAATAATACTGACTGCATGAGTATAGTAGGATGCAACACAGTGGTTTTGCTGCAGAAGGGGTAACATTTGAGCAATATTATCAGATTTCACCATGAAAAAAACAGTGGGGCTGAAAGCTAGTTTAACAAAATTTCAGAATATTAATGCTTGGGCAGAGCCAAGTGAATTTTTCAATAGCTCCTTACTTCTCTAGAACAACCTTCACAGTCATAACATTTATAGTGTGGCTTTTATGCTTGCACCTCTAAACTGAGGTCTTTAACAGTATGAAAAATTACCTTTTGTTTTTCTCTGTAATCTTCACCTTCAAAGTTGTATAAGCTCATCTCTGTGTCCATAGTGAAATTTCGTAGGGAGCTCTCTCCCATTTTCTGCAATCGTTCATTCATTTCAGCTGTCTAAAAAGAGAAGATACTTTTAGGTTCACTCAAGCTATTTTATCTTTTCTGAAAAAAACCAGCTTTCATCATTACTACAATATTCTCAACATCTTCTGATTTTAACTTTTACTTACATTTTCTTCTAAAGGGAGATACCCATTGTCCTTTTCAATTTACAGCAATTTAACTTCAAGACTCCCCATTAAACTAAATATATAATGTTGGGATGTAGTCCTACAACTGTAGAATTTAAGTTCAACATTTAAATTAAATTTATGCCCATCTCCCTGGAGCTGAAATGGCAGTTCATTTTTTCATAAAGCCATCTATTCCCTAATGAAATTCCATAAAGATTTTGTGTCTCTCAGAATTGTTGGCATTAAATTTACATTTTTCTAAAAGACAACAAAATAAGCAGTGCTTAAGATATGATGCACAGAGCATGAACTTTAAGAATAATTATAATCATTAATTCTACTCCTTCAAAACTTTAGTAAGATTTAAAATCTGCACAAATAGTAAAGTAATAATAGATTGACATCATCAGATCGCATTCCATTTTGTACATATATATTTTGAATTCCATATGAAAGAGTTCTCTAACCTTCTTTTCACCTCTTTCTAAAATAGTGGTTATATCTTCTTCTGTCAGCTCACTGTCTTTGGAAGCAAACACATGCGTGGCTCCGTGCCGGATCATCTGCAGCATTTCATCTTTTGCCAGTTTGTTGGACTGTTGGTCTATGAGCCTTCCTACAATCACAAAAAATGTGTTGAAAGTTATAATATGGGAGTTCTAGTAGGACCATACAAACAGTGGATTTTTTTATGGACAGAACAAGAAAGGAAAAACAGAACAACCACACAGAAAAAATACATTTCACTCAAGATAAGAATAAATGGAAGTCAGGAACTCTGGGGAAAAAAAAAAAAACAAACAACTTTGACTCAAGCCATAACAAAAAATGTTTCACATTAAGATAATCCAAATTTTACATTTAAGATCTTATTGTTACAAAGTTAGCTGAACTGAACTTTTAAGATCACAATCTTATCTAAGTTGAAAAAGTGTTCTGTAATAACCACTAAGAAGCATTTGATATTTTCAACACCCACTTCACTGATTTCAACCCAATTTTCTGATTATTTTTCCCAAAATCTGAATTTCTATTCCAAAATTTCACTTATCGTATCTAATCTCTTCTCATGCTATTAATCCTTTCAGTAGCCCACCCTTTAGTAGATACAAACAACCCTAAAAACTTAGCTTGAGTACCTTTGTTTTTGACAAACTATTCTTCTAAGGGCTTCTAAGCAAAAATAGACAAAGGTGTTTTATTGTCAGTTAAGTCTTATGTAATAGGAAGCATATACATATATAATTATTTTAACTGCCAGGGAACATACCTGATTTTCTTTTTTTTTCTTTTTAACTTATCACAAAACCAAATAACATCTATTCAGCTGTAGTTTACTTCCCTCATTTCAACTCATATATAAGACTCCTCATATAAGTCTATATCTACATTAATCAGGAAAACAGAATTCAAAAATAATTCAGCTGAACAAGTGAATACCCTGCACATTAGAGTTCTTAGGTTGACTTAGTATACTGCTATTATACACGAGGCCTGCTTTGTCTAATGCTGTACATTTGTACAGTTATTTAACCATGTTTTAAGGGACTGAGCAATTCTGTTGCAGACAAACATATATAGCAGTTGATACCTTGTTGTATAACTATAGAGTCCAGCCTCAGTTTTATTTCAGCTCTTTCTACAATCCTCTCTTCAACAGTATTATCAGTGATAAGTCGAAACACCCGTACTGGTTTCTTTTGACCAATACGATGCGCACGATCCTAACAAACATAAATCAATGAGTGTTCAGCAACAAGAACTCACAAGCAATAGACAGTTAGCTTGCAGAAACAGCAGCCTCAAGCTAGCATTGTACTTCTTGGTCCCTTGCTTATTCAAGAGCATAGAACACTGTAAAACCAGTATTCTAATATTTACTTATACCTGGCTATTATTCTTCTAACATTTGAGTCGTTCCATAGCAATAAACGCATCTCCCTCATTGTAAATCAAGATAACTAAATGTCTGTCCAGACTGCAGTTGGGAAGTGGAGGTACAACACTAGATACATGCATACACTTGTAATGCTTTCAAATGAATACTCTCACTTGACACAGGTTTTCAAACTTCTGTATCCCTGGCTTGAGCACATTCATTCCATTTGCAGAGTTCCTGCAGCCACAGATCCAATACTGCGCTTGTCCCAAGCCAGCAAATGAGGTTTATGACTGACAACACTACACTCATTTGTAACAAAACTTGTGTTTATCCTGTCTGGAAAGCGTCCTTTTAAATAAAAAGAGTTAAACAGCTGCCCTTTAAGCTGTGGGTACCAGGATTTTCTGACTGTCCTTTAAACACGAGTTTCTAAATCCTTTATTCTCCTGTGTAATATTAATTTCTTCCTGAAAACGCTACTGAAGGTTACAAATCACACTTGCAGTTTCCAGGAAGTTGGTCTACTATTGGCAGTCAGCATGCATATCAAAAGGATAAGCTATTCATATTAAATATTTGATGTGTTTAAGTGCATTAAAAGAAAATTAAAAATTACAAACCACTGAACAAATACCCACCCTCCTAACCATGCAAGAAGGATCACATGAGATTTATTCCACATGAAACAAATTACAGAATCTATCTTTTCTTACATGCAGCACTCAGAAAGAGAAGATTTTAGTAGGTTTAACCCACAGGTAACTCTTTTCCCCCCTGGCATCACCACCAAATGCTTTTATGCTTATGCAGAAACAAAAAGCAAAAGCATAAACTTCCCAAACAAGAGGCTTATAAGACTGCATGCTTTTAATTATTTGTTATTATTTTGGAAACAGTCCTCTATTATTCATTTGCTGTTCTCTTTTGAGAAGACAAAAATAAGAATAAATCTATAATTATATTAATAATATTAATACAGTATTCTGATAGAAGTAATCTGTCATTATGAAAATAATGATGACAAATATTTACAGACAAAAATCTACAGTTTCCTCCACAAATTCTGTTCATGCCCTTTTTATTCAATTCTTTAGTTTCTTGATATTGTCTTATGTATACAAAAAATAAAGAAATATAACAAAAACGTAAGTTCTGAAAACAGTTATAGAAAATAGAACACTGACAACTTGAACAAACAAATGTGTATTAGAGAGTTAGCTCACCATGGCTTGCAGATCTACTTGAGGGTTCCAATCTGAATCATAGAGAATAACCACATCAGCAGTTGCCAAATTAATTCCAAGACCTCCAGCTCTGGTACTCAGCATGAAGATGAATTTACTGCTGTTGGGAGCATTAAACGTGTCAATTGCTTCCTGAAAGAAAAAAAAAAAGTGTCACTAAAGTATCAGATCTTTCAAACAAGTTTCCAGTATGTTGGTGGCTTTCCAATTAAATTTCTTTTAAATTTACACAATTTCCATATAAAAAAGAATTTTATCAAAGTAAGAAATTGTATGTTTGGACAGGTGAGAAAATCCATACTGACTCCACAACATACTGTGTTTTTCATTTAGCTGAGGAACAAATGAAACCAACTGTGGACTTTGGTTAAGAAAAATATACCCTTGGCAGCCTTTTAGAAACTGTAGCATTTCTGCTTTACTTTAAACAATGATGTAACTACATACATATATGCAAGTAATAATTTATCAATCTAATGTGTAAACTAAAGTTTGCATACAACTTTCCCACCTCTCTTTCCTCATGTGGTGTCTGCCCATCAAGTCTGCAATACTCATACCCACGCCACATGCAATAGTCTTCCAAAATATCCAGCAAGCGAGTCATCTGACTGAACAGCAGAACTCTGGAACCTGACAGAACACAGAATGTTCCAATGTTCATTTTATATTTTCACATTGATCTTACCACAGAGCTACTACAGAGCATGACTGAGAATTTATGTGAACTATTCTGTACTAGGTCTAACTTAAATAAGTCTTTCTTCTGAAGTTTCTTTTCTGGTAGTGATTTAACTACTCAAGAATATTATTTGATAAATTATTCAGGAGAAATACACAACCAAAGAAACAGAACACTTCAAGTCATTGTAAGGAAATTGGGTGATGACTGATGTGCACAGATGTAATAATCCTATCATCAGAAATTTTCTTACTGAAAGGAGAAGGGAGGCTCTACTCTTCCTTTCCTTCTCTGTATTTTTCGTCTTACTCATTTCCATAAGATTTCTTTCTCTTTATGTGTTAAGATCGACAGAAAATTCATTTTCAACAAAAACCTCACAGAAAGTAATGAATACATTTGCTGCAGGAAGGGCTGAACCAGTGCTATTTTTGAAAGATACTTTAACTTACAAGGAGCATTCCAATTACTGCTGTCCATGAACAGTACTCACCCTGCTCTCTGAGTTTTGCCAGCAGTTTATCCAGAACTAACATTTTACCACTGTTGGTGATGAGATGAGTGTCAGTGGTGTAAGGAGGGCCTGGCTCTGCACCATCAAACAGGTAAGGATGGTTGCAGCACTTCCGCAGCTGCATCAGAATATTCAGCAGACGCATCTTATCCATTTTCCCAGCTGAATTCAGGATATCAATATCTTTCATCAGGATCCTGGTATACCTGAGGTTTTAAGGGCAGTTTTGAACAACTTTCCAGTTTTCATTTGACATTTAGTACACTAATGAAAAGCTGTAATATCCCAATTACTTATTTCTGGATGTGGGAGTTGGTTTTGTTCAGATAACATTGAGCTATATTATGAAAGCAGGCAAAAACATCTGACTGATAATAAGAATTTATAAATCCATGCCTAAACATGAAAGGGAATCTCTCTGTAAGTGACAACGATCTGTCATTCACTGGATTATTTTACACCTTCATTTTAGTAGCACAAAGTGGATTAAAAATATCATTTATTTGACAGAAACTGCTACAACAGACCTGGCTCCTTGTCCCACGTTCTTCTGGGTATGTACCTTATTAAAATAAGGTTTTACCTTTCAGGTAAGACTTTTTGGTGCATACAAACTTGGATCAAAGGAGGAAGCTTAGGAGGCATATGTTCTTTCAAATAAACTTAAGGAAGGAAAAAAGTTCCTGCTTTCTTCCTCCCAGCTCTTTTCATTACCCTTCCTGAGCTCTGAAACTTGTGCATTTTTAAAAAAGCCCCAAAGACAGCTATAAATAAGCTTCTCTGTCTTAGCATGCAACTAAAAAAAAAATCAAGTGTGAAAAGCTATAGTGTTTATCAGAAAAGAATCTTACTTTGATGTAAGTAACTCACCATTCCCTCTGCATTTTGCTGAGCCCAAGATAAATTTTTACTTCCTTCTTTGGAGGCAAACTCTTTTCTACTTCACCTTTTATGCGACGTAAGAGAAATGGCTTCAAAACCTACACAAATTAAGATGTTTTATGTAGATAAATGTATAAAATTGACTGCCTCAAATACAAAGTTAACAGATTCAATTATCTGATATGTATTCAGAACTAATCACTATCTATTGCTGTCACAGTGACTATGTGAGAAAAATTCTGCTAAATTTTGCAAAACAAAGTTGTCCAGCAATGACTAAACTTAGACATAAATATGCATATCCCTATAAAGGATTGCCATAATCATCCCAGCTGTTATCTTAAGCAGGGGCCAAACCCATACATTTACAAAATCTAATCCTGTTTAACATAAGACCTGTTTCATTTCCATTAGCAGGGACAAAGCACACCAACAACATTTCGAATATCAGCAATGCATGTTGTAGTTTCTCTGACTTCTTTTGCTACTGTAAGACAAAAAATGTCTTATCTCATGCATGGCAGAACAAAGGTAAAGGCATGCCTTTATTCAGACTAGCATGACATATATTAGTGTACTATTCACAATAATTAATGGTTTCAGAAAGATCTCACAATTCTTCATTTTCATATTTTATGTTCAGATTCTGTCTGCTTCATATAGTAACACACAAAAAGTAGTGTCTATGATAGGAAGCTCCAATGCTTAATTCATGAAAATTCTGCTAGGCATTTCTGTAACTAAATACCTTCATGTTCATCATTTCAGCTTTGAGATGAAGGGGAAAATAATCTGGTTTTCTTTTTTACACTGTGCATGCTAATGATGACATGGGATTACAGCTTTAATTACTTACAGCATGAAGTCTTTCTACAAGCTTCTGATCACCGAGACAATTTTTAGTGTCAAACCATGAGTCAAAATCCTGTGGTGAGAAACAGCACAATTGGTATGAACAGTTTACCATCATTACTTTTAACAGACACATATTGACTCTCTCTCATTCCAGCTGAGAGTAGCATAAATCTTGAGATAAATTACTTCCATGAAAGAAAAATCAGTCCGCAATTCTGTGCCATCTCCCCGGTATGTTGTAACATTCGACTCAACCACATCACTCTGCAGACAAAATACCATTATACTCTGCTTAATTCACAACAATTTCCCATGCTCATCACTGCAGGGTCCAAGTGCTTCCCTTTAGTGCTTGTGTGATGATGGGGTGGGAAGTTAAAAAAAAACCAAACAAATTGAATCCTTAAGTAAATGAGATGGACAGCAGAGTAAAAATAACATAAGCAAGTAAAACAAGCACAAAGAAACATTAACAGTAAAAGAGAAGAAAGATTACTTAAATTCTAAATTAAAAAAAAAGGCTTATGCCTATTTGGATGCTTCTTACTCTTGATACTTCACTGCTTTCTCAAATTTTGCATAATGCTTGAACTATTTAAAGTATTACATTTGCTATTACTGGTCTGAGGCCTCATTTACACTAGCAGAATGCACTGTTTTAACTAGGTCGAGTGAAAGAAGTCCACCTAGTTACTGGTAAAATAAGTAAAAGAAGTCTACAGCTTAGTAAGCCACAGAGCTTCCCCCAAACCTGGGTCTGCCACAACATACATCTCCTACTAGGGTGATCATTCTTCTCTTCTACTGACAGCAGCCTGGGAATCAAAGTAACAACACTGTACCTAAAAACATTAACTTACATCTGCAGAATTGAAGACATCAGGTAAAAGGAAATTGAGTAATGCCCACAGCTCATGGAGGTTATTCTGTAAAGGAGTTCCCGTAAGCAGCAATCGATTTGTTGTCTTGAACTCACGTACAATCTCTGACAGCTGGAAACACAACATAGTTATCAACACCATCTACACTTAAGCACAGTGAATCAGTTTTGAAACCTAAAACAATGTCAATTAAACTCAGAGACAGTGAGCTACCTATGGAATTCATATTTACCACCCAACAGCTTATTGCTTCTCTTTTAAAAAAACACCACACCTAACATCTAAAATCTGCTCAAATCAGATGCAATCTTTTTGTATCAAACTAATTTCAAAGTATCAAACAATTTCATATTTACCTTAGATTTCTCATTCTTTATTCTGTGAGCTTCATCAATTACCAGGTACCTCCAGTTAAATTTTTTGAATACTGATTTCTCTTTAATTACCATTTCATATGATGTAACACAAACATCCCATTCACCAGGCATCATAACATCACGGATAAATGCAGCCTAAAGCAGAAGAACTGGATAAGTGAACATTTATAAATATGAACAATTTTTATAGCATTCAGAGAAAGCTGTCTCCACCACCATTACTGCTGCACTAAACTAGCACACAAAAGACTCTGAAACATCTTCTCAGTAACTGAAAGTTACTGTAATGAAAACCTTCAATCCTTTGTACTTTAAGCACAGAGAAAGCTGGAGTTAAGCAAAACACAAATTATTTCCCATTAAAAATTAACTACTTGCTCTTCAGCATCATTTTTCTGTAATTCAAATACAGTACATACAACCAAAAGGGGAAAAATCTTCTAAATTAACTTGTCCAAAGATACAATCCACGAAAGTGTTTCAAAACAACTTACATAGCCCACTCCCAACTATCTTTGCTCTTCCCCAAATACCTCCCTCCTCTGTCCCATCTCTGTTCTGCAAGGCACACATCAAGGCATATAAATCCTTTCACATGAAAGGATACGACCCTATGTGAAAGCCACACAGACAGCTCTCCCCTAGTGCATGTGAGGCCATTTCTTCTTGTCCTATCACTTACAGAAACAAGCCCAGCTCCCTCAGCTCCTCCTAAGCGTTGTTCAGACCCTACCCCAGCTCTGGTCTCTTCTCTGAACACACTCCAGCACCTCAATGTCACCAATACCCAGCACAGGGGGACAGTCACTGCCCTAGTCCTGCTGGCCACACTATGGCTGGTACAGGCCAGGATGCCACTGGCCTTCTTGGCCACACTGCCAGCTCCTATTTCCTTTCCAGAGCCTTTCCACCCTCAAGCAGTAACAGGCAGCCATGCAACCCATATGAGCAACCACAGAATCCACAGAAACATTCAGCTCCCTGATCCCTTTCAAATCAGAAAAACACTCCATATCTATTTTAAGGCCATCACAATGAAAGATGAAAAGTTCTACAACAGAATCTGAGTTACAAGGCTAGGCAGGCTTATAAAATACAAGTAAAGAATGGGAAAAGTCACCTGAAAAAAGGTGAAGAAAGAGGTAACAAAGTGAGTGCAATAAAGAAAAATGAGAACACACTGCCAATATGGAAGAGAGATAAAAATAGGTGCAAAAATCAAACAGGAAGACAACAGAAAAATAAGTAACTCAAAGAGTTGTACTTTTATCTAATTATTATTTCATCTACTGATTTCCAGTTCTTCCTTACAGGCACAAGCATAACATTTTGCATTTTCAACATTAATGTAGTTAAAGATTACTAAAATGTACTGTAATTAGGGAAGTAGCTTAGGGAGAATTCCACATACCCAACTGATTTTTTTTGCCAAATAATGCATACATCTCTGAAATGTAGAGCACTTACTCTGGCATCTTTATCTCCAATAAGGCAAACAGCACGTAGGGATGGAACCCAGCGCTTGAACTCATTCATCCAGTTGTGCAAAGTTGATTTTGGAACCAGGACCATGTGCGGCCCAGGAATGTTTCGGTAATGCTTCAGATAGCCTAATAAAGCTATTGTTTGCAGAGTCTTACCAAGCCCCTGCATTGACAAAGGGGGGAGGGAAAGAAACCTGCTGAAGTGAAATACCATAAAGAAATACTTTCAAACCATTTTCTTACTATATAATTCTGCCATTTGTTTAAAGCAAACTACACAAATGTTTGCAATAGAATTTCTTTCATTACAATTCCAGATTTGAAAAATCAGACTGTAGTAGAATGAAGCATACTACTGCACATACATGAAATACAATAAGCACTTAAATGTTAAATTTGGCTCAGTAATTCCCACAAAAATTCCAAAAGATTACTGCTTACCATTTCATCTGCCAGAATGCCATTAACACCATTTTCATACAATGAGATCATCCAGTTCAAACCTCTAACCTGATAATCTCTTAGTGTTCCTCCTTTCACATCTGTAAATGTAAGATTCCTCTAAGTAGAAAAATACTAATTCTAAGTAGAAAATTTTAATTGCAATCTGCTCAGATCTTAATTACATCAAATCAAGCAGAGAACTGCAAACACCACACTTACATGAAGGAGACTCCTCAAACCGAATACACACATTGGACGTTTTCCGACTCTCAGACAAGAGTTCTTCATCCTCCTCCTGCTCTGTGCGCCTGTGACGGTACCTACAGGAAGAACCCAGCACTGATGTGTGAACAAAATCTCTTCAAAACACTGCTACAAACTCCAAAGACAAATTACAACAGAAGCAATCACTGACCCACAATATGGATGCTCTGGTATCCTGACCAAACTCTCATCCTGTCAATACATTACTCCTTAGCAGTCATTCCAGCTTTAATTAGAAAGGCTTAGAGGAAGCCCTCTCTTTCAGAGCCATAACTATAATCTGACAGTATCATGAGTTCCCTGAGGCACTCTTTAATGAGTGACACAGAAATACAAGACACATCAGTGGTAGCCTTAGACTCAGTTACATGGTAATTACAATGTTCAGAAAAATCACATATTCAAATTTTTAAAAAATTAAAATTTCTAAAATACAATGTCATTTTGCAAACATTCCAAAAACAAGTTGTTATTCCAAGACCCCTCGGAGGCACTACAGGCAGGCTTTGCTGTGATACTAACACAGACAGACAGGTGGAGCAGGACAATTGGTGCTGAGGATCCAACATCCTCACTGCATGGAAACTGCCTTGTTATTACCTGGTCTAGCCCCACTCTGGTCCCACTGACTTGTCCACTAGCAGCTGGGTCACATCAGGTGGACTTCTGGAGAGCACCTTCTAGTTCAGCACCATACAAAAGAAATTCAATTCATGTGCTCCAAAGTCACCCCACGATACAAACCAAAGCATTTTACATGGCAAGAATCAGGCAACTTTTAAAAGTGCATCTCTGATCCAAGCTCACACTAATGTTGATGTAGCAGATGATGCTTTTAAACCAAAGCTTTTTTTAAAATTGATACACCAGTAATAGGAAATGCTCTGGATTTACTGAAAGTACAGTTTCTATGTTCAATCTCTAAACAGATTATGTTAAAAAGCCTAAGTTGTTTGTAAGTGTAAAAAGTCAGAAATAGAAATAAAACATACTCCCCAGCTGAAATCAAACTCTGTTTTTCATCTTTCTTCATCCGTGGACGCCCCAGCTTGACTTTCAGTGGAGACGTTGGTGATTTTTGTGCTGCAGGTTGAATAAAATGTGCAAAAAGTTCTGTCTGCTTCAGGAGGAATTCAAACCTTTTTGCTCGATCTGCTTTCTAGTTTCCAAAGTGGGGAAGATAATAAAAAAAAAGAAAAATAGGGAAAATAGGTAACTTTTCTTCATAAAAACATATTTTTGTTAAGAAACATAATTCAGACACTCATGAGAACAACTTATATGAGGAAAGACTGACAAGACCACCTGCTAGACAACTCAGAGGGCTACAAGCATCGTGAAAGAGAGCTGGAGCTGCTTCATGGCACACTAGCAGTGGTAAGGGGATGCTTTAATGGCATGTCTACAAAAGATAAAGACAAAACTAAAGCTATGACTTACAGTAATGGATGAAATCTTAACCTTGCTCAAGTCAGTGGCAAAACTTTCATCAGCTTCACAGCATTCAAGATTTAATCAAAGACAACAGTGTAGTAGTTCTGCTTTTAGAATTATTTCTGAAGTAATGCATGAAGCAGCTCAACACTGCTTTCACTCAAGTTTGTGAATTTTACTGTCAGATTTCAGATTTCAAGCATTTCCGTTTTCCCATCTCAATAGGGCATATGCACTTCACTATGTCACACAGCAAAACATGGCCTCCTCTATATTTAGAAGATGTAACACAATTTTAAAGAAAAATATGATAAAATGCAAACTCTGTCTAACAGAATGAAATTATTATCAGTTTCTCTATGACAAATCTAAGCATTATGTAAACACTGTACCATGTAAGGCAATTTCCATGGGATCTCATTTACATATTATGATATAAGAAGTGAAACTGTAACTCTGCATTGTACCTTTCCAAGAAGTACTCGACCCACAGACCTTTCTGCAGGTCACACTTACACACAAGCAAGTTTCCCACAACAGCAGGATCACCAACCAAACAAAAGCGCAAGAACGAATCTGGAACCTGGCGTGCAATGCACGATCTCGCCACACGAGGACACTGCGTTTCTTTAACAGTGCACCACTTAACAGCAAAGGAACATCTTTACTAAGAAACTCCTGGGAAAAAAAATTACCACTTTTCCCCTCATTGCACTCATTATTGGACCATTTCTGTAAATAACTTGACAACCGAATAAAATGTAAAAATCTAGTAAAACCTTTAAGAAAAAGGCATTCTAGAAGGGAAAAGTAGAATTAAAAAAAAAACCATTCAGAGAATTTACAGTTAACAAATAATACATGATGGTTTTGGCAAAATAATCATAGTTGGTGAGGACCTATATTGAATGACACAATATACTTTTCTGCTTGCAATATTATTGGCATAGTAAGCAGTATGTTTTGATAAAACAGTAAAGGTCTAGCTCACAATTGCACAATTGATAAAAGGTAGATTTTTTTTATATTGAATGCCTTAGCCTCTTAGGAAAACTGAACTAAAATTGTAATTTAGGAAAGCTGTAAATTCACCATGTATTACTGTGAAACAAGTTTAGCTGTTTATTGAACTCATTTTTGAAGAACAGATTCACTGTGGGTCTTCTCTTTGGCTAAAAATTGGGTATTCGTACATGTAGGTAGCAATTTTTTTATGTCTAACAGTTATATTCTTCCCTGACTTCTGTGGTATCCAATCCTGTCAGCTGTAATTATTAGGCATCAATTTAACAGTACAGTTTTTAAGACAAAATACAAGAGAGGTACCAGCTTAAACCAAGAACTTAATACAAATGTCATTCAAGGAGTCCTATAATGTCATACTGGTTTTTGCTTCTTTGTAACACAGAACCCTGCTACATATCCTCTCCAGCACCACAAGCTCCCCTCACCTGCTGCCGTGGACAGATCCTCTTTTTGCACTGTTATGGCACAAATATTATGGGGCATTTAAATATTTAAAACCTTATCGTTTTATATGAGAGAAACTGGTAGCTTCAGTATTTCAGTTAAGCAAGAAGCAGCTTAAGGATGCCTCTGACATCACCCAAGGGGTCATCAAATAAAACCGGCAGAGACAGATTCAAAACAAAACGGGGAGAGTTCTAAATATAAAATGTCATTGAATAGTCCTTACCACAGATGGGTGTGGATAACTAAAAAAGAAACCACTAAACCAAAAATCCACTGACAACTACTGAGTATAAAAACCACAGGCTACAACTCCAAATATTATACAGACAAAAATCCTTAGGAAGAATGGGACAGTATTTAACAGAACTACCACCACTGGCCTCCTCTGCTCTCATTGTCTTCACTAAATACCCGCTAGTCACTGTGAGAAACACAACGCGGGCCTAAGCATTTAAATGAAAACATAATTTGATTTTCTTTTCTGACACATCCAGGCTGCAATAACTCCTTGTAACTGTGCTGACCCTGTTCCAACAACCAAGTGCCATAAAAAGCTGCAGTATGTTTTGTCATGAGAACACTTACCATCTTCTCTTCATATTCTGGGTCAACTTCTTTGTCAGGTCTAGCTGCCTTTGGAGGAAGTTTGAGTTGAAATGGGGGATCATTTTTCTGGAATTCAAAAGTTAAACATTTTATAAATACCAGTTTATTTACTTTTTTAGCAAAATTTATCAAACTGAACAAACCGACAAACTGCAAGACAAGCATGCTACTTTTTAGAAAGAATTATTTCAAAATGAAGTGACTGCATTAATCATATCTTTTCACCCAAAGCAAAACCTCATGTCCATGATGAAACAAAAGAAGATCCTCATGTTTATCTCTACAAGCAGAATCCAAATTGAAAGAAATTACTGAAAGAGTACAATAATCTGTCACAGAGATCTTACTGTAAATGCATAATTAAGTTTAATATCTTGAAAAGATATTTTAAAAAATTAAAAGTGATTTCTAAATGTCAGATTCCTAACTGTAAGTTTCTGGCACTTGAGTTTTGTTTGCGTTTTGTCTGTTTACACTGCTAGATGAATAGGCACAAGTTCAATTGGAAACACAGTTTAACTACACTGAACCATAAACCTGTGAGAGACACAACCAACCAATTCAATCCATGCAGCAACAGCTCCATGGTTCACTCTCAGACAGCTGAAGAACTACCTCATTTACTATATATGGAAGAAATCTAAGGAATTTTTACTAAAAGGGCTGACTTTTGTAGTTTATGAGATTCATATCTGTCTTCAACTGTGAAGCTCAAAGCACTTTTTCCACAACTATGATATTGGAAAAATGATGAAATGGTAGATTTTGTTCCCCCCTAATTTTCAAAAATTTTCCTAATTGGTCTTTGAAATGTGCCAGTAAAAAATAAATCTATTTTGAGATGCATTAAATTATAAAAATGCTTTTGAAAAGCTCTGAATAAGCTGAAAGGAGCTGCCAGAGTGCATGTGTGCATAAAATGTAACAGTGCAGAGTATTAGTCTGCTTTAAGTGCTTTGAATACCAGATTACTATTAAATACATTAAATTAAAATAATAATCTAAATTATTCAGGGTCAAGTAGCAAAACCAGGCCAAAACAGTACCAAATATTTAAAAATCTGTCAAGCCACATTACATTTAAATTTCAGAACTGCTACTGATAAATATACATGCTAACTTCTTCTTTAAGCACAATCATGCAAATAGGAGGAATATTTTCTGAAGTCAGAGATTACTGTTTCAAGTTTGGCCCAAAGCCATAATTATCTGCAGAACAGAGAACATAATTCTCTGTGAACAGTACTAAGTGTATAATGAAGCTCTTTGACAGCTTAATGATTTTATAAATGCACCAGTTCGCCTGTGCAAGGCCAAATGCTGCAAATAGGTAGCGTTAGAAATATTCTATTCGCTTAAATGTTCTTCAATCAGACAGGTAATCAGCTCATCTCAGAAAGCAAAGTTACTCCAACGTGCCAAAGAGCAGGTCATACATATGTGTATATTCACACCTCCATTATATTACTGTGCAACATACTCTCCAGAAAGAGAGACTGACATTGCCAGTATCAGGTCCAGTCCTTCAATTAAAGTGTCTAATTATTCCTTAAATGAAAGCAAATTGACAGTAGGCCATTTCAGACATCTCCCTCACTTGCCCTAGAAATAAATTAGAAAGATATGTGTTACTGGAAAAAAAAGTGGCCTACCTCAGGTAAGTATGAAGTTTCTTCAAGCAGAACAACTCATTATTATGAGAATCCATTATAACTGAAAGATTTCCAAGTAAATTACAGTGCAATATTATTTTTCTAAGCCCCAAGGCAGATGGCTACAATGCCAGTTCTGTTGTTACTCAGATTATCCCAGAAGGATAAAACTTATGGCAGCATACAAATAAAATTTATTCTGAAATAAGTATTTCTGAATAACACACTAAGTTAGTCAATGAGCTGACATATTACTGCAGCCACAGCACAATAAAATTACACTTTATAAAATATACACTTTACCTTTCAAGAGAAAACACACGTTCTCTGCCCCCCCACCTCTTACTGCAGTGTTTCTCTTGAATACTGATGGTCCTCAAAGTATCAGAAATAACAGATTATCAAAAGCCAGTGAAAGACAAACAAGACACATCCATCCCTGTGCCGCTTCTCTTCCTCACAGCTCCCAACGGGGAGAACATGCTGCAGGTTTACTAAAGTACTACTCTGTGCTGGTGGAGCCAGACAGGGACAGGCATCGTACCTGAACTTGCTTCTGCATAATGTTCTGAATTACATAAATCTACACCATGACAATTACTAGATTTTGAAATTAATATTTCCTCCTAACAACTGGACCTTACACAACACAGAAACTAAAATATTCCCTGAACTCTGAGAGCTTTTCCCTAGAAACTTTACACAACGTATCTTCATCACTTAGAGGACTGACTTGTCAGGAACCAGGACAGCAGAAGCCTCAGTGCAATTCACCACGATGAAATTACTTTCATTTTTAACTCAGGAAACTTGCCAGTAACAATTTATCTCTACTCTGGAAACAATTTCCATTACAGATTAAACAATCCCCTGAAAAACGGTGTCATTTAAATAACTTTTAAATTTACAACTAACACAACCACGCAGCACTTACTAAAGATCCTGACTATTAAGTCCAAGGATACAAAATACTCCACCAAAATCTCTAATAACTACCCAAAATGGTGTTCATAAGATCAGCCTGAGAGATTTCCATGCAGTAAGTGTAACAGTCCCAAAGTGAGGAGCCCGCATGAACACCACAATAAACAGCTGGCAACAAGAACCGCCACTGCTTTAGTTGACTTTGCTCTTGCGACGTGTGCTAGTGAAAACTCTGAACAGATGCACTAGGAATAATTAGGACTCCTTCTGTGTTTAACTCACATATACAAACTGAAAATACATTCATAATACCGAATCAGGCTGTTTTGGTAGTACAACAAAAACTATTTATAAAGTAAAACATTGAGAGGGGAGTAGAGCACAACAGGTTGCATGACTGCCATTGTTATGCAGATGCTGTAACTGTACCGCTGACATGCATAAAATTTTGCAGAGTAAGTTGTACACAGTAGAGAAATAGTTCTTAAACATTTTCCCTCGAGCAACCAAGGAAAGTTCAGGATTACACTGCACTGTGTCCCATAGCTGTTTGTATACATAGTAAGATAAAGCTTTAAGCACTCAGTACAGGCAAAATGGACTTTCAGTAACTGGCATAAAAATCTGAATGCACTGTTATCAGTAGTTCTGCAATTTTCTCCAGTAACATAAATGTATGATCTACGGTCCTCATTCCTACCAAGTTTTTTTCTAAAATTCGTTCTTCAGGTTAAACCTTGTTCTGTTTCCAAGGATACCTGAATACGTCACTTTCTACATGCCTTGTGTCTTTCTCCCAAAAAACTAAGGAGAGGCGGCTGTCAGCCATACGTCTTCTTTCGAAGGGTGTACTCTGCATCAGGGCACAATCCGAGCAAGGCACGGGGCAGGGGGAGGCCCTGACAGCCGGGGCAGACCGGGTCAGCCACGAACTCTCCGGGCCGCCGCCGCGACACTCCCACCCCGAGCCCTCGAAGCTCCCGGCTCCGGGACAGCTTTATCGGGGTCACGGGGAAGGAAACAACAGAGCGGGGGGCTCCGGAAGACGGGCCCTGCAGAAGCGGCGGGCTGCGGGGCTGGCGGGGGGGTCCGCACGGGCTCAGCGGCCCCAACCCCGTGTCCGGGCTGCAGGGCCGGGCCGGGGGCACCGCAGGGCCGCGCGGACGACGGCTACTGACAGGGCGATGCCGAAGAGCAGGCAAGGAGGCGGGGGTGTGTCCCGGCGGGGCCGGTCCACAGGGCCCCCGCGGGCCGCGGCGGAGGAGCCC
>VXAC01001161.1:175736-317964 GCA_013399225.1 Rhipidura dahli
TTTTTTTTTTTTTTTTTTGGCTGTGTGTTCATTTTTGCACTGCGAGAGCCAGGAACTCTCACAGTTTGTGTTCCTGACCCCTTGCACTGTTACTGGTGTTTCTGCAGGTGAGCAGTGGGTTAGTTCAAGATTCTAAAAAACAAAATTGATCCTAACAAAGAGAGTTATATTTTTTCCTCGGATCAGCACAGCAAAACAACTCGACTGCCCACGCACACAGGGGCCAGTGCCAATACAGCAGCAAAACAGATCCATGGCAAGATGAAGGGTGGGATTGCAGCCATGCTAATTTTTATCAGTTTAAACTACATAATCCAGGCTGTAATAAACAGTTTTACAGTTGTGTCTTCTGTCCTGAATGCCAGATTTTGCCCACCTACAGACAATGATGTCATCCAAATTTAACAATGATCAGTGATTCCTTTGGAGGTCATAAAATATTTTCTGATGTAGTAAGCTATGACTTTGCTAAAATCTGAGCATTGTCTCAGGACAGTCCCCGACCAGAAGAGCCTAGTTTTGTTGAAAGTGAAAGGCACTTTAAAAGAGATTTTAGATCAAAGCAAAAGCTGTCAAAAGTTTCTTCCATCCAACTGAAATAAGTCTGAAGCATATTTTGCTACTCCCTGCAATGGCATCTTTTTCTCCTCTAACCTATGCAGTCATTTTGCAATATTGAAAACCTATAAACAAACTGCTCTTAACAGAGACAGAGTATTATAAAATTTTGAATTTCTATGAGTATCCAGTGAGCAGGCTGGTGCAGGACAGCATTTAACTCCCTCAAATGATGGTTGAGATTCTTTCTTCATGAAGAATTCTCTTTCTTCTCTGCCCAAAATAAATTATCTCGCTCTTAACCAGAAGCCTGTGGGTTTGATTTCACGCCGATCACAGATTATTTGTAAACACAACAGTTCTGGTTTAAAGGTTTTACATGCACCAGGATTTCCTTTAAATACAGGAAATGCACAGAAGGATGCTGCAAAGTAGTGCCTGCCTTAGCCTTGCAAACATGGCAGATGCATTGCATCAGCCAAAAGCCATCACTTCAGCTGCCACAGGCTTTATGCTGTTGTGAAAATACTTTTAATCTTGTCCTTTATATCTGTTTTTACTTGTAAACATCTACACACTATGATCAACTAAACTGAAGCTATTATATTTTCCAGATTACTATCCACTTCTGCTTAGGGATCTGTTTGATGCATCAAAAATAGCTCGTTTTAGTTTATCCTTGTCTACATAGGGTATGTGTCTGTCTTTCCACTTGCTGCCTTTTTTTTTTTTTTTTTAATCTGCTATTTTGCTTCCCTGACTGCCTGGGCCTTCTTTCTTCCTCATCCTGTACTGATTCTTCCTTTTTTGTAAGAGTCTTAAACACACAGCTGCCACCAAAACAATCCCTCCTTTCCTGCATTTACATTCTTCACACAGAGTAACCTTTTACACACAAGAGTTCAGAAATCTGGTCTGTTTGCTGTATTCTGGTCTGTTGCTTTATGCTCCATTTGCTATATTTTGCTCTGTTCAGTCATTATTAAACATAGTTAATTGCCTAGAGGGGGAAGGTATCTCACCCATGGTTCTGCCTTCAGCATGAAAAATTCTCCCAAGTGGAAGAGGCAGGGCTCCTAGTTACTCTCAGGCATTCTGGGGCAATCTAGAGAACAGAGGGGCAATCTAGAGAACAGAGGCAGGCATCCCCTGTTAATTTTCCTGGGTTCATTTTCTCATTGCTCCAGAGTGTTCTCTGGTCTCAGTAAGAATATTTGGGGGAAGCTGAGACTCACCCTGCACCTCATGGTGAGCCTTCCACGTTTATGAGACTGAAAATAGCTAGATTGATTTTTTTTTTTTTTCATCTAAATATAAAACTACAGACTTCTTTTTCCATATGTTTCTGCAGGCCTACCTGAGACCTTTCTGGCTTCATATCCAAACTTCAGGCTGCTCCAGATAGCCTGGAGTAAACTGGTTTTGTCAAACCCTCAATTTCAGGATATTAAAATTCAAATTTATTAATGATTTGTTATTTCTGATCTGGAAGAAGCATATCATAATCTTGATGTCAAATAGATTATTTTGGATTCCTATACACAGGCAAACTCCTTCAAACTGCTACATAAAGTAGATTTCACATGTGAGCTGAGTATTGATCATTGTTGTGTATGAAAAATGAAGTAGATTTTTCTTAGCTCATAAAAGAAATTAAGACAATTAGATTAGAAATTTTGAATCTTTAAAAAAGCTTCTGTGTCTCCTCCCTCAACTGCAAGGATTATTTGCTGACCTTGAGGGGCCAGCAATATCATTACCTCATGAGCAAATCCTCACAAAGTGTTTGCTACCGATTCATATGTAGAAAGGAGCAACCATGACTTACTTAACAACCTGTGTACACGTCATAAAATTGTTTACTAGTCTGCAAACAGAAGATGAAAATTAGCAAAAGCACAATTTTCAGTGTGTGCTTTTATGGATGACAAAGAGAGAAACTTCTAGTTCGTCAAAAGAGCCAGGGCAGAGGTGTGAACCAAAGTGAGCCTGTTTGTTGGCACTCCCACTTCAGACAGTTTTGCATTTGCAAATAAATGCACTGTTCTGCAAAAGTCCAGCTCTCCCACCAGTTACTTTCCTAGAGAGGAGACTTTCCTATGAGATGCTGGATGTCTGCTGCTGTTTTGCAGAGGAGGTTAGTGCCAGAGGGCGTTGGTCTGTTTTCTGAAAGGGATTGACAGAGTTCTCCCTATGTGTCATAAGAGCTTTTGGTAAAATTAGATTCTGCCCTGTCCACAACAATAAAGGCCATACCCACATGCAGCTTACACAGTTCATATGCTTCCTGGAGCAAAACCGCACCAACGTTCGCCTGGTTTCTTTTTTTATTTTCACAGTGGCTCCTGCTCTGAAATCAGGTGTCTGCCCATGGGGTGTCACTGGGCAAATGTCAAGGGCCTGGGGGTGACAGAGCAGGAACCAGGCAGAATATATTCATCAATCAAACAGCACAGTGCAGATGGGTCAGCATCACCCTGGGCCTGTGGTCAGGTTGCAGTTTTGGTAGTTAATTGTTTAAACAACAGCAACAAATCATGTCTCTCTGAGGATCTGTGTGCTTTCCTCCATTAGACCTGATTTGTATGGTGAGGACAGGCTGCTGAAAAGGAAGAGCAGGGGCTGAATTATCCCATGACTTCGCTAAATTTGTCCTTGAGAATGGAGAGAGAGAGTGAAATATTTGTCTGCAGGGGGGGGGCAGAGTGGTAACTGTCAGGAACAGCTGGAACATATATACTGTGTCATGGTTTTTTGTGGCACTGGGCTTTTCTGCTTGCTGAGAGAATGCTGCAGAGGCATGTTAGCATTCTGCTGAGTAAGTGTGGTGTGAGTTCCATATGTAAACAGGGATCAGTTGCTAGATGAGAGAAAAAGGCTGTTCTCCCAGGGCTATGGCTGTCTCTTGCATGCACCTCAACCTTCATAATGCCTGCGTGGTGTTGTAAATGAAATGAGAAGCTAGATACTCAGAATACGATCTGCTTGTGGAAATGTCAGTTGAGATAACTCTGGCATCTCTTCCTCCTTTTATACCTATAAATGTGTGAATGAAATAAATCCTTCTGATTTTTCTCATCCTCTCCATCCTGATTATTTCTTTGTGCACAAGGAATTAGGAACTTTCACTACTCTCAATATTGATAATAACACCACCAGTTGCTGTGCAACATGGAAATGGATAAGCTTAAACAGCACATGTAACTTCTATCAGTGATCTATAGAGTCATGAAGGAGTTTCACATCAATGCAAGTAGCTCTTTTTTTCTCTTCTGCTTTATCAGTAGTCAGGTGTTGTTTTCCTCTGAAACATCAGTAACCTAAGTTAGGAAATGAAAGGAGTAGACCAGTACTTCCATGACAAGCAGAGAATTCCTCTTAGGGATCTGGCTGATGTGAATTGAGCACACATCCAGGGTCAGACTGGTCATGGTTGCTCTGATCTTTGCTAGTGGCACATGTGAGGTTGGTCTGGTGGAGGGTGGTGTTGGTTCGTGTGGCAAGGTTTGGATGGTAGAGGGGCTACAGGGGTGGCTTCTGTGAGAAGCTGCCAATGCTTCCCCCATGCCCAAGAGCCAAGGCCAGCTGCCTCCAAGAAAGACCTGCCACTGGCCAAGGCCGTGCCGATCCGTGACAGTGGTAGCACTTCTGGGATAACGTACTTAGGAAGGGGAGAAAAAACCTGTTCAACAGCAGAAGAGAGGATTGAGAACTTCCCATTCTGTTTCCAACCCCAGTGCACCCTCTACATAAGTCTTCGACTGTAAGATTTTTAAAACTAAGACCCTGTCATTCACCATCGTAATGGTGGTTTTAAGAAAATAATTTTATCATTTAAATGTGGCTGAAAATTTTGTGCATGGAGCAGGACAAAAGTGAAATCCCAGTTCTTCCATCAGGATGAGATACCGTTCATTTTTAAGCCTGTTATTGTCAAACACGTGTGAATGATACATTATCAGCACAATGAAAGTCATCAGGGTGAGAAAATAACTTTATTTGCTCTTTTAATGTTTGGAGCACAAATACCAAGAAGGCACAGCAGCTTTCATAACAAACACATTAACCCCCACATTCTCTGCTTAATTATGGCTTCCTGTATTTCTCCTCAGGCCACTGGCACTGTAAGTAATCTGGCACAGATTTTATTTATTCTGAATATGCTGAGTGCGAGTAGCTGGGCAGGTGCTTTGCAGGGAGCTGAGCCGTTCCAGCAGTTCCAGAGGACAGGGGCCGTCTGACAGAGAAGCGACACATCGAGCAGGGAACAGAATCACTGCACCCCTCCCTGTCACCATGGCTACCACTCAGCAAGCTGGTTTTGGGCAGAAGTGCCAATTTAAGCAGCTGCTGATTTCTTCTTATTGCCCCTGCATCACCCCCTGCCTTGATAAGGTAGGAGTGCTATAGCAGGCCACAGCATTTATCAGGTCAGGAAACTAGTCCTGATGCAGCTGGAAAATAATGTCTCTCTTTTTTTGACTCATTCTTTTCCAAACAGTCAGGTTTGTGATTCAGTTCCTCATGCAGACACACAAATACACCATGTCTGTGCAGTGGAGGTGATGGCAGAAATGCAGGGACGAGGATGGGGACTGCTGGTGATTTAAGCAGTGTTATCACTGACCACAGCAAAGACAGAGCCAGAGCTCTCCCTAAGGCGATAGTCTGCTCTTCAATGTTTAAATTCATTTGGTAACCCAGGCTCCTTTTCCCTCTGTCCCGCCCCCTCCCCATTCCCCCTGCTGCCTTTCTGCAAGTGGTTATGCAGCTGCACAAGGGAAGCCATCTGTCTGAAGGATGATCCAGTAAAAAATGGATATTGTTAGGACATTGCAGGGATAACACATGAAATGTATCCTAACTCATTCGGTTTTGGCAGTTGGACGTTTTAAAGCCTTTAGTTTAAGGCTACTGTATCTGTCAGGGTGACACAGGCAAGTCACATAAGGAAAGAAAGTGTGACTTTCCTTCCCTAAATAAGTTCCATGGCTGGATATATCTCTTCAAGAAGAAGTGTTGCAAAGTCTTGTTCACAAACCTGCTATTAAACATGTGAAGTTGTTAAAACATCACTGGGGATAATGGATAAATGAAGTTGAGTGAAGGTGGTAGTAGAATAGCAGCTTGGAAATTAAATAATACTGAAAGACTGCATGAAAACCACTCTCAAACAGAAACATTTTAAAAAGTCAGAGCACATTTGAAATACATTTATAGTTTATTCATGACAGTTTTCATTTATTGTAGGATTATTTTGAGACCAGTGATAATGTAAAGCACTAGCAACAGCAATCTTTGAGTTTGTACAGATTTATTTATATTTTAATGTAAATTTACATAGGGCCTATATTTATACAGTTATGCCATTTATAGTACATATTATATTAAATATAATAAATACATATTGCCAGCACACTTTTGCTTAAAAACTTGAAAAGCACAATGTTTCTAGTTTGTGAGATTCCAGAAGAGAATCAGCCTGCCCTGCCATAGAACCTCAGCAGAAACCTGAAAACTTCTGTGAAAACATTAAAGTCTCCTACGGGCCTGCTGGTGCTGATCACACCTTGCAGAGCCAGGCTGCACTGCGAGTGCTGTGCCCGGCCAGGGGTACATGAGACTCCTCTGAAGTAACAGACTCGTGAAACCAGTGAAGAACCTCTGTGTCCACTTTAACTGAGTTAGTTTAAAGAGTCGTCTGAAAAATGAATACAAGTTGCCCTGTCCTTGAAAAGGCAAGAGTTTCCCACCCTGGCAAGAGGCACAAACTGCAAGGAGATCAGCAATGTTGTGCAATCTGTGGGTGTATTTTTCATTTGTGACAGTGAAGAGGCAACCATTCTCCTTGAAGTCACTTTCTGGAAAAGCGTGTTTCTAAAATATCTGTGATGATGTGAGTTTATTCCTATTAAATTCATACAGGGGGCTAAATGCTACTGGAAAAACCACTAAATCCGCAGACTGACAAAGTTTGGTAGATGGTGGAAGCTGCAGGTTTCAGTGCAGACTGACCGCACCGGCGCTGGTTTTGCCTCCCGCTCCGGCCAGAGCCCTTCCCTTGATGGGTCACCACGGTACATCACGGGGACCTCCGCGGACACCGCTGCCTCCGGCGCTCCCACGGCTCAGCCGCGGGGCTCGCCCACCCCGCTCCGCCGGGCAGGGGCTGCCAGCATCCCCGGGGCTCCGTGCAGGGACAGCCAGCATTCCCGAGGCGCGGGGCCGGGCTGTCCGAGGCGGTGCGCGGGAGCCGCCCGCTGCCGCTGCCGGTGCCGGGGGTGTCGCAGCCGGCGGTGGCGAGCCCCGGCCGCCCATCACGTGCTCGGTGTGTTGCATTGTGCTGGCGGCGGAGGGAGGGCTGGCCGTGTCAGTGATCAATGTCATGACTTCTTCCGCGGGCTGGAGCCGCAGCAGAGCGCAGCTGAAGGAAGCTGATTGCTGCGAGTGAGAATTGGCTGGGAACAATACACACACACAGCCGCGCACCCTCACGGGCGGACACACGGCCGCACTCACCGGCGCACACCCGGGCGGGCACGGCGCGCACAGCCGCACGCATCCGAGCACACACATCCCAGCGCACACACACACACAAACATCCCAGCTCACACACACACACAAACATCCCAGCACACACACACACACACATCCCAGCGCACACACACGTATCCCAGCGCACACAAACATCCCAGCGCGCACACACACACATATCCCAGCACACACACACATATCCCAGAGCACACACACGCACATCCCAGCGCACACGCACACATCCCAGCGCACGCACCCGCACACACACACGCGCACGGGCGGACGCACACACCCGCACACACCCGCACAGAACAAGCACACACGCACAGGCAGCCCGCACCCTGGCTCCCGCTCCGCCGCTCCGTGCCCGGGGGGAAGATGAGCTCGGGGGACGTGGTTTGCACTGGATGGCTCATCAAATCACCCCCCGAGAGGAAACTCAAGAGATACGTAAGTGCAGAGGCTTTGTTGATATTTTTTTCTCGCTAAAGGGATTTCGGCATGTGCTCGCTGTCTGACTCTCCCTTTGAAATCTTTCGTCCGCTTCGGCTTCGCCTTGGACCAAAACAAAAAGATTTCCAAGTCCATGCGCTTTACGGAGTATTTTCGTTTTCACCGACATTCTTGTGCCCTCTGGAATTAACCTTTCCCGGTTCGTAAGATTATAATACTTCATCTGTTATGCAACATATCTTAGGCTAAAAACCACATTTCGGTTTCAGTTAATGTTGCCGTAACTAACAGAATTGTTGTAACAGAATTGCAGATGTCACTTTTCCAGGGACGGACAAGAACGTCCTAAAAGGAAAGAAAGAAAAAAACCCCAAACAGCCAAAATTCGAATAGTTTAGATTCTGGGGCTTGGCTCTGTTAAGATGCTCTGTAATTTCTATGACACTTGCTAAAGGCAACATCTGCAGTAGTTTTATTTACCAATGCCAGATGCAGTAGTTAGCAGAAAGCTTCACTTTTGATCTGTGATAAAGAGGTGCTGGAAGATGCTGTGCTGTAAAGTTCCTTATAGCTGAAAGGTGAAGGGGGCTGGGGAGAAGAAGCGAGCCCTGCATGGAGATCTGCAACTGCACTATGGGCCCCTTGTTTCATTCTCTATCTGCTTGCCTATTTGTCTGGGGAAGAAAAAAAAAAAAAAAAAAAAAAAAAAAAAAAAAAAAAAAGAAAGGATGTGTGTTGCAAACATAGGAAACTGTCTCATTGCAGGGCTGCGAGGAAAGCACTATGGGTAGGAATAAATGACCCCTAAAAATTTGCTTGGGACAGCATTAAAAATGTAAGCCCCTCGTGGGCCATTTTGCATACTCATTTGTGATGGTTCTTCATCAGGCATGTTGTTATGCTGTTCTGCTGTGACACTTTTGGAACCGGTAATACCCGTTTGAGTCATGCCCTTCTAACCTGACTTCCCCCAGAGCTCTGCACCGTACTCGAAGGATGCTGCCGGCCGTGTCTCTGGCACTTCGAGCCATATGCACAGCTTACATCATTTGTCGTATTCACTTCTGTTTATCAGCATTTTCTCTGGAGTGCTGATGTTAGCTTTTCCCAGTAATATGAGGCATAAATGTCTCGTGAAGAATATGGTGGCTATCATTTGGTAGCGTATTTTTTCTTCGGCTAAAAGCTAGCAGAAAGGATAATTTACTGATGTTGGAATTTATTTTTAACATATTCTAAGCCAGAGTTTCTTCTTTTAGACCACAGTATTGCATTGAAATGGCTGAATATTTACTTTGTTCAGTTAGCATTTTCCAATTCTAAAATAACCACTATGATGTGTCTCACAGGAGCTGCAAATAAATTATGGGCATCTAATTTTTGCTATATTTTGTAATGAGTGCACTAATAGCACTGTATAGCGGGCACAGTGTAAGAGCCACTGATTCACCCAGCTGGTATCATTAGTAACTCTGTCAGTGAAGCTATTTTTGATGACTCAATATTCATAAAAGGGCAAAGTAGAGAAAACAGAATGTGATAAAGCTGGGATTTGAAAGCCCCCATTATACAGTCAAGATAATAGTCACAACAGGGGCTCTGATCAGCTCACGAGGCTACTTGCAGTCTGCTCTGCTCAGATTTTGCACCACAAAACCAGGGCAAATTTGGTCTATGTTGTTCTCCAAACATCAACCACTAGATTAGCCAGATCTCTGCAGATTAGGCCTGGTTTTCTGGTTAGGAGGGTAACGTAGTCTTTTGTCCATAATAAAGTAGAAAGAAATCTGCTGCAAGTACAACAAAGTTTAATGTCCTTTCTCATATGACTGTTTACACAGTGGATGCTACAAACCAAATGGAAATTGTCTCTCACCTGCTGTAAACTACTTTCCCCCTATTTTTCGTAGAGTATCACCAGCATGGCAGCTGTGCATCTTGCACTGGGGTAGCAGGTAGCTCAGGCTGAACCACAGTGACTGCTTAAAAACAACAGAGCTTTAAAACAGTGACTGTTTAAACTGACTTCAGTAGGTGTCAAGTGTCAACCGCTTACAGGAGAATGGTGTTGGCTCTGGCTCTGAACTGGCAACATACATAAATCCCCGAGTTCAACACCACCCTTTGTGTTCAGCTGGAAAAGCCCATGGTCTGAGCCGGCGCTTCCAGGGAGCTTCAGGTGCCAGCTTGGCCTGCTGCTCGTGGGACCTCTCATACACTGCCCAGCCTCACTTGCTCTCATGGGGTTGTCTCCCAGTTTACATTTTCCTGAGTTCAGCATCCCGCCTTTGTCAGGTCCAACCTGAGGGTCCCCTGTTTTACACACAAATAAATTCTTAATCCTCCATCTATTACAATCACTAATAAAATCCAGGTAATTTCAGTGGAATCTGTAGTTAACAGATCAAACAAAGCAATGAATCCAGGTTATGAGACTCGGAGCTGCAATAGCCCCACTGAAACCACTCGGAATTTTTGCAGTGTTTATAAAATTAAACAAATTAATCTTTCTAAGACTAGAGCCTAGAGACCAAAGTATACCTTCATTTATACTTGTTTTCTGATGAAAGCGTTAAGTTTTCTATGCATAAACTAGTCAGAATTTGCCTCTAGATAAGCAGAACATTATTTTCAAAACTTTGAAAGTGAAAAACAGGTGCTAAGAGTCTATATTTTTCCTGTGATGTCTTACAAAGACGATGCTCTTAGTAGCACTATTCTTAGAAGTGTCTTATCATTCCCTAACAAAGGCTGCTCTCTTGCCTGTGCAGGAAACGAACATGAGATTAATTACCCCAGTGTAACTTTCTGTAAAAACAGAGAGCTTAATGCTAAACACAGAGAATTCATTAGAAAGCACAGGGAGCTTTGCTACAGCAGGCAAATACTCTAATAGTGATTTAACAGCATGGACAATGCTTTTCCCTCTGTCTGATACTTGAACCATGAAACCACCACGTCAGCCTATCTAAAGAGGCAGTTGTGCAAGGAATCTCCCAGGAGAGTATTTGGTGCATGTTGCAGTTCTTTGTCCTCTAAGTGTGACCTGAAAGCTGTGCTGCTTTCATTGCCCCACTTGGTTCCAGCTTTTCTCACCAATCAGGTCTGTGTGGGCCTGAGGGGTGCCAGGGAACACCAAAAGCTGGGGGGAAGCTGGGTATGGGGCAGGAGACAGAGAGGAAGAAGCTGCTAACAAAAACTAAGAAGTGGTGGTGATGGAGGTAAAGTCCATCCTGCTCTAGACCAAAAACATTAAGTTTCAGGCATAGCTTGACATTCAGCCCCACAGGAGGAAAACCCACTGAAGATTTCTGCTGTTGATGTTAGTGGATCATAAATACCAGTCTCTATGGGAATTAGATGTAATGGGGGAATCTGCTTCAAGTTTGATGGGTTTCACAGTTCCTTATATTGGTGCAGAGTACATCTATCCCAATTCTGAAATGTCAGCATTGCATAGCTGGCTCCTTGATAGTTTTCATGTGGAAATACATCTGATCACTGACTGTTATTATTTGTTGTTTATTTATTGGGGGAGGTGGAAGGAAGGAAGGAATGGTTTCATGGTCTTGAAAACAAAGGACTTACCACAGCCAGTGCAAAAAGTCCCGATTAAAGGAAAAACGACTTAGAAGAAGGCCCAGAGAATGTCTAATGAAATAAGAGACTGGTGCTATTGAGAAGACACATTGCTCGTGTGCTGACAAGGAGGAAGAGATGAGATTTTTAAGACACTGCTAATTGCAACCTCTCCTCAAATCACTATCCCATTGTTTGTCACACCAGTGAGGAACAGCAGCGGTAGCTCTGAATGCCCTGCCAGTGTTTACTTGCTGTTAGTGTTAAGTTATGTGGTTTGCAGTAGTAAAGGACCAGATACAGATGCTTGCTTGTTGTGAGTCACTGCAGCTCCATTTAAGTCAACACTGCACAGCTGTACCCCAGCTGAAGAACTATTTTTAATCTTCAGCACTATACAAATTGATGAGGGAAGACCACTTGCTCAAAAAAAGGCAAGTTTCCCACTTTACTTGAGTGACTGATTTCTTCAAACATTGTTGAAAATCAAAATTCCTTGTCAGCATCTCTAGAACAAGAGTCCCAAATGGACCCCATATTAGAAAATGTAGCCTTGCACTTCTACCACACTTCTTCTTGGAGTGTCTGGTCTGGGTAGACAAATGGTGTAAATGAATGTACCCGATGGCAAAGCTGGTGGAGCAGTGCTCTCTCCTGCTGTGTCTGTGTGTGGGGCAGTAAATGCTGCCAAAAGGGCACAGCAGAGCCCAGCCCCACGTCTCTGACCGTTGGGGGATCTGCCGGGACCCAACCGCAGCACCCCAAGGCTGGGGCTTTGGACGATAAGAGAATCTAGGCAACTTCTCCATTTTTAGCTGAAGTTCTGGTATTTATCAGGAGAACAAATGGGAAGTTACTAAGAAGAAAAAGTAAAGTAGAATTATGGAAGAGTTTGCTCAAGTGATAGGAACAGGAGCTGCAGAGCACTGCGAAGGACAGGTGGGATGGAGAGCATCTGCTCTCTGATCCAGCACTGGGCTGCTGTAACCAGAGGACACTGCCACCTTCCCCTGAAAGAAATCCCCAAGTGCTTTGTGAGCTCAAGTACTTCTTCTGCTGGTTTAGGGGAAGTTTCTGGAAAATATCTATCAAGAAGAAACCTGAACTTAATTTTTATCCATAAGTCTTTTTATTTCCAAATGCTTCTTACAAAGCTTCACCTCTTGAGTCCTGTCCCTTCTGAAGAGAGAACTCTGGCTAACTTTCATACTTTTCCAGAATCAATATCCCGAGCTCCCTGAGTTTATTTAACCAATTTGCACGGGTTTTGTAACTCTGGTTCATAGGCTGGGTGGAAGAGGAGTCATGTGGGATGCAGAAAGTTGTCAGAGCCTTTTAGCTCATTCCAGTTGTAAGTTTTGTACCTTTGTTTTTCTCTGTTGTTACTTCATTTTAAAATCCAGTGTGCATTCTGTCTATCTGGTTTGTATATTAAAAAAGAACTGAATTTAGACAAAATGAAGGCTTTCAAACAGAAGCTCCTGTGTGGCAGTCTACATGTTCCCTTCTCTGTGAAATCCTGTGCAAATTGATCTCACTGGTAAAATAACAGCAGAATATTTATGTTAGGGAGGAGTTTCCATCGCTGCAATTAAACATTTGTAATTAGCTGTGTGCAAATCAGACCTTGTTTTGGTAGGTTAAGTGCAGTGTTTATTCTAGATCGTTTTCTTCCATTTTAACGATGTTTTGATACTTTAAATGCAATGTTCAATGAGATAGGTTGACTTCTAAGAAATAAATAATTTCTAAAAAACATTGCTGTTCTTGGCAACCTGTATATCAGAATAATTTCCCTTGAACTATTTATTTGGGTGGAGCCATAATAGTCCCGAAGCCCCAGTTTAATCTTTGACTACATGTTTTCAGTGCACAGGAATGTCCAGCTATTGGTTTCTATTCAAAACGAAACACACAACTTATCAGGTCTTTGCATTCAAAAATAGACCCTAAAAAAAAACATGCTAGTTTGAAATAGAGAAGGAAATGTTAACTTGAGTGGTAATTAAATGAGTGATGCAGTCAAACATGGCTCAGAGGAAAATGCATTACAAGTTGTACTTTGGTGAAGTCTTTGTTGTAGCATGAAGACTGTGGAAATATGGATAAACACATTACTTCTACCAATGATGCACTAAAATGCTATGAATATTTGTTATGAAAGTTTGATAGGTTTTTAGGGAGAGGGACAAGTTTATTCCTAAAATGTTACTTGTTAGAAAAACAGTCATTTTATTTGCTTTTTTTTTCCTTTTCATTTGATTTGGAAATGAATTAGTAATATGATAAGACAAGGAAAAAATTCTGGGTTTGAAATAAAATTTGCATGTCAAAACATTACATCCAGCCAGATAAAATACATTTTCTTCTCTCTCATTTAATTGTTAAATAAAATGCAATACTTTAACTTTTAAATTTTTTTCTGCTTTAAAATTATATCCTTGTTTTGTTTCAGTTTGTGTTGCATTAGGAAAACAAACAATCAAACCAACAAACACATAGCCATGCAAAACTCAGTTTTAAAATCTGCTGCAGCTTAGTATTTGTTAAAAATAAACCACAACTGAAGCCTAGTCCCTTTCCAAGGCTAATTCATTCATAGTTTTGTAATTGTTAGAATGAGACAACTGTTCCTAGAGATTTTGTTATTCCCTTCCCTCCTGATGCCAAAAACCCCACCTGACCCCTGCAGTCAAAACTGCATTGTAGCTTTCCACAAAAGCCCTGAACAGCACATTTCAGTTATCCAGGATCCCTTTTCATAGAGCAGAAAGGCAGTAAAATGTGGTTATTAGTATGAATTTTAAATAACTTAAGTGAGAGTGTTAATTTAAACAGAATTTAGTTGTGATAGGAAAGTTTTTGACTCATTTTTGACAATGCTTGTTTTAAAAGACAATACTTTTTTTAAAAGACAATACTTTCTGTGAGGCTTGTTGGTGATAAATATTCATCCTGTGACTCCCAAGTCTCGGGACCGTGGGTTATTCATATTTCTGTTGGACAGAATAATGGCCATGAGGGGACCCTTTCTAACTTCACAACTGTTGTAATGTCAGCGGAGCACAGTTTGTGAGCGATCTGTTTTTACATACCAGACTTGCAAACTGTTTGTAGAAGTTCAAGGATTTTACGGTTGTGAAGGCATTTTTTCAAGCTGACACGAACTGGTCGTGCCAAGGAGAAGCCAATAGTTCAGAACAAGCGTGAACTATGTTTTACTTGCAGACTTTACAAACTGAGCAGTAGAGCCTCTAAGTTTACCAAAGTCCTGGGTTTCTGTGTGGCTGCTGTAAAGCTGCACTGCCAGGGGCTGTTGCTGGTTCCACAGAAAAGCCCCCCCCCGGCATTCAGAGGTGACTGTGAGCTGATCAAACCACCGCGGGAGGAGAAGAAACATCTGAGGAGATGCCAGCTGAGTTTACAGTAGCAGTGAAGAAACAGTTTCAAGAGAAGTGATACGCTCCTTCGCCAAGTGTTCACTGCTGTTCCAGCTACATCATCCCGGTTGTTTACTAATATTTATAGTGGAAGCTTTGCAAGCTTAAGAAGTTTTATTTTTAATAAGTTCAACATTTTGAACCCATCCTAAGAAAATAATTGCATTCTCAGTGAGGCCTTAGGTTTAAAAGCAAGAAGCACTCAAGTAGCTCAGGGAATTGGGTTTTTTGAGATTTTCAAGTGCGTTGCTCCCACTGAAGAAAGGTTTGCAACACGTTTTCACTGGGTCCTCCCCTGACTCCAGGCCTACTTTTACAGGTCTTCACTGGTTAACTTTCTCGGTAAAACAGCGGGATTTGGACTGTCAGCTGAAAATGGGACTGTTACTCCAATTCCACTTTATACTTCTTCAAATATTCATTTTTGACATACAACTGAGTGCCATATCAGCCCTGAGCTATGCCTTATAGAATAATGGTGAACTGTTTTTGAAAAGTGATGGAAAACCACCAGCTAAATCCCATCATTATTTCAGAATCCTCCCCAAACTCCTGCTGTCATCTGTGCAGAGCCTGGGAAATCATCAAGTTAAATGTCATTAAGACAAACAAACAGAAAGGTTAGGGGACAATCAGATTGGCATAGGAAGAACAGACTTCGTGATGGTGACATTGCTTTGGTTCCCCAGTGCATCCCTCTCCTTTGGGTTTGCAGACTGGAAGCTTAATAATTCTGGTATTTAAAGGCAAAAAAAGAGAAGCATTTATTGAAGTGTTACTAGACTGCAATGCTCTAACAGTTTTAATATGTTCATATGTTCTTTTTTTTTTTTTGCTTTGCTTTTTTTTCAAATTCACAAGTGAAAGTATTGTTGCTATGTTACTGTAATGGTGTGTAGGCTGCTAAATAAATAGAGGGAGTTTAGTTCATGCCAGAAATAGAAAGCCAGGTCAAAGGTGACATTTGGGACACGTTGAGAAAAAAAAAAAGAGAGAGAGAATATATAATTATTTCTTTCCTTCCTATCATTCTCTTCAGTCTCATTAACCCCAGAGTACTTAGAAGGAAATTACAGCAGAACTTCTGAGCATGTCAGAGTATAAAAAAATGACACCTTGGGAGTTCTAAGTCTTTTGGCTTTGTTCTTTGCAAGACCAAATTCACACAGTAAAACAGTGGCACCTCACACTCCTGTGAATTGAGCAGGTACTTGGAGATATCAAAGGACACAGGGACTGCTAAAAATTCATTCTGCAAAGGCACACTTGGAAGGGAAAATCTGACTGAGGGAACAAGCTCTGAGAAAAAAACCAGAAAAAAACCAAAAAAAAAACAAACAACAAAAAAAAAAAACCCACAAAAAAAAAAAAAAAACCACAACAGGAAATTAAAGTCCATTGTCCTTTTTGGGGTAGTCTGGCAGGTTCCCAAGGACCAAATATACAAAACCGTGCTCAGGCTCTTTGTGAGCAGCCCCAGGTACCTGCCTGCACCTTCGGCTGCCTGAACATCTTTGTGAGCCTGGCGTGCACAGGGGCAGGGTCACTTCACCCTCCCCTGCTGCCTGTGTGTCAGATGCTGGAAGCTCCGAGCTGTGCTCTCTGAGCACCGCGCCCCTCTCCCCTCCCAGCACCGCCGTGGGCAGGCACAGTGCCCTGATGGGCCCTGCCTTGCCCCTGGCCCCGCTGCTCCCCCAGGAGCATCCGCAGGTCCGAGCCCACGCAGAGCAGCTGGGAGCTGTCAGACCTTTCCCTGGCAGGAGGTGGGGCACGGAACAGCACTGAGGCGTCAGTTAATTTAGCACATTTGTAATTATTCGGAAGATCTTCTCTTTAAATATATATATGTTTACTTATAAACAAATTCTTAACGTGACACAATATGAGGCCTCTAATTTCTCTTTGTGTTAGGGAAGAAGCCCACAGCAAGAACCTAAACCAGTTCAGTGCCTGCAATCCTATTAGAGATTTCTTGGTGTTATTTTTGTAGTTAAACAAACCTGTTACTTTTCTGCAAACAAACAAGTAGATGTTCCCCTTACCCAAGAGACCTTTGGATCTGAAGCATCCCAGAAAAATCCCATATTTAGCATAAAACTTATAGAAGAGGATTAATTAAGAGGTACAATGAAAGCCAAAGATGCGACAAATCTTGATCCTAAATTGCACAGGGTTTAAAATTTTCTTTGTTAACATTCCTTGAATGAAGGCATGGAACTTGAATAACTAGGAGCATTTCCTGATATGAGGGATGTGAATAGCTGGTTTAATAAGATACTTTCCTGATTTTCAGCCCCAAGCCAACCCCTAGTGCCTTAGACCTTGGGGTGCATCTCTCTTTCTGTGTCAGAAAACAAACAAGTAGTTTAGGATCCATCAGGGTTGTTTATTTACTGTCATCGCGAGTTTGCTGCTGCAATTGGTTGTTTTCTACCACAACTAGTATTCAGCCTCACACAGAAGAAGAGGGTGTTAGAGGCTTTCTTGTCCTCTGTGGAGTTCAGACCCTCATTTGGACTCTGTCAAATCCTTTACCCTTGCCAGAGACTGCATTTATCTCAAACCCTAAAGTGCAATTACTATGATTTATCTTTCTTTGGAGCGAATAAGATTTTACCAGGCATTTTCTCCACAGAAGTCTGCAGCTGGGAGAAGAGCAACCTACAGCCTGTCCTTTCCAGGCCTGTGTTGCATATGCTCAGCAAACTGCCCAGTTTTAACCACCAGCAGCAGCATTGCAAAATGGAATGAAGGATGAATTATACTCTCTGCAGTTCTGTTATGTTGTCCTCCTGAGAGACCTATTTGCCTTTCATTATATTTCCAGGTCCTTGAAATGATCTTCTAAAACTTATAAATACACTTGGTGTGCTGGTTGGTAGATTAAAGCAGTTGACCCATTAGAGTAGTCCAGACAGGCTGCAGGGATGGTTCCTGTGCTCTGTGTTGGGGCAAGCAGCTGGGTTGTTAAACTGGATGAAGTTATGCCCAGGCAGAAGATGGCAGACATGGCCAGCTTTCAGATAAGCTGTAGTTAGCTGGATGAAGATTAAGCATAATTTACATTGCTGCTCTCAGTCACTACGAACTCCCCTCACTGTGGCACTTACCTTGTCGTTGGTCAGAGATGCTTTAGTGAAACTTGTCTTTAGAGAACAGGCGACACGAGTTGGGGAGGTGAAGAGTCAGGGGGAGCTTGTGCGGAGCTGTAGCTGTGCAGTCCTTTCCAGAACACAGGGATGAAGAGCGATAGCCAGAGAGATGCACCCCAGTGACAGATCTGAGGAACAATTTGCCTGTAGTTTAGCAACCTGAGCTATGTGAAGACTTCAGCAGTGGTGGCTCTAATTCTCATATGTTCAGAATTCACTGTGCAGCCACAGACAGGTTTCAGTTTGACTTGTTGCTCAGGTTTACTGGATTTGGAAATGGAACTGGGATCTCTATATGAGCATATTGTTGTAGATTTTAGTTCAGAGATTTTTTTTTTAAAGAAAGCAGGTATTTTATGTGCCATCTATGCATATGAATAAAATATAAAGAGCAGAGGAAAGCACTCAGGTAAAAAATCTTATAGTAGTAATGGGCATAAAGCCTAAGATCAGTTTGTTGTAGGGCAGCTGGTCACTTCTGACTTCCAGCTCGGGTTGCTGCAGTCAAAGTACCTGTTTTGAGTGGAAACAAGGTTGTGCAGAATCACTCCAGATTTAGCGCATGGTGCACAATCTTCATGGCTCCTTGCAGGGATGACAAGAAAAGGCACATGCAGCAGCAGCAGCAGTGAAGTGCTGTAGCACAGCTGAGTCTGTACCATCTAGCATGAAACTCTTCCCTTTGAGTCAAGTGCACCCATAAAGAACAGAAAGACCAAGTAAACACTGGCTTTAGTGAGCTGCTGGAATCAGGCAGGTGCAAAGACAGGCCGCAGGGTTAGCTCTGAAACTTTCATTTGCCTTTATGAGTTTGCACAAATCTGCTTGGAACACCTCTTTGTTCTCTCTGAAAAGGTTTCGGGTACAGAGTACTTGGACTCATCAGAAAAAAAACCTTGACATAGAAATGGCACCTCATGTTCTTTAGCAAAACAAGAGCTAGAGAGAAATCAGAAGCTCAACAATACAGTCTCAAATTCTAACCCATTATGACCATATTTATGGGGAACATTAAATGATCTGAATTGTTTTCCTACATATTCCTTACTACTAACAACAGTACCTTGTGACTGGTGATGTCTCATCTCCTTTAAACACTGAACTTGAATATCAGGGTTGAGCTCGAGGCTTTTCTCTTTACCTTTTGTATGAATTGGCTGAATGCAGACCAAGCACAGAGCCATGGTCCTCAGCAATGAGGGATTGGTAAGAGAGAAGGAGATAGGAGAATTTTGCAACCCAGTGGAAACCCCCAGATCTGCCATTATTATCAGAGCTCCTGGTAGCTCCAGTGACCCTGGGAGAGATGGTATATGGTATAGCAGCTGCAGCATTTACCAGCTTGTAATTGGAAAGTGGAGGCAATGAATGGATATGAATATGTTCAAATGCACAGTTTCTGTTCATTTTGTGTAACATCTCACTCACAAAATTTTCCACAAAAAGATTTTTCAGCAAGATAGAATTGCAGTGAGAAATAAAAAAAGAGTTGCAGAGAAATGGGTAACTTCTTAAAAAGAGTAAACTGTCACTGAAATGTCTCACTTTCTATTTGAGAGATAAAATCTATGCATGGTTCAGCCATTTTTGCTTTGCCTGGCATAAGATTTGCATGACTCATGGCCAACAGTATGCTGGGGACCTAGAAATACAGAATGCAAAAGCAGATGCTGGCTGCTGGCTGGGGGATTCCTGCAGCATCTCTGAAATGATGACCTGTTTGATGGGGCAGCACACAGAATGCAGGCAAGTGCACGTGGTGCTTCTGCCCAGGTGAGGGCATTGATCTGAGGGGTGAGAGACAATGTGAAGGCTGCCAAACTCCTCGTGTCCTAGCAGGCAGTCCCTGCTGGTGAGGATGGATGATGTAGTGGGTGAAGCAGGAGAAGGTTTGCAGTGAGGAGGGTGTAAGATTTGAAAGGCTGCACGTAGGAATGAGGAGTCGCAGTCCTAATTTGAGCAGCAGGCAGCTCAGCAGATGGCCCAGCAGACGAGTTGCTATGCACCACGGCATCAGTGAGAACACAGACTCACAGAATGGCTTGGGTTGGAAGGAACCTCAAAGATCATCTCATTCCAGCCCCCTGCCAGGACCCCACCCACTAGATCAGGTTGCTCAGGGCCCCATCCAACCTGGCCTTGAACACTTCCAGAGAGGAGGCAGCCACAGCTCTCTGGGAAACCTGTTCCAGTGCCCTGCCACCCTCTGAGTAAAGAACTTCTTCCTAACATCTGATCTGAACATGAGAGTGGTGGTACAGAGGCACCAGCAGACAGAGCCCTGCCCTGTGTGTGGTACAGGGACCCATCAGATGCCATGTTCCTCACCCCAGCTGTGCCCTCCATGCCCCATCAGGGTGCTTTCCTGGCTTGCACACCAAGCTTCCCACAACAGGATTTCATTTTGCTGTTCTGCATTACAGCCATTTCCTCCGCTGTGCTTTGCCTTCCCTCTCCAAGCAGAGCATAGCCCATCTCCAGCAGTGCAGGTCCTTGCCAGTCACAGTGACACCAAAGTCACATCACTGACTTCTCCTGCCTGAGGCAGCAGCTCTCAGGCTGAGCTGGCACCCCTCAGGCAGGAAAACCTCGTCACTCTTTGGGCCACAGAACAGCCTTGCTAGCATGTTTTGGGGTTATTTCCTACAATTCCAGTTCCTCCAGCAGTGAAGTCCAGTGGCCAGAGATATTTCATATGCATCCTATGTGACTTGCACCTTCCCCAGAAACTTCAACTCTTTGGGAATTTTAGGAAAAAACTTCAGAAAATCTTGAAAAATCTCTAAATCTCTTTGTTTAAGAACTGGATGTTTTGCAGCTGACTTTCTGCAGAGGATCTGTTTTGCTGCTTGCAGTTTGTGAGTCCTTGGGGCTCCATTTGCTAACCACCTAAGCACTTATGGCTAGATCCTGGAAAAAGCATCTTTACCCCTAATAGCTTAGAGTGGACATTGACACCTCACAGTCACGTTGTGATGCCACTCAGCATAGTAGTGATAGAAGCTTCTTTTTTTCCAGGCTGTTAATTCAGAGCAATATATTCCTGTGGGAAATTCCAGTAATCCGTGTTTAGTGATACAGCAAAAACCTGCCTCAGTAGCCAATTTGCATGTAACTGATGAAATGGTTGCCACTGACTTGTTCCAAGAAGCTCCATTTCCAATGTAATCTGCAGGAAAACCACACAGATGCATTGTGATGCATGAATTCAGATCACTAGAACTGGGCTGATAAACATCTTCTCGGATATTCTTGGGGTGAGTGACATCTTTCTGCTTTATCTTTAACTGCTTCTGGAGCAACATAAACTAAACTGGGAACAATGTTCTTTTTATCAACATCAGAGTGTTCCCATGGCATACCCATGCCAGCAGACACACAGCAGCTCAGCTATGCCAGTAAAAATGCAGACAGCCCTTTGATTCAAGCACAGCAACACGAGCAGTGGTAATCCCTGCTTTCCCACTCACTATCCTGTCATATTCCTTTTGTTATCTCCAAGTCTTAAGAGCATAGCTCAGGTTTTGTGTCTCCTTCACCCTTGGTGTATTTACTCGAATTGCAAACAAAGAGATTCTTTAATCCCTCCCATTTTTACTACGGTCCCTTGGAGCCTGCACCAAGACTTCGCAAAGCACTGAGCTCATCCAGGGGTACTGTTGGCCATTCATTGGGACAACAGTAATTTTGTGAGTCCCCAGTGAAAATTCTTTGGACCAAGTGGTGGACTAGGATACGTGGTTGAGAATATTTCACCACTGGACCTGTAGAGAGTGTTCAGCAAGGAGAATGTTCTGATCATCCATAATTAAATTCTTTATATACAGAAGCCAACCAGCAACAAAAAAATCCAGGCCTATATTCACTGCTTGTAAAATCTCTGAAGTATCTCTCAGCATAAGGACTGTGAGACAAAGAGGAAAGTTTTAAACTAGTAAGGGAAAACTTGAACATCATGATCACCTGTCTTACTATAAAGAAGCAGAAGGATGTTAAAAACTATGCTATGCTGTCTCTTTTTTTCAGCAAAAATTACTTTGGGGGGCATTTTACATGCTTACAATAAAACAGTTAAATAAGACAAAGTGAAATGCACTATGATTTTTGCATAGCTTTTTTGTTCCTAACACCCTTGTGCAATAGAGTAGCCAGAATTCAGTAATCAAACTATGTTTCTTCCATGCTTGAATATTAGTGGCCATCTGGAAAATTGGGTGTTCCCTGTATTCTCTCAAGATCTAGTCCACAGCTGTCTGACTTGTCCAGGGGCTGTCTTCAAATAGAAGTGGTGGCAACAGGCCTGGCACGTTTCTGCTAAAGACATTGGAGGAGCTTCCACAGCAGCAAAGGGAAATGCCCAAGTGCTGGAAAAAATCTCTCCTTTAGTGGAAAGATCTTGTAGAAAGCGCAAACTGCTTGTGTTAAGGGCTCTGCCAGTGCAGATCTCCTTTCTGCCTGTAGCAGCTTACTTGAAAAACTCTGTCTGAAACCACCTGTTATCACTTTGCTGGTGCAGGGTGTTGCCTCCTCTGTTCCCAGTAACAACTCTGAGCTGTGGCTGGGGTCTGTTCTGGGAACAGGCTGCAGTCACTCTCGTTAGTCAGCAAATACCAGAGCCCCAGGGCAGGGACTCCGCTTCAGGGAAGAGGGAAACGGGGACGTATCCCAGTGCCTGTTGCTAATCCAGTTGTTAAAAATAAATGTTGACTTGATGAACTCCTAATCAAACACCTGTTATGTCAGAAAGGAATTGACATGATGATAATAATACTCAGCTTCTAAGGGTATAACTGTGGGAGATGCTGGGAACATCTCAGCTGCATGGAAAGAAGAGCTGAGGTAGTCTTCTAACTACAGGAGCCTTGACAACTTTGCCCCCTGTTCTTTTGAAACCCATGCCTCACAGTGTTCTACATTTGACTTACTATTATTCCTGTATTTGCTCAGCTTTTTGGTGGAAATATAATTAATTACTAATTAATTACTAATGAGTCCAACAGTGTGTGTGTAGTGCATTTAGTGATTTCAATCCTGAGCCTATAATTGCTCTTTCCTGTATATAATGCTGTTGGGAAAAATTTATAGTTTCACAGTGTCAAGCCCTTAATTAATCAAGGACCAAACCAGAAGCAGAGACCTCTGGAGAAGATTGTCAGGCATGGGAAGTCACTGGTAAGAACATCTTTGTGGACACAGTGCCTGGCTACAGCTGGGGGACTTGCCTCCCAGCTGCACACTCCCATGGCTGTAAATGCAGAGCTGGTACTTCTCCCCTGTGCAAAGGCAAGGCAGAGCCAAGCCCTTGCTGGGGCACAGTCCATGCTCACCTGTCTGACACAGGGAACTCTGGAGCAGGATGGGGCAGCAGCTTTGTGGTGTGGGAATGCAAGACACACACATGCAAAAAAACCCCCAAAAGAGTCAGGCTCAGGGCAGCCCTGGACTTGAGTGTCTCTTCAGAGGCCTTTGGCTTTCCTGCTGTTAACTCTGTCCAGGCAGCTCCACCTCTCCTGCGTCCCCCCTTTGGTGGTTCTCATGGCTAACCCTCAGCATCCATGCATGCCCTGCCCTCCTTGGGTGGCTGTGGCCCATGCTAGCCCACGTAAAAGTGAAGTAGCCACAGGCTTAGGAAATGGTAAACAAGCAAAAAGAACTCTCTTGCTGCTTCTCTCCCTTGAATGGCAGCTTTTTTAAATCAGGGGCTGTTAGGAGGGTCTTGGAACAGGGTCATACTCCTGTGAGTAGAGCTGTGGTCCTGGAGCTCTAGAAGAGCTGGGCTGTCTCTCTCAGAAGGTTTTCTTTCACATAATGTCACGACAAAACAGTGTTCCTACCTCAGAGCTGAAGCAATGTGTGAAGTGAAATTAAGCATAGGGTATATGTCATGGGTTCTGATTGAAATGTGGATAGAAAGCACACAAGCAACAGTCTGTCTCTAGAGACATGGATTCTTTGCAGCAAAACAATGAAAGTGAAAATATCCTGAAAAACAGTAAAACAAAGAGTACTTCTGCCTGCAAAAATACCAGTTTTTCGAATTGGACACAAGAAGTGGTACAGGGAAGGGTCATGGGATGATTTTAGTGTTTCATTCATCTTCAGCTTTAGTTGTACATTATAGGTCTGATTTTGCACATAATTTTGTACCCAAGAAAAGCTTTAGTTTTCCTTTTAACTGTCAAATAGGAAAAAATACAAATTCAGCCATGGAGAAGGAGCCTTGGATTAAACAAACACAAAGTCCTCATACAGTTGCATTCAAGGCAATTGGATTATTCTGCCTAATTTTAGTAAGAATTGAAATAAACCATTGAGGAGAAGAGACTAAGGTTACAGAATCAATATTAGCATTCAAGGAGACGGACAGACAAGAATGTCCTATGGCATATTTAAAATATTTATTTTGGATTTATTGAAAGATGACTACTCAAATACCCCAAATTCCGAGATAGGCTTAAAATTCCATTTTCATTTCTTTTCAATAAATCATTGTTTAAATTATGTGTATTATAATCTCGTGACAGTAGCAGTGCAATAATACCAGTAAGCACCATCATTCTCAACTTATGTTAAGTAATAAGAAAGTCACAGAATAAAACGTGGGCATCTGTGATAGGTTTAAAAAGTTAATTCAAACAGTCAGTAAGACTAGAAGCTCTTTAAGCGCCAAATTATTGTTGCAGAAGTGTTCTTTTTATCTCTGGGGCACGATTTCCAAGAAAGAAGTGAAAAAATGTAAACACTTCCAAGCATTTGTCCCTTTAGGCACAGAGTGTATTAAAAAAAAAAAAAAAAAAACACAACAAAAAATACTTCAGGGACTGAAAACAAATGCTGGCCAGGGCATTTTGGACAGAAACCAGTAACACCTAACCTGCTCAACAAGCAAGAAGAAAATCTTGGAAATGGTTTTATTACCTGATTCATGGAAGTTCTCCATTCAGCTGAGTTTTAAAATTAAGTTCAGATTAAGATTAAGGAAACAAATTGGAAACCTTCTTCTGTACCAGAATTCAAAGCAGGAGATGGTTGTGGTAATTACTGGCAAGAAAACAGTAAATACTCTCGGAGGTGAAAAACCACAGAGCTGGAAATCATGCCTCTGCTAAGTTGAGTCAGATTCTGTGCTTAATTACACTGCATGAATAAATTATTGAAAGACACATTTAAAACTTTTTTTCAGAAGTGAAAAGGATAATGCAAATTCTTACTTTTGCACAGCAGGGCCAAGTGTGCAGAAGACTGTAGCATCATGGCTTTGCTGCATCACTGGTTTAGAGGTGCCCTTTTGATTAATACAGGAACAAACATCCCATTGCTGCCAGGCTAGATTGTGTAAGTTATTCAAGCATCTCAATTCAGTTTGTTTCCTATATGAGTTCTTTGATGGTGGTTTGATCCACAGTAAGAAGGTGGTAGGAGTATCAAAGATACTGAGTATCAAAGTCTGAGTATCCATGCTGAGAGGGTGAAAGAAAATCAGCATCACGCAGTCTTTCATTGACATGAACACTAAATATTGGCATTAGCACTGTTTCATCTGAAGCAAGAAGCACATTGGAATTCCATAAAAGTCAGTACAGTTGATTTTTCTTGAAAATCTCCTGGAACCCAGCTGAGCAAATACTGTAAGCTTTGGAGCTGCCTGGCAAAAGTAATGCTTCATGTTTGTCCTCAAGTCTTCATCTGTCCAACTTCTGCTCTGATTGCACACAAAAATAGCTATGGCAGCACCACAGGGAGGGCCAAAGTCAGAGCAAAATTCTTTGGGTTGTACTTAGTGCAGACCATACCCATCAGAAACCACCAATTTCATACAGTGTTGAGTGTGAAATCAGAAAGTGGCCACAGCTTTTCTGTCTGTTGCAATCCTTGAAATTTCCCCAAGAAAATACGGTTTGCTGGGCAAGCAGTAGTGTCATAAAAGTCTTCCTTGCCTTCTTTGGAAGCTTTTCCAGTATTCCTCTACATCTTACAGTCAACCCATCCTTCTGGGGTTAGATTGTTTTTCAACAAACTTCTCTGGTTTGAGACATCACATTGTGTTGCTTATCTTTACCATGCACGGGACACATGGCTTTTGTGTGTGCCTGATTATGCTTGTAACCTGCTGAAGTCAGAAAAGTAATTTTTCCCCTTGTTTCTCCAAGGCCAAGATGCCATTCTTCATCTTCCCATGTGATACTGTTTTCTCTCTCTATGGTCTTCCCTCTAAATCAGAGTCTTCACAAATGCAAGAGGCACATCCCTTGGCATATCCCTGGAAAAGAGCTCCCTGGAATTCTGCAATCCCTTTTAACACAAACATCAAGACAGCGTCACCATATGATTCTTCCTGGGCATTGTAAAATAATAAAAAAATATATTTTCTGCTGAGAAGAGGCTTTTCTATCTGCAGATGGACTAGATCAATCATTAAATGCTCACAAGTTCACATTTAGGCTTGCCTTTTTCCATCTCTCTCAGCCTGCCTTTTAAAAGCCTCCCAAAGCCACCAGCTCGGTGCCCTCTGAACGGGCACATTGGTGCCACAGCCACACTGAATTGTGCCTGAAAAACCTCCCTAATCTTAGGGCTTAGAATCCACTCACTTCTGGCTGATTTAGAATCACTGTGAGTGTAACACAGGTCTTTGTCCTGAGCAGGGGGTATTTCACCTCCCAGCAGGCTTCATTTAAATCTAGCAATTAGACTTGAAGTGTCAGTCACCACAGCAGCAACACGCAACCCGGTGGGGCTGCTGCCTGCAGCACATGCTGTACCTGGTGCTTGTTGCACTGCACCCTCACAAGGAACATTTACAATCTCCTTTGCTGAAAAACATGGTAAGGAAGAGTCATGAGTGAAGGAGAAGAGTAGGAGTAATTCCGCATTCAGTTCTAAATTTGTGTCAAGTGTGGGATGAAGTTTAAAATAAGAAAAGATAATAGTTGAGGTTCTGTTGTTTCTTTCTGCCTCTTAGTAAAATCATTTTTGATCATACTCCTTGCTTCTTTAAAAACGTAAAATCAAGTGATGGATCTTTGCTAAAGCATTCCATGAGTTAAAATTAAACTTGAAAGTTAGCGGGAGCTGTCTCTTGCTGTTGCATTTACTTCTGCATTATTTTTTCATGTCTGACCAGAAAAGGGTAACATGCAAATGTCTCTTACTGGTTTAAAGAAATAAGCCATGAAGCCTAAAAAAAGGAAAGCAGTTACTGCTTTCTGTGTACAACCATTGCTTTCAGAAGTCTCTTTTATATCTGCTGCCTGTGAGTATGACTCCATTTTTACTCAACAATATTCTGCATTGTTGGGGTAGGAAGGATTAGGAGAAGGGATTTTACTAGCTTGGTTTTCTCCTTGAAGGGAACGCCTGCAGTATTCCTCCCCTGGCAACCAGCAAGGACATGGGGGATGGCACAAGGGTAAACCTTGTCTTTCCCTACAGAATTTAAAAGACTTGCTATTCAAAATGTCAGTTAATCCACAGCAGAAAGCTGTAAAGGTTCCACGGTGCCCGTCCCTGAGTGCTCCTGACAGCACCCGTGGTTTCACAGATGTCCTTTCTGTGCACTGCTCCCTGCACTGTTGCTGTGAACAACACCCAGGCAACAAGGGCAACACCTTAAAATAAAATCTCTCTTCTCATTCAGGGCCACCCTTTTGGGGTATCATGTGCAAGAATTATCTCAGCCTACGCAGGACAGAATTCCTCTCCTCTGTGCAACTCTGACTTCATGTCTGTAGAGAGTATTTTGCACTGATGTGTTTTAATGAAAGCCAGAAGAAGAAACAAAAACTTCATTATATTTTGCCTTTTCCTCTTTAGTGTATTAGGGGTTTTTTTCAACCTTGAGATTTTGGATTTAATTTAATTTAGATCTTGTTCAGTTAAGATGAGGCACACAGCCTTAGAGAACTGGGAGCTCTCTCCAAGTTAGCTTGGCTGCTCCTATTACACATTTTATTGCATCTTGTTCTGCTGGAAGGTTTGATGCTTCCAGGCTGGTGGTTTCTTTCTCATGGTTTATTAGTGAATCATAAAGGTCTTGCTCCATTGTATTCTGATCTTTTTTATTTACTGATAATACACACCTCATGGCCCTCTAGTTTAGCAAAATTGGTTTCATAGAAAATAAATAGAAGCACAACTGAAGGATCAGTGACCATTGTCTAAAATATATATTATCTGCTATAATATATTTGTTCTTCATTTGTGATTAATCTGGTTTCTCACACTGTACTTTAGCTTTTGGTTTATGTACTTGAAAAGTGTTCGGCTACTGAGCCATCTGTCTTTACAATATCCTAAGGAATCAAAATAGATAGTAAATTTTGACTTTTTTAGAGAGGGAGAGGAGTTGAAGAACCCATTGTGGTAAACCAGCAACACAATGCAGCCTTGCATAAGCAAATGTATTTTGGTTAAAAATAAAATGCAAGGTAATTAATTTGACTACATTATGACTTCTTCTAGAAGACCCTACCCCTTCCAGTATGAAGTTGCTAATTTCTGACACAGCTGAGAGTGAACACTGTTGAAGGAATAGGAAGAACTGAAAGAGCAAAGCAGGTCTAGAGCTTGAACAAAGTCTTTCTCCTAACTTCAGAGCTCTGACCTTCAGAGTTCTCCGAAACACAGAGATTATGAATACCCAGAAGATCAGTTCCCAATATTCATAGAGTCCATCAGCCTCCAGTGGGTTTACAAAGCGTGCCTGATGAAGTTCTGTTTGCTCAGGGATGGCTGCCTGTTGCTCAGGGAGGTTGTGCAGCACCCACCTCTCTGCATGTCCCATGAAGGGGGTGAGCAGGTCACAGCATCTGTGCTGAGCTTGTCTGGCTGAGCTCCTCTGAGGTGGCGAGGAAATGAACTGCCTTGTTCTCCACCTTAAATTCCTTTTGATAACTATAGGTAAAAAATAAGTGTGTGATTCAGAGCTTGGCTTCAGCTGACCCATGGGTCGAGCTGCTGTTGTTTGTTTTTGTAATTACTATAGTTACCCTGGAAGCACTCTGGGCATTTAGGTATTTTGACTCCAAAAGCCAGAAATAACTAGTTGGAATAAAAGTGTTAATAGTCTGATGGCTGTGTGTGAGTCACCGCCACAGTGGCCTTTGAGACAAAAGAGAGATTGCTCTGAGTGCAGCAGTAGAGAAAGCCCTTCCTCTCTGCAGCCTTATACACTCACTGCAGGTCAAATTTAAACTTCCCTACTCAGAGCACAAACAGCTCTTCCATTTACACAGTTCGAGCTCCCACAGCCCAAGATCCCTTATCACAGAATCACAGAATCACAGAATCATTTAGGATAAAAACTTTCAAAATCATGGAGTCCAACCAATTAACCCAGCACTGCCAAGCCCAACACTAAACCATGTCTCCAAATATCACATGTACATGTGTTTTAAATACCTCCAGGGATGGCGACTCCACCACTTCCAAATACTTAAGGGATCATTGCAAGGCCTGCAGAAGGAAACCCTGCCTTGCTCTCTCTGTTGAATCAGGGGAAGACTTCTTCCCATGCAGCTCCCAGACAGAGAAAGGTTAATTGTGCTGCTGGTTTTGTATGGCCCATTGGCAAATCAGAATGAGTAGATGTCAAACATTCAATACCCCAGAAGATTTCCGTGCCCCTCTCATGCACATGTTCATGGTGCTTGCTTGCCTCTTGGTACATGGCTTTTGCTTTAGAAGAGGAAGTTTCATACCATACACAATGTCTATGTGTTAAACACATACTGTGAAATAGCATTTTTCTGAAAGAAAATCTTCACTGTCTCTGAAGCGAGAAGATGGTTAAATAGGAGCATTTCACTTAGCTGGAGTCAAGATTCTCCTTTCATCTTGCCAGGTACTACTCAGACTTTGGGCAGTGAAAATGGCAGGAAAAACTTTGACAATAGAAAAAAAAAATAAAAAGCAGGCTCAATTCCTTAAATTTTAGTTTAAACATGATCAAAGACTATTCCTGAGCTTGCTATGAAGCATGTGCTCAAGCACTTTCTGCAACTGGGACCTAAATTTCAAGGGCAAATTAATTTGTCATGAATGATTGGACACTTTTTTGGCACTCTCAGGAAACCGCCTTTGACAGAAGAGTTTCTGTCAGGCTGAATTTCAGAAGTTATCTTTTGGATGTGAGAGATAGGGACTCATCTAACTGTGCTAACCTCACTGGAGTCTCAGGACTCTGTGGAGTGTTTGTTTGCTCTGTGCTCAAACAACCCTTATCTCACATCACTTTTTGTGGGATTCAGTTAGCAAAACCAGCGACTGTGAACTTCACGCTTCTGCTTACAGCTCCTGCCACCATCCCTGCTCTGCAGGCAGGGCAGATCGTGTGGAGTTTGGTTGTCAGGTGACAATACAACAGCACAGCTTCCTGCTCCTGGAACTGGGTCAGACAATGACAGCCAGGAGGTTGGAGTGTTAGAAGACATCTACCTTCATGAATGGGGCAGGAAGCTCTCGGCTCTGCAGCCAACCTGCTTTTCACAAAGAATTCCAGAAACTTTGTGAGAATGTAGTTCACATGACATACAAAATGGTCTAACACCTCTACTGATGTGAAATTTGTTTGTTGCTATGAGAGAGCCTCTCGATGCAGAACCATGCAAGGCTGTGGTGTGGGATGCCTACCTGGGTTTGTGTTGCTGTGAACAGTGTGTATCAGGATTGCTGTCAGTGGCCCAAGGGTGCTGGATAGAAAAATGAACACTGGGATGCTTTGTGATGGTTTGCGAAACTGTGAAGAAAAAGAGCTGCAGTCTGAAGTGAGTCTGAGTAACAGGCATTCTCTTCTGGGTTTTGTTTTTGTGGTGTAGTAGAGAAAAGCCTAAGCTTACAGGGAGCTGAGCTGCAGTGTCTTACGTCTTTTTGAAGTGTTGTGTATTTGGGGGATTTGACTTTTGTTTCGTGGTAAGACTGCTCTCACATCTACACACTGCATTAGGTTATGCCTGGAAGACACCCTCAGTGCTGACCTACTTCACACATGCTCATCAAAGTGTGAACTACTGCATATACACCATGACCTGGTCTTTCTAATGATAAAGTGGTATCAGCCATATCTGCATATTTGTTGTTAGATGAAATTCTAGCTGTGTCCCAAGTGTGGCTGTGAACACTGAGAGCGCGGGGGAAAACCCACGTGCATGAGAAGCTCCAAAGAATCTGTTAACGTGCATTATTCTCAGAGTCCCTGGGAAAACGTGGTAGCTGCCTACTGTACCACAAGTAAGGTAACTGAGTTGAATAGTTGGAAATGAGGTGTGGTGAGAAAGATTCATTACTTAGCCCTCAGATACCTTTTAATCTGTGGGTGAACAGATGCCCTGTGTTGTGACAGTTCATCACTGTCTTATGACATAAATGATTGAGGGTAGAAAAAGAGCATTGCATGCAACACCACTGATCACAGGATGCAAGTTTTGTTCAGTCTGGGAGCACTAGGAGTTTAATTTTTAATTTCAACAGCTCCCCCTCATGATATTTCCCCAGTCAAGTCCAGTCATCCTGAGGAAATTTCCCTATAAAGAGCATTAATTCACATAGAGTACTGTTAAGACTGATTCTTTTAATAACTTAAATGAGAAGGCATAAATCTTGAATTAAATGGTCATTTCTTAGTCTCATTTTTTGCCACAGTAACCTTTTCATTTATTTCCTTGAAATACAGTTTCATTAGTTGATGTGCAATGATTTACCACTAAGTGGAGTTTTTAGAATAAATGTGGTGCTTATTTCTGCTAACAGGCATACTGTGTCTTCAGCCATAAATATCAAGGCATTGGTGTAGCCTAATATACAATTACTCTAGTTCTTTATGTTACAATTTTTATATTAAAGAGGTATCACTGTGAAAAGCTTGCTTTCCCCCAGCAAGGATTTTTTAATGTGATTTGAAAGAAGTTGCATTTGAGTAGAACTGGAATTCAGTAAAAATGCACAAAAGCATTTAAAAACTTTTTTAAAGGATTTAAAATTAATTAATTATATGGAATTGCCTACAAATAAACTAGGTGGGTTTTCTTTGTTAATTTTTCACTGTTCAGATTGCAGATTTTTTTTTAAATAAAAACTTATTCAAAATTCCAGTTTGTTTGACACTTCCTATTTAGAAAGCAGTAAGTGAAATATATGTAGGAGTCAGAACTTGATGCAAACAGATAAACAATGCAGTCCAGCACTGCTTCCTTCTGCTGTCTGAGACCTGCTGTGCACTGAAGCTCAAAGGCTCAAGTGTTACCCTCTTACTGTATTATACAATTACATTATAAATCATATTTGTTGGTACATATCACTAACACCCTGAATTCCCCTGAGGCTTAAAACCTGTGAATGGTGTCTCTGCACAGAAGTGTTGATTATGTTAAACCTGTGTGTTAGGACTTGTTTGCGTCAGAAACATGACTTGGCTTTGGGACAGCTCTGCTTTTGATGGGCAGGAAGAGACAATTTTTTATTTCTTACCCACTATGAAGCACACTCGTGCTCAGGAACAGCACAGATCCGACCACAGGGGTGGGGAGAGGTGTTTTCCCTGTCCTGTCCAAGCAGTGCCAAGCAGGGAGGGCTGATACCAGTAGGAAGTGCCTGCAGAGACCCGATCCATGAGGAGAGGAGGCTTAGAGCTGGGCTGGGTGGGATATAGCCTTGGCATTCCTTGGTATATACCAAGGGATCTCCAGCTGGCCCTGTTGTTGGCCAGAAGAGTATAAAATTACCATTTTCTGTCAAGGATCCTACCCACCAGGTGCTCTATGTTCAGTTGTTCGAAGGAATATCAGCAAAGGGCCAAGACCATTCCTACTCCAGACTTTAAGAAGGGGAGTCAGAAGCAGCCAGTCTGTGAGTGAGTCAGTCAGGAGGAATACACTGGCACACATCTTGTGCACAGTGATTTTGAGTAATGATAAGTAAAATATAAGAAACTACTAAAAGCTTGATGAGAGAAGGCTTTGTTTGTTACACTTCCTTAATTTTTGGGAGATCACAAAAGATCTGTTGAATGTTGTGCTGAAAACATCTGACCTGTCAATGTCACCTGTAAAGGCTGCTAGAAGTCAATTAAAGGTGGAGCAAAAGAGATGCAGAAGGACATCAGAAGATGCAGGGAAAGCAGAGCAGCCCTCACCTCAGCCTCGGTGCCTGCCCAGTGTCACTGCCTGTGCTGGCAGCAGAGGCAGAGGAGTGGTGGAGGAGGAGGGGGAGGCTTGCACAACTATTGCTTGCTTTCATCATCCCAAAGGATCAATTTTCAGACCATTACCTACTTTCCCACACATGCACACACACATACGTCACCGATCCAGAGAGGATTTCTAAGTTACCATCTGAGGAATCACTATCAAAACACAGACACCATTTGCTTTAAGGTTGTTTGTGGTTCTCCGGTAATGGCTAATGCCCAAACCCAGAAACAGCCCTAGCCCAGTTGTCCTACTGGGGACGAGGTACAGTGCTCTCAGCTTATTTTCCTCTAAGGCACAGCTGTGTCTTTGGGCTCCTTTAAATCTGTCTTCAGCTTAGTCACGGAGCAGAGGCTTTCTCCATTCCCGAGCCAGCCCGACAGACACAGCTATCTAGCAAGCCAGACTAGCCCTCTCCAGCACAATCGCAGGAAGTTATTCCAAGCCTCAGACAAATCCCATTTCTATCTCTGGAAGAGTAAAAGGTCAAAAAACACGAGGCTGTAGCTCTGCCAGCAGCACCAGCCCCAGCCGTCACAGCCCACGGCGGGGCTGAGCAGAGGGGACGCGAGCCCGGCGGCTGCCTCCCCCACAGCCCTGCCCTGCTGCCCGCGCCCCTCCGGGAGCTGCGCGGAGCTCCAGAGGGGCTTCACGGGCTGCCTCATCCCACTAGCAACCCCAGGAGAGGGAAGAAAGCAAGCCTAGGTACTAGGTTACCAAAGCGGACTTTCCCCGGGAGTCAGCGGAGCCCTGTGGTCCCGCCTATCATATTACTGTTGGCATCCAGCTACATCCCCATCCTCTCCCAGCAATAGGCAGCTTAATTAGCACAAGTCCTGATTAGCTTTTGCCCTCTGCTTGCAGTGCACTAGCAAAACAGGAGGTTTCTAGGGCTCTCTGCAATTCTTTAGCAGCAGCCAGAGGTGGCCAGCCATGCCCGTCACACGGTGCGGTGCTTTGGACGCTGTGCTTTGCTTTGGAGGCTGTGCTTTGCTCTGGCAGCTCCGGCAGTGGAAGCAGGGATGTGAGTGAGGCATTGTCTATCATCAGTCCTCACTGCTCTCATAGGATTTCAGGAACGGCTCCTTCCCTCCTGTTGCTTTGCTGGTTTTTCTGCTTGGCTTCAGCGAAGGAGATACCTCATAACAATGCATACAATGGCCAGCCCACAGCCGATGATTCAGAATGTGATGGGGCTACTCCACCCATAGTAAAAACTTGGTCTAATTTTGAGAAGCCCTTGCTGGAGGAGCTGTGCCTTCCTCCTGGTGGGACCAGGGGTTTGCTCTCAGCCTTCTGCAGGTTGTGCTGTGTGTGAGCTGCTCCTCGGTGATATCCTCCCCACAGAGCTGCAGCACCCAGTCCTTTCTCTGCATGGTCCCCACAGTTCATTTTTAATTTGTCCTTCTTCCTTCAGCTTTCCTGCTCCTCCCATTCCCGTCCTTCCAATTTTCTTGCCCATTTGGGACTCCCCTACTCTCCCTTTTTAGCTCTTACTTTAACTCTGCCTTTGAAAACACTTCTTTATTCTGTAGTCTCGCTTTGCTCCTAGAACACAAACACCCTTGAAATGACCTCTCTAAACAAAGCCTGCATCCCTTCTCCCACCACTGCCTACGAGCACCATGCTGATACCCACAAGCAGTCGCTCCTAAAATAACATCAGGCAGGAGCCTAAATGGCAAAGTTAGGGAGCAAAGCATTGCCTGCTACAACAGAAGTGGATCTGAGACCTGTTATAAAAAGAATAATCTGCATGGCTCCCGAGCACCACATTTCAGCTGAAGGCAGCGACAGGGAAAGTCTGCTTTTTCTCTGATAGGCTGAGCACTGTAGGTTCAGTGCAGAGTGAGGATATTGCATATGGTTTCTTTGGTTTCTTTCTTGTGAACTTGTCTGTCTCCACACCCTCCTAAAGTAAATGCTCTGAGCAGGGCTTTCTTAGCCAGTGTGAAGGCACTGGCTGTCCAGGATTTCCACTCTTTGAAACAAGATGAAAGCAAATTGTTGGGCACAAACCTTCAGTTATTTAACCATGCTGTGGCTAGGGCATCACTGGTGGGAGGAAGAGAACTCAACAGTGACTGGGAAGGGAGTGCAATGTCCTCAACACAGGAGAGCCCTGTGGATCAACTCTGCTTGCACATTCAGCTGATCAGGAAGTGGTTATATCTGTGGAGAATTTTGAATATTATGTGTCTGCATTTTGGTTGGAGCAGATCTTAGTGTGTAAGGCTGTCTTGGCATTTCTGCTGCTAGTTTCTCTGTCTTCATTAATCTTTCCCATAGGATTAGAAGCAATAAAACCCACTTCAAAACTGAAAATTATTTCAAAATGCAGCAGAGGAGCTCCAAGGCAGCTGGAATTTCACTTTGACTCCTGTTTTGCAGTTCAAGTTGACAGCATTCAAGCAGTTCAAGTATTAGCATCAGCCCCATTTACATTTGCTTCCTTCAGAAGCATATGCAAGCACTGCAGATTATGCAGACGACTGTACACTTTTGGTTTTGAAGATTTATAGAACTTTGACTGGCTGAGGTATGGTTTTAAAGCAAATTGACCAACTCTTCCCATCAGAGGAAAGCAGAACAAGACTTTTTGGTCATTACCAAGGTCAGGTGTGGGCCTTTCCCCCCAGCACAGCAGCATAGCCTTGCCAGCTGGTTGAGACTGCATCATCCTGGGGAGCTCCCACTGCAGCCTCACCAGGGCTACAGCCAGATGTGATTCAGGTGCCCCAGATGAGATGTGCTTCAGGTGCTCCCCAGACATCAGGATGCAGGGGGAGCAAGTGTACAGCTATCTCCCTGAGGGCAGAAGCTGTGCAGGTGCACAAAGGGGGTGGCACTGACCTGCCATGACCGGCTGGGAGGGGCTGGGAGGGCACAGGTCATGCTAGGGTGAGGGCAGGAAAGGGGATGGCCAAGGAGCTTCTGCAGCTCTTCATAGTCCCCATTTGCTTGCAGCCTTGGCATAGGAGAAGGTAGCTGGGTAGAGGCATGACAGACACTTCCAACCACCTGTTCATGGGACGCAGCAGCCTGGGTGTGAAGGATCCCTCATTCTTTAGCTGCAGACACCAGGAGGGCACAAGAAGGCACCTCTCCCTGCAACACATCCCATTTGTCTCTGTGTTTCCCCAGTCCTTGTTCAAACAGCACCAGCAGCAGAGGCAGTGTCACATCCCCACACAGCAGCAGCCAAGTCTCGATGCCTTCTCCTTCTTCCTGGTCCTTTCCCTGGCTGCTGCCTGGGAGTCCTGGTGAGACAAGGCAGCCAGCAGCATGCACAGAGCAAATGATGCAGTCACAGTCTGCATCCACATCCTTACTGCTCCCTGGTGACCTCATTTTCTGGGTGTAGCTCAGAGTGCATAAACCACAAAAAAAAAAGGGGATAGGGAAGGGAGGAGAAGAGATAGAGAAGAAGTTGCAGAAAAGCAGAAATAAACACTGTAGCTTTGAAAAGGCATGTGGAAAAACCCAGCTGGCTCATTGTCCTCACTTTTGTAACAGTAACATTGATCCTATTTCACCATCTCACAAGCACATACTCTTCTGATAGCTTTCTTGTTTTAAAAAGACATAGATCCAGACAGGCTGCACAATACCACTGCTTTCACCAGTTTACATTACTAAAAATCTGGATTTTGGTGTTTCATAGATTAGTGTGCTGACAGGTTGAAAAATGATAGAAAGGGAGCTATTACCCTTCTCCCACATTGCTCATATTTAAGACATTGCTGAGCACATTAATTGCACGTTGTTCCCAATAGATCTAGCTGAACTTTCATTTCTGAAATCTGTTTTTTACTCCCAAACTGTTCCACTATTTGTGGAGTTTGGCAGTGAGTTCTACTCCTGCTGTACTCACCAAAAAGATCTGCATTACAAATCCCTGTCAACTGGCTGAACATAACCCCAAAGAGAAGGCACCTGCTCAGGAAAGCTGGCCTGTCCTCTTGCAAGCTGCAGCTTTCTCAGCTCACAGCAGTGAATGTTTCTGGGTGTGAAATCCATGGGGTTCTGCAGAAATGAGCACTTCTATTTTTCTCTCTTTTCTCTCCTTTCTGTTTGGGGAGCCCCTCTTGTTCTCCCTGGCACCAGCAGCCCTCCCAGGGTTCCACATGTGGGATCTGGCCTTTCACAGCAGATTTTGTGATTAATTACACTGCATGAATAAATTATTGAAAGACACATTTAAAACTTTTTTTCAGAAGTGAAAAGGATAATGCAAATTCTTACTTTTGCACAGCAGGGCCAAGTGTGCAGAAGACTGTAGCATCATGGCTTTGCTGCATCACTGGTTTAGAGGTGCCCTTTTGATTAATACAGGAACAAACATCCCATTGCTGCCAGGCTAGATTGTGTAAGTTATTTAAGCATCTCAATTCATTTTAGAATTTAGGACCACAGCCAGCTGGTGAGGAGCAGCCCCACTCCTGCCCTTCCCCATCCCCATGGCCAGAGTGGGGAGGCTCAGGTGCTCACACAGGGTAGCGTGGGCAGTGGGCAGGCAGAGGTGGGCACATGGCCAGGCAGGGCAATCCTTGCATCACACCTCATCCTTTTTGTGCCACATTGAATTTGGGCCTTCTACACCACAGCAGGAGGCAGCAGGACACTACTCAGTACTGGGTTAGGCACATTCCTGAGTGGCACCAATCTGCTGCCCACAGGCCAGCAGTAGGAAGATGGTTTGGGGCATCCTGAAGTTACTGCCTGGGTGTGCACTGTGTGGTCTAAAATCCACAATGTCCAAGCAAAGCCAGGTTTGGCAAGTATGGGGAATAACCATTATTCCTATGAAATAAATAATGGTCCATAATTGTTTTAATGCTGCTGTGATGAGAGTGCAAGCCTGTAAATATGCTGGGACACCAGAATTGAGAGTGTTAAAGTGTGCAGCATGCCAGAAGTAATTGTTTTCCTTCGGCAGCCCGTTATATTCAGATGTGGAGGAAATGATTTAATATTTCTGAACATGTTGTGATTTCATCACTTGGTTCAGCAAGGGAAGTTTGAGAAGTCATGTAAATGAAGATAAACTTTAAATATGCTCTTAGGAGTTTATTTGCCACACTGAGTTTTTTCAGTAGCAGTGCTGTACAGCATATGCCAGCCCTGGGCACATTCATGTCTCCACATCCAGGCAAAAGTTGCAGCGGTGACAGGGGACTGAAAAAGCTTAACCTACATGTGGTTTGCAATGGGAAGAACCAGTCTCAGGAGGTGAGAAAGGATGAGCATGCTTCCTCATGAGGGCAAGAAGAGGTGCAGGCACTGATCTCCTATCTGGTGACCAGTAAGAGGACCAAAGAACAGCATGAAGCTGGGTCAGGTTTAGGTTGGATATCAATCAGTAAAAGGTTCTTCTCCCAGAGGGTGTCTGGGCACTGGAACAGGCTCCCCGAGGAGGTGGTCACAGCACCAAGCCTGAGAGAGTTCAAGAAATGTTTGGACAATGCTCTCAGGCACATGATGTGACTCTGAGGATGGTGCTGTGCAGGGCCAGGAGCTGGACTCGGTGATCCTTGCAGGTCCCCTCCAGTGCAGGGCGTTCTGTGATTCTGTGAGCAGCACAGCTCCGGATGCACACACAGTCCTGAGTCTGTGCCAGAGGCCACGGGTTTGTGCCCTGCTGCTCTTTCCCACTGGAGCATTCTGCTCCACAGCCCAGTGTGAAGTAGGCAGAGCCCTGAGAAAAAAGGCACAGATCTGCAGAATTTCACAGGCAGCACTGCCTTCCCAGAGCGGAGCAGAGAACGCGCAGTTATCTCCTAAGCATGGGAAGTTTACACAAGGAATGTTTGGATACTCAATCTGACTTTAACCAGCTGACTTTGTGAAACACACCTAAAATGTGAAGGAAAGCAGAGCTCACAGGGTGCTATTTCTTCAAACCCTTCATTCTGAAACCCTCTTTCCTTGGATGACACACAGAGCCCAACAGCAACAGAAAAAATACCGACAACTCAGAGAGAATTCTTAAACAAAAAGAAGAAAACCTGGCACAAGGAGCATTGTTTATATTTTTCCTAATATTTATGTATTTTAAAATAAAAAATGACAGGCAGTGGATGCTGTATATTATGAGCCATGTGAGTGATGACCACTTTTACACAAACTAAGGGGAAAAAAAAAGTCTAAAAATGTTTAAACGCCAGCTCTGCCTCCTGTGAAGTGCAAAGCAGAGACTAATTTAAGATAGCTTTTAAAGAAGAAAACCCAGGCCTGGAGATGGAACATTGCCTAGAGAATACCTAAAGGTTTAACAACACAATTTAGTTCATGAGAAAACAGGTGAAAACAGCAGAACTGCAATCAAAATATATTTTTGAATTCCACAGCATAGCTGGTTTTCTAATAATGTCCTTTGAAATTAACAAATGGGTGTAAAACCAGCTACTGAGCACTTCAGCCACCTTCAGGGTTGTTGAGGTTCAACTCAACCCACTTTCAAGGAAGTATGGGCCACCTAAATATCCCTCCTTTGAAACACATCAGTTCTTGCCTATATGCCAGGTAGAGACTTCATCCAGCGCATTCCACCATCTGTTTTGGTTTGTGCCTTGCCTACACACTTGGTGTGCTTTTAAATACAATTATAATATTTACTAAATAGGTCTGACAAATAGCTCTTAGTTTATAATCTGGTTTGTTTTCTGTAAATATACACTGAAGGAATCTGGCCGGTGATGACTGGCTTCAGCTGAGCATCTGAATCACGCAGTGCTGCTTCCAGTTGGAGGCTGCAGAGACCTGATTGCTGGAACCGCATTTCTGGGACAAATACAGACCTTTCCAAACTTCCCTTTATTTCCCCATAATTGGTTTGTTTTCTGGTTGCATTCTGACAGCTCTCCCAGTGCAGCAGACACTCTCTGCTCCTGCAGGAGCCCTGGCAGCCCGCCGTGTTGCCCAGCTCACCCCTCTGCCCCTGCTTCTGTAAGAGCCGGGTGTTTGTGCTGCACAGTGCCTGCCCTGACCAGGCATGGCCAGGATAAGAGCTATGGGGGCAGCCTGCCTTCCTCCCAACAGGGGCTTTTACCCTGCCTGCAGTCACCAGCAGATATTTGCTCTCTGGCTGGAGAAAAATTAGCTGACGGCAGCCTGCGTGCAACCCACAGAAGCCAGGCTAGACCCATGAAGGGAGAGTTCTTCTGATGTGGTTGGTAGAAATGCTCCTCATAAGTCCAGAGGCAGATTTCCTTTATTCAGATAATTTCTTCATATCATGTTTCCATTTTTGTCAATCTCTGAATTTCTCAAAGCTTCCTGTCAAGAGGAGGACCTGGCCCCCTCGGAGCAAATGGGAGCTTTGCCATTTACATCAGTGGGGTTTAAATGTCACCGCAAAGGCCGGGTGGTTCCCGTGGGACTGATTTCAAGCCAATACGTAGATCCGAGAGGAGATCTTTTTCTCTGTATAGCTTGGAGCATGCAATTAAATCAGTGCCCCCCTCCACATGCCTAAAACCAGAGCTCATCTGGATGCTATATAGCTGCTGTTGTGAGATTGGACCTATTCCTATTTTTCTTTCTATCCTTGTCCATATGTGCAGAAAGGTTGATTCTTATTTTCAACAAAAGTGACCTGTTCTCTACGACAAGTCCTCCCACACATGCGCGCCTCCTCCCTGTTTTTCTGCCTGCCTCCTGCACACTTCCTTTCTCCAGGCAATTTTAGGAGTGAAATGAAGTGCAAAGGTCAAAGTCTTTGCAGCGTGTAGCCGTGAAGTCAATAAGGATGTAAAAAGGAACAGCCCAGATGTGGCCCGAAGGGGCTGTGGAGGATACGGCTCTGTACTCCCAAGCACACCCCAATCAGCTGAGCAGAACACTGAACGTGGGGGCATTTCCTGAACCTCGCTGTTATGTTCAGGCAAAAGTGCTACAGCCTAAACATTTACAGCTTTTATTCTGCTCCTGCTGGCTACTCTGCTTTTCTTCATTAGGTTTGACAGCATATTGTTGAACACTTTTTTTTTAAAAAAAATGTGGTGTTGTGGTCCCCTACTAAAAGAGTCACTTTGCCCAATTTCCTGTTTATGCTGGAGCTGCAGCATCATGTGAGCACAGACAGTTGTAGATAGGCTGGAGACTGTTGCTGACCTCACACCACATGTTCAGTTAACAAGGTGAAACAGCAAAATTTGCTCTGTTTGTGTAAAGAATACTGAGAAAATTGCCAGTTCCAAGTAAAATAGAGAGAGAGGGACTCCTGATAGCCTGAGGCAGGGTGCAGTTCTTTCTAGTCTTTAACTGCTTTGCACATCTGCATTCACATTGTGCTTGCAAATGACAAGAAAGGGGATTAGCCCCAACTCTACTTCTTTCCTTAGCGAAGCAGGTTTGGAGTCCTTCCATAAAAGCTATTAGTTTAGCAAATTTGCTCAAAATTTGTCCAAACTTCAGTCCCTTTGGTATATACATTTTCCTATACTTGTTTCCAAAAGTGACTGAAGACTCCTGTGACTTAGCTAGATTCAGTTATTCAGCAGATGCTTATATTCAGCATTTGTATTTCAGAACTGTTGTTTCTTAACCTGGGAGCAACCTATTTTTCATTAAGATCTCAAAGATCCATGCAGTCTTCCAAAAATCCTTTAAGACTGTGCAAGACTTGGATTAAAGCCATTCTAAGAAACCAAAAATTTACATCTATTCAAGATTATAACTTATTACTGAAGTTACTATTAAAGAATTTACTGTGAACAATTCAGGAGGATCTTAAGAGTTTCCAGACCATTTTACACAAGTACTTTTTATGCAAAAGCAGGAATTCCTATCAGGCAACTTGAAGCTTCAGCAGCATTTTTCCACTAACAGAAAACAAAGTTAATGTTTAAATCCAGGAAGACCTGTGTCAGTGTATTAAGTTTCTCCTTTCTCTCTGTTTTCAATTTGTTTCTGTAAAAAACCCAATCCTGCATCCTGAGAAATCTGAATTTTATTTTTTAACTGACCAAAGGAGTGGCACCAAGCCAGACCAGCAGTTCTCTGTCCATCGACCTCTGCCACCTTGTGCAGGTAAAAAAGGGTTTCAGATGCAAAAGTGTCCCTACAGCCTGGCTGCAGCCAAACACACAGATGGGAGCGCATCCCTGTGGGTGTGTGGAGAAGCAGCCTGATTTTCAGGAACACAGTGTAACTTCAGAGGCAGGTGTATCCTGTGACAGGTGAACAAATCACAGCATATGGAGGCTGTAACCATCAGGTACCAGTTGTCAAGTGCTTTAGGATTCAAAGGTGAAAAAAGGCACTCCAGAAACTTAAACTGCATTCAGGGTGATAACAGTGTCATTTTAAATACTACATATAAACATGCTGTGAGGGAATATGGAACTAAAACTCTTGGCCAGCTGGCGAGGCTGTAAACATCCTCATGTAAAGAGTCCTGCCTGTAAGTCTTCACTGTCAGGGAGCTTAAATGCTCGCAAAAATGTAGCAGCAGTCAAAAAGGTGTCGTTTGAGGGGCAGCTTAAAGAAATTAATGTTTCACTGTGCCTGCCCTTGGGAAGGAAAATTGTCCTGGAGGAGCAGAGGGTTCTGGGTGGGAGGAGGTCCTTGGTAATAATCACTCCAGTGCTGTCTTGTGCTGCTGGGAACTCTACTCCGAGCTGTGACCTATTTTACATCCTCACTAAAAGTGAAAAAGAAAGATAAAATGAAACAGAGGGTATAGGATGCTCATGAGGGTCTTCGTGATGTGAGTCAAGTCCAATCGTGGTGCCCTGGCACTTTCGTACCCCCTGCCTGGCATCTCAGGCTGCAGCATTCAGGGACACAGGTGGGACAGGGTCCACCTGCCTGCCCAGGGTGGAGGTGGCCAGCTGGCCGAAATCAGCTTCCCTCCACCCAGGGCTTTGATTCACCCAGTGCAGCATCCTCTTGATGAGAGCTGGCAGTCCAGTGGCAGCCCAGATGGACGGTGGCCATCGTGGGACCAAGGCTGTTCCCAGCCCTGTGCAGATATCACACCACAGCTGGCTTTCTTTTCCTTAGCCTGATTTTTCATCAGTTCTCCAGACTGCTTTGGGCACAGCTTTACAGTGATGCTGAGTCACAAAAATTCCAGTTGTTTCCTGAAAGCCAGTGAGACTGTCTTTACCATCTTGTTAGTCCCAATGAACCATAGCCAAGTGCAGCTGGGGAGTTACTTCATTTTTTTATTAATACCAACTGTGTCTTTTTCCTGGCACCCCGCAGATGCTGTCGGGATTGCCGGCTGGCCCTGGTCCCTTGGTGCTCCTGACAAATCCCCCTGGGCCACAAGCCTCTCCTTGGGAGGTGCAGCCCTCAGGGCACGGCTGGGCTCCTGCCCTGGGGTGGCATCAGCGCTGATTCCATATTGATTGATCCTTATACTTCCTATAAATGAGCTCAAAGAGGCCTGCACATATTTGCAGGGCAAAATGCAAGCTGTTCACAAGGAAAGCTCCAAGCTTTCAATACCACTGCTGTCAAAACAGGAGGAAGAATAGAGGTGTGCTGCCCTGGGCTGGCAGTGGAGAGGGCAGCTCACTGACTCCATGCCTGGTGCAGGATGTCACTGTTAAAGAAACACTGTGAAAATGTGAAATTGCCATCCTGCCACCAGTTCTTGGGGGTTTTGCTGGTGCATGTTTCACAGGCAAGGCTTTGTCAGCCCCCAGCCACCTCCGTAGCCTCAGGACAGTGGTGAGCAGTGAGCTCTGTCAGGTGTTGGGGTGACACTGAGGTCCTGCCTGCCCCACACACTTCAGGGCAGGACCCTGTGAAGCCATGTGACATATTGCAGCCCCGCTGGGTGAGGTGGAGCTGTGGTGGTTTTCTGCTGTGGAAGTGTTTGTTGTAGCTGGAATCAAAGTCAGTGAGCTTTTCCCCACAGCAAGATTTTGTGGGATGAGATACTCCATCAGCACCTCCACCTGCAAACTCCAGGGACCCATGTGGGCAGCATGACCACAGCACCCACATTTCTTCTCTGTGAGAGAGCCCCTTGACACCCACCTGCCAGGAGCCATGGGGAAAGCAAGGAGAGCACAGCAGTGCTGCTCCCCTTCAGCCCACAGAGTCCTGTGAGCGATCCCCACCTGTGTGGGGAGCAAAGGGACGCTGTGCCACCCTGCCAGTGTCCCCAGGGGAAGCCTCTCATCAAAATGACTGTGAGAAGCACAGTGCTTTGCTGCTCTTACTGAAGAACAGGGCTCATGAGTGAAACGATATTTTTCATCCAAGTGTCTGGCTCCTTTCTCCCTTCCCAAAATGAAGTGGTTTCATTATTGATTTTACTTTCAGAACTTGTTATCTTATTTTCTGCATGTATTTTAAGAACTTTAAATCTCCAAGTTTTTGGGTCACTATGACTTTGACCCCCCACGCCAGAACAAACTCATTAGAGTTACAAAGAATCTTCATGTTTATTAAATATCAGTGACTCACTCTGTTGCAGATGTTTGTTTATGTAAAGCACCATAAATATTGTGGATTAGGATGTAGAGCAGGCAATGGGAATGTGTGTAGATTAGCAGGCAACATATGACTCGGGGATTTTTTTCTCCATTTTTAAAGTGTGTGTCATTTTTTCTTCACAAACCACAGGTTTCTTCATGTAAAGAAACAGAAACAAAGGACACCTCTCTGCTTCTACAGGATGTCCTCTAAGATGCTTTATCACAAAGCTCTCATTGCACCTAAAGTGCAGGAAATTTTCTGACTGGTGTTTTTAGTCAGTTAACATAGCTGTATCACCTTGAAAGGAAGAAGGCATTTCCCATTGCACTGCGTACCTGTCACGTCTTCTCCAAAGGCTCATGCTGACTTTCTTGAAAAAAGATTCATTTAGAGTAATTCTGAAACTTACCAAGGTGAGAAAGCAAAGTGACTCAATAAAGGACCATGATGTAGCAGATGGAAATCCAGTGTTAGGCTGTAGCCTGTCCTGAACTCGCTGTGTGCTGGCCCTTTTCACAGGATGGGCCAGACCATTTGTGTCAGTCTATGTGGAAAGTTGTTTTGGATGGAAACACGGGTTAGCTCAGAGCTTTTTCCCACCAGAGCTGAGCCCTAGCCCTGAGAAAGCAGAGGTGCAGTGGGAATGAACAAGCAGGGGAAGGATGCTTTTCCAGCACCACTGGGAGTGCCCCTCAACTTCCAGGCACCCAAGCAAAGGGAGAAAAATGACTGCAAAAAAGATCTTATTCTATTCTCTAGGTTAAATAGAATTACATGCCTGTGGAGGCAGAGGAAGGGACTGTGGGAGGAGTCTCCCTCTCTGAAACTGAGTATTTATTGATTTTTTCTTTCCTAGCCATAAACCATGAGTTTCAGCCTCTCATTCCTGAAGACATTTGTGAGAGCTGAGTGGAAAATAAGGGAGACAAAATCCAAGAGAAGCATTAAACCAGTGAGTGATGGGCAATGAGCTCATCTGCTCCCAGAGTGCTCCACGGGGACACACTGGAGGGGACAAGCAGGCAGCCTCATCAGGGAGAGATTAATTATGCAGAGCTGATGGGTGCTGCAGACCAACAACCACAACTGAAAACAGCAAAACCATAACTCCAACTGGGGGACAGTCTGGCTGGTTTAAGAGGTCTTCTCCATCTTATTTCTGTGAGTGAGTAAATCAAGCGTTATTACCGAGCACTGCAGGCTGCCGAGGCATGAGCCTTTCTGCCAGGCTCTCGCAGTCCGAGGAGCATGTGCTGCATGGCACTGGCCCTTTGCTCTGCAAAGAGTGGCACAAAGAGCTCCCAACAATGTCCCTTTGAACACGAGGATGTTTGCTGGGAGCTGTCCCAACCCCTTGCTGGTGCACGGATCCCTGTTGCAGGGACAGTGCTCTGCGGCCCTGACACCTCCCACTCTGAGCAGGCAGGGAACCTCTGCTAACATATATGGTCTTACTGGGCTCTGAATCAGCTGCTTGCAAACCTGTCTACATATGAATTTTAACTTCCCCTTTTGGGCCATTTATAGGAAATGCTATAAAGTTCCGCTTAACTTCTTTTTTTCCACAGGAATTGTTTAAAAACTGCTCTTTAAGAAAGACAAGCTGTGAAAACTTGTCTCAAGTACTGGAACTCCTGTGGGACTGTTGTCCTGCAGCTCTGCTAGTTCTCTTGCCCCAAGGGTAGTGGATTAAGACATGGGCTCACAGTGAGTGGCAGGAGGAGTGGCACTGAAGCTCACAGCCCTCAACCAGCTGTGGGAGAGAAGCCATGCCAAACCCTTCTCCAGTGGGATTTGCTGCTTTCCCCTCGCCAAGGGATTTTGTTGGGTGAGAGCAATCCCAAATCATCAAGCCTTTTGCAGCCATCCCCATCACCGAGCTCTCAAAATCTCCTTTGAGTTCCAGAGGCCCGGGGACCAGCACATGTCCTGTGCCAGCAGCACGGCTGCAAGGCCACCAGGCAGGCAAAGAACCAGCACACAGACACTCTTCTTTCTGCTTCCCCCTGCCATTCCCTTTGCTGCATTCTGTAAAATGAAGATTTTCCTCATGGGGGAGTTGTAAGCATTAATATAGCTGGCAAAGAATTTCACGTTTATTGGTTGTTCTGTGTTCTATTGTTAAAACCAGAAAAAAATCAAAACCCACAGGGCAATTTATATTTCAGGCCAATTTACCTCACTGAGCTTGTACATCGTCTAATAAATTATTTAGATATTAAATACTGGATATGTTGTACAAACAAATGAGAACATGGTCCTCGGGCAGAAGGTAAGCGATGAAGGTCCTGGGCGAAACCTTTTCAGCTCTCATTGTGCCTTGTTCACTAGCCAGCTGCTTTCCAGCTCAGAATAGGTTTGCTCGTGGCCTGTTTTGTCTGACATTGCTGAGGTAGATCAAATGCTGACATATAAGAGCAGCCCTCCAAACCTCACACCACTCATGCAGCAGAAGCAGAGACATCAGATTGTGGAAGGAGCAATCTCTTTATTAGAAACCGTACTGAAATGGAAAGAGAGCTGTTCCTCTTTCAGATGTAGCTCTGGAATTCCCGAAGTCAAAAATTCAGGAGCAAGATGAAAACACTGATAGCTTGTGTTACACAAAGGAATGTGCTGGCAGCCAACCAATGCTGCTGCAAATTCTTTCTTTCTTTTGGCATCAAACTGTTTCACTTACAAAGGGCAGATGAGAATTGTTCTAGATTGATGTTGGCTCCTGTCTGATGGCAGTTGTGTTTCTCTGATACAACCTTCTCTCAAGTGCCCACAAAGCTTTGGAGTTCATGTAAACTTCTAATCATCCTATCATTCTTTCATCAAGAAAATAATCATTTTAGGAAGCCCCCAAATGAATGTAATAGTTTGGATGTAAGAGTCTGGATTCATAGAACCTTTTCATACTCTGATTGAGGAGCCTAGGCTGAATCCCAGGAATTAGTACCCGATGGAAGTACATACTTCATCTCAGCCAGGGGAGTGCAGTCTTCCACCTGTAAATTGATCCACATTCTCTGGTAAATTTGGCAGCGTGTGCAGCTCCATACTAAATATTGGCAGATATTATTGGCTCTGATCAGCTGAAATAAATCTCTCCTCACCACAGCCCTGCCATTCTGGCCCTGCTGCCTCCTCGGCTGTCCCTGCTGGCCTCAGCCACTGCAGGGGCTCGAAGATGCTCTCTTAGCCTGGTACCCTCAGCAGACAGGGGGACAGTCCCCTAACAGGGAAAGGAGGTGGCAGCCTTGAGACTGGGAGATGGTAAAAAGGAAACTACTGAATGTACAGCTGTGTAAAACCCCCTGCACTCTGCCATGGGGCTGGGGTGGGCACTAGAGAGGGGCACGAGTGCCTGCCCTGTGGACAGGGCCTGTGGGGTGCCAGGCACCCTCTGCACCAGTGTGTACAAGCTGCTGGGGCCCTGAGAGACAAAAGCTGCTGCTGCTGCTGTCTGGTCTGGCCAAGGCTTGTCACTGCTGGGCTCTCAGTGACCCCAGTGCGCTGCATCCCCTTACCCCGGGGAAAGGAGGCACACAGCAGATTGCAGGCAAATGCCAGGAAAATGAGGAGAGGATATTTGACTCAGAGATAAGAGCCTCCTGCTGAAAGGTCTGCCACAACCAAAGTCCCCGCTTTGCCTACACCACTGGACAGGATGAGTCCTGTGTATTGGCAATGGCAAACCTGCTCCTGTCCACTTGCAGGCATGCTGCAAGTGGCTCAAAAACCCTGTGCATTGTCACTCAGCATTGCAGGATAAGCAAAAGGGTTTTGGAGCCAACATTTTGTGGGTAAAGGCACATATCAGGGAAAGTTTCAGAATGGAAATTAATCTGGGGAGACAGTGATGGGACTGGATATGTCAAATGTGAGAGGATGTGCAAAAGACAGTCCTTCAGCCCCCCCCACGCAGATGACTGTGTCATGTCAGCAGCTGATGCCACTTTTTCCTTAGAAAGTGGAGGACAGGAAAAGGAGCCTGTGAATGTGAGTGAATGCACTGTGTGTGGGGATGCAGTTTGATGGTACAATGAAGCTGATGTTAAAAGCAAGCACCCAGGGAAGAGGTGGTCCCATCCCTTCCCACCTTTCTACACCCTCCCTGGTGCTGGCCTGCCCGTGTCCAGCCAAGGCTGGGTGCTGGGGCAGTGGGCTGGCAGCACTCTCCATTTCCCAGTGTTGGATCAGGCAGTGTCTGCTGGTTTTGCTCCCTCAGATGGCTCTTTGGTGCCAGGCATAGAGCACCCCTGGCACAGGGCAGTAGGTGAGCTCGCCAGGTGGTCCCCATTGTCCTGTGCCACTGCCACCCTGCCATGGCACCTGATTTCAAGAGGGGTTGAGTGCTTAAATGTCTGTGAAGATGTGAGTGTGCAAATGCTGGTTCACCTGCACTGCTGGCTCAGGCTGCCATCCCTCGGTGCCTGTCCCTCCCCTGTGCTCCAGGCTCAGCAGTGGGTTGGCAGCACAGGCAGGTATTTGCTTTGGTCCCTGCAGCTCCATGAGGTTCAGAGCCCATTCATATTTGGGGCACTCCAGGGTGGCAACCAAGGGCTGTTGGCTTGTTCGAGCTTGTGATATCACCAAAGGGCAGTTCCTCTGTCTCACTCCACCCCCACCTTCCTGCATGTTTCCACAGTCCCTGTGTAACCCCCACAAGAAAAATTTACGTGTTTTTCAGCTGGCCAGGGGCTGCCTGGGCCCCACCGTGGCCCTGGGGAAGGTGCTGAGGGCCACCCGGCGGGAGATGGAGTGGGGGCCCACCCTTCCCAAGGGCAGTGCAGATTTGGGCAGCTATCTGGCACTGTTTCCCCTGAGCCCTGTTCTCACGGCTGCTCAGCTGTGATAGCCGGTGCTTTCTCTCAAAGAGTCAGCCCTGCTCTCCTCTCCCATCATGAGCCACTCTGAGTGGGCACCTCTCCCTCTCCAGTCTCACAGCACCAGCCCAATGATAAACCTGATCAAATTGTGTGTCTACAGGGAAACAGGGCAGCAGGCAGGTTCTCAGGGTTAGACCCAAACCAGCAGAACCACAGCCCCTCACGTGCACCACAGCCTTTGCCTCCTGATGGAGGCACCACGGGCTTTTCCACAAAGAACAGCAGCAATTTTCTCCTTTTTCTCACCAGCTGCCCGGGCTGTACTAAACACAACCTACACACTCCTTTAGAATCATGAAAATCAAAATGATAGGAAATGGGATCAGGTACTAAGCTGTCCTGTCTCAGGGTGATATAGCAGCCACCAGCAAGTAGCCCTGAGCTCCCACTTTTCCCCAGCTGCCAGCTAGAGCACCAAGCAAACACTTGCTTCCCCCATCTCCTCCCTCCTCTNGGTGTTGTTGTTCTGGGGTAAGGTTGGGGGTTTCTTCCCCTTACTGCTTTAGCAGCCTGGTTCTCAGGGAGGCAAAGGAGCAGCTCTAGTTTGTCCCACAGCTGAGGCATTTCTTTTTGGTTGTTTAAGGGTGAGAGTTTGTTAGGAGATGAGACTTTCTGTCCTGACCCATGTGTGGGGAGTGCCTTGAGCCTGTGCAGGGCTTGGATTGCAGGTGACAGGGATTTGGGCTCTTTTTGGTATGGTGTGTGGAATGCCTGCTGGCCTATATTCCAGTGGTGTATCTAGCTAGTCCAGAAAGTTCCTTCTCCATTAAACGTTTTTCTTTTGTTTCTATTTCCTGTGTATGTTTCTCTTTTTCCCTGGCTTCCACAAGATTAGACTTGTCTAAAATATATCAGTAATCTGTTATCTCTAGCTACTTCCAACAGAGATCAAATCACTTTCAGACTTCAACAGATCAATGGGAGCAAGACTTAATTTTCTTTGTGATACACTTTTCACCTCATCTCTGCTTCCTGTTTGTTCCTGATGTGATGCCCTAGTCTGTAAGCTCCTCTTGTACACAGGCTTGTTCTGCCTTGCAAGAGCTTTTTCTGGGATAATTCATTCTCTGATCTCTGTATTTGAAGAATCATTTGCTTTCAAAACAGACTGAGGTACTGCCAGGCTGAACAGACTTACTTCTTAGATAAATTTTTGGGTGAATGTTGACAGACTGTGAAAAGTTGGCTGTACTGTAAGAAAAAAAAAGTTATTTGAAGTATGAAATTAAATGCTTTTTCCTGACTTAATGGTTGATGATATTTTTTTGTTGCTCATTTTTGCTATCACCATGCCTGTGGGAACTCAGCATCAGAAAAACCTGGAGTGCCCAGATTATCTTAAACTGTGCCAGTAAGGACTCTCACGTGTTACTGTAAGCAGCCTGAACTCTGTTAGTTTGTCTTAAGATTGAATGGTTGGCTGTCTTTATACTGACAGCTCCACTCTTTGCAAAAGAAGTGTGATTTTTAACTCGAACACAAGCTACCACCCAGATTTACATCATTGTGACAAAGTCCTTGGGTAAGATCCAGGTGGAGAGGTTGTGGTAGTGGTTGTTCAGATGTTTCTTTCGATGAACTTTTAACTCAGATGAAGGCAGGTGAAGCAGCCAGTGTCTGGGCAGTGCGTGAGCCCCTGCACCTTTCCCAGGTTTCCATCAGAGCTGAAGCAGCTGCAGCCTTACCTTTGGCTGCTCCCTGGCCTGGCTGCTTTGGGCATGAGGTATCCACAGCTTTTATGGAGTTTGGCAGGGGTGAAGGTCCTAATGTCTTATTTTGGCTTTTTTTCTGTGGGACAGAGATCGGGATTGATTTCTTCTGGGCCTCAGAGTAGGTGTGCTGGTGACAGCTATAATCACCACAGAGGTGCTTATGCTGTTGATGAACAAAAGCAGCCACTAAAAAAAAAAAAAAAAAGTATATAATTTTGTTCCTAGGAACAGGTAAATAGCTTTATAGAGTGATGCTGCATCTGCCAGGACTTCATTTAAGCCTGTATGGGACCCATACTTTCAATCACAAGGGTCAGAAAACATCATTGCTTGCCAGGTTTGTTTTAAGTTGACAGTGCCTGTGTAAATAATCATCTTTGTGTAAGGTGCTGAAGTTTTCTGTTTGATTTTTAGCACTACAACTCCCTTAGGGTTTATTCTGGGCTTTCAGAAGTAATTGGCAGCTCATTAACAGTTTTGTAATAGCACTGAAAACCATAGTAGGGAAGCTGCACTAGAGCCCTGGGCTTTTCTGGGCAAAAGGCACTTGTTTCCAGGTATGTGCAGTTCCCAGTATTGTCATTTTACAAAGAAAAACGTGTTATCTCTTCTATGGATGAGGTGGTGACCTACTGGATCATTTTGACTGCATCATGTCGGCAGGGTGAGGGGAAGGGAGACTCTTGCTCATCTTGACCTCCAAGGGACAGCCCTCTGCCTGTTTTCCTATCTCAAATGCAAGCTTGATAGTAAGTGCATCAGACAAAAATCACAATTTGTCCAGCTTATCAAAACAACTATGAAACCTGAAAGAAAATAAGCATGAAGTACAAGTCCTATGAGGAGCAGCTGAAGGAACTCAGGTTGTTCAGCCTGAAGAAGAGAGGGCTGAGGGAGGACCTTACTAGTCCAGAACTATCTGAGATGAGGTTGTGGTCAGGTGGGGGTCGGGGATCTTCTCCCAGGTAATGAGCACCAGGACAAGATGTAATGGCCTCAGGGTGTTTCAAGGGAGGCTTTGTTTGGACATTAGGAAAAATTTCTTCACGGAAAGGGTGATCAAGCATTGGAACAGGCTGCCCAGTGAATTGGTGAAGTCACCATCCCTGGAATTCTTAAAAAAATGTGCAGGTGTGGTGTTAGGGGACATGGTTTAGTGATGGGCTTGGCAGTGCTGGGTTGATGAGTGGGTTCAGTGAGCGGAGGGGTTTTTCAGGTGCTGGTGGCTGTGTGTGTGGGCTGGTGGCTGTGTGTGTGGCACTAAGGCCCTGTGTGTGTCCCCACAGGCCTGGAGGAAGCGCTGGTTCGTGCTGCGCAGGGGCCGCATGAGCGGGAACCCCGACGTGCTGGAATACTACAGGAACAGCCACTCCAAAAAGCCTATCCGCACCATCGACCTCAATGAATGCGAAGTGCTGAAGCACTCGGGGCCCAACTTCATCAAGAAGGAATTTCAGAACAACTTTGTCTTCATCGTGAGGACCACCTACCGCACCTTCTACCTGGTAGCCAAGACCGAGGAGGAGATGCAGATCTGGGTGCACAACATCAGCCAGATCTGTAACTTTGGACATCTAGAAGATGGCACAGGTAGGATCACACTCGTCTTGGAGGCTGGGAGAATGCCCAGGGGAGGCATGGACCTTGCTGTCAGGCTGGGCTGGGCGGGTGGAAGAGGAGTGTGGCCCCCATAGCTCCACAGAGCCCTGAGAGGCTGCTGAACCCTGACCTGAACATTCTCAGGGACCTCACTGCTGTGGTGGCAATACTCACTGACTGCTTGGTCTCACTTTGATGAAGCAATTCCTGCTAGAGCAAACAGCAGGTCCTTCATACAAAAGGTGCTGTTTATGTGAAAAGCTCACTACCTGAGTGTTATCTTCTGGGGCCGTTTATTTCATTACATGTCCTGTATTTATTTAGTTTGGCTTAATGTAAGACACCTGTTCCAGGAAAGCATCCTGCAAAACTCCCATTTTCTCAGGCTCTGCTGGATGTAGAATGTGCACAGACTTGGGTGTATATGTGTATACATAAATCAATGACAGAAACACTAATCTGCCTTAGTCTGTTAATAAGAGAAAATCAAGAAAAGGCAGAGGATAGGAGAGTGTTAGAAATGTGTCTAGACCTAAGAGATAGTCCTGCCAGTGAAGCATAAAGGCAGCCCTTTTGCCAGGCCCTACACCTGTATATACTCAGCAGAGTGAATTTCTTGAAAAGCTGCCAAGAATTAACCACTGCAAGATGAATGTAGCCAGTAATTAAAGTCGGGACCTGCACCATCATTAACTTACCTTTTAAATGAGACAATCGGGCTCAGATAACAGCAATCTGTCTTTCCCTTGACAATTCCAAGGGGCAGATACAGCAGCAATTTGAGAGTTTCAGAGGAAGTGAGTCAAAATGAAGCCTTACAATGTGATAAAAGGCAGTGCAAGAGTGAAAGAGGGTGGCCATGGAGGGACACAAGCCCTAGGGCAGTAATATGTTTGGGGATGTGTAGTGTGGCCAGGCACTTTATCCTTCCATGGTCTTCGTGCTGCTGCACTCAGAGAGCTGCTGGTGTCTGCAAGTCCTGTGTGGCCACACCATTGCCTAGCAACTTGATAGGAAACAAAATGCTATGGGAAAGGTTTTATTTCATTCTATCATGGTTCCTGACATTGCTTAGCCTTCTTTAGAGTAGTGTCTTCTGGGGGAAATGGGAGTGGGAAGAACACTGCAGTGGTCCTGTTACAAATGTGATTCATTCCCTTCAGAAAAACTTGCTGACAGATTTTTATGTGTCAGTACAAGCTGCCCATGAATACAAATTTCAAAGCAGGGCTGGTAGGGGCTGGAATCTACCGCCCTTTGGAGCTTGGATGGAATTAGGGATATTCAATAACGACCTTCCTACTGTTCTAGTTCCTAGTGTTGTTGACACTGGGTTATTGCTCTTGGATTTTTATTTCTGGTGCAGGATTATTTTAGATACAGTTTTACCAATTACTCTGAAATTAAGGTAAACCCTTCCATGCAAAACAGAAAAGAGAAAAATCTTTTTTGTCTCTCAAATATGCAGGCAGCCTTTTCCTGGCACTATGTGAGGATGTTCACGGGGGATGTGATCTGTGGCAGAGGAGCTAAGACAATGGCTGTCCCAGGATGGATGCATTTATACTGGGAAATGCCTGTCCTGTTTTGCTGGTGCAGTGTACTATTGCTTGTAAGGCTTGCACATGGACAATAATCAGAGTATTACACACTGGTGTTTCACTCCCAGCAAAGATTGCCAGTGTGGGCTCTGATGGATGAGAAATGACAGCTCTTGCAGCAGCAGTTGGGAAAGCTAACACTCCAGCTTTCCAAGGGGCATATTACCCCCCAAGAAGTTCAGCAGTGCAGAGCATTTGCCTTGGTTCAGTACAAAGTCTGGCACCTGAACTTGCAGCTCTCATCAAGGATGGCGTGAGCTAAGCCTCCAGACACACTCTTACTGTGTCTCTAATGCCAAATAGCTTCTAAGAGCTTCTATTTATCCTGCAGCTCCTGCTGGTGAGCTCAGGTCTGGGGTGCATCCAGGTCAGGCTGCCAAGCACATCCAGATCCTCTGACTTAAATCTGCACAGATCCACAAGCTGCACATCACATTTCAAACAGTTGCTAATTGCTTCAGCTTTTCAGGATCTCCTAAATCCTCAAGAGCCTGTAGGTCTAAACAAATTACCCTTAAAAATTAACATTAGAAGAGAAAAGCCCTGTTAAATGCCACGTGCTTTTTAAACTTGAATGCTACTGTTTTAAAAAAATACTAGTCCCTGATATGAGTCATATCACTCTTAATCTGCACATCGATGAAAATTTGACTCTGAGACCAAAACACAGTCTGCTGCTTTCTCTGCTTAATGCCCAAAGTGCAGACCCTGGTTTACAGTGACTCAGCTTTAAACGCTGTCCTGTTGTTCCCAGTTAGTCCCTTCCAGCAGCAAAGAAGCAGGATAAACAGCCAGGTCCCCATGCCAGAGGTGTTGGCAGCCAGCTGCGGAGCCAAGTTACGAAAGCCGTGGCTCCTGTGAGCACAGCTCTGCAGTCAACAAGAGAGGGGACAGCCGAGAGGCAGAGATGACACAGCAGCTCCAGGCAGATGTCAGGAAGCACCTGGGAGGGTGGCTGTCGGAAAGGACTTGCCAGAAGCACTCACACACTGCTGCCACAAGAAACTGCTGCTGGCTGCACTGGAAATGACAGGGGAGCTGGCACCTCTGGGGAGTCAGCTGGAGGAGAGAGGAAGAGGCCTTGCTCCCAGTTTTCCTACCCTATCTATGCAAAATCCTGTTTCCATCTTTGGTGAAATCTCCCAACAGAGCCATCATTCCCCAGCCCTGCTGCACTGATGGCCATGCAAGGGATTGAGAGGATGCTTGGCCCAAGTGTCTGGGGCTGGGGAGGGGATGAAATGAAGTGACTGTGGGACACCAGGGCACAGTTTATCCCATGTACAGTCCAACGTAACAGCTTTTCATTGGAGAATCTAGCGGGAAGGTTGTTTAGCTAGTGTCATTAAGAAGTCTTACTAGTATTATTTCTACCTCCTTGATAAATCAGTGCAGCCTTGGAGGTGATTGATGTGAGCAAAACACCCTTGTTCCACAGTGTCCCTGCTCTGCTGTTGCACCAGAACAATTTTTGGGGAGGGGGCTGGTGTCTGTAGCAGGAGGGAAAAGCCCTCTGTTTCACCAAGCAATGGCTCTTCACTGATAGGAGAAGTGACTGTGGAAGATGCTGTGCAGCTTCTGTGGTGACTTTCCCCAAAACTGCAGGGCAGAAATGTTTTGGGTTAGTACCCACCAAAGGAGTTATTTTGGCAGCTGAAGCCTCCTGCTGTCTCTCTGGCAAAGGGGATGGCAGGCACCAAACCGATTCTCTGCCTTCTCACTGTTGAAAGTAGCCATGCATAATTTATTCTGCCCAGCTGCTGTCGTGGTACAGTTTTAATGCACACCATTCAGTTCCCAGCAGAGCTGGCAGGGACAGGGACAGTCTGTGAGGAGCTGGCTGCAGGTCCCTGAGCCCCTGAAGGTTAGAAAAGGGCAGGTCTGTGCTGTCCCCATCCCTCCCTCCTGCTCACAACTGTTGCCATGTGGTCTACAGCTCACAGTCTTTCCTGATGGGATAATCCATGGCTAAACCCTGTGAGTACCAGATGGAGTTCAGGCCTGTGCGTTCTCTGTGTTAATAACCCAGAATGTCATTAATTTTTTTCTTATGCATTGTGGCAGTTTTAGTTGTTGTTTGTTGGGTTTTTTTTTTAATGTAGTCAGATGGTGAAGTGAACGTGCTTTTCTGAGATCTCTAGGGAGTTGGTCCAGTGTATATTTGATCATTGTCAGCTTGCAAGACAGCTCTCAGAGTCCAAGATTTGAAAGCAGAGTTACTGTCTGAGCCAGCATGATGAACAAAAGTTATTTTTCTGATGGGAAGGCTGCAGCCCTCAGCTCTGCTTTGCAAATGTGAAACCCTGTAAAAGCCATTCCTTCCAGATGCTCACTGCTGAAACCCTGCTGCTATAAGCACCTGCTCAAAATTGAAGCAAATCCTTTGCTTAAACCTGAATTTAAGCATGTTCTTACATGTTTTGCTGCCCTGAGGCCCACCACCACCCAGACCTCCGAAGCTAACGGAAAGAAGCAGCAGGGAGTCAATACTGGGAAGATGGGAAGGAAAGAGGCAGCTCCCTCCCAAGTTCAAAGGGATGAGGTGTAGGATAGTGCAGGGAGGGAAGATCAGCTGTTTTATTCTTCTGACTGCCATCAGAAAGGTGAGGGGTGAAGCCTGCTGTGGCTGGTGGGGGACCCTAGGTCAGCAGAATCATAGACTGTCCTCAGTTGGAAGGGACTTGCAAGGATCATTGAGTCAAGCTCCTGGCCCTGTACAGGATGGCCCTGAGAACTGCACCTTGTGCCTGAGAGGGTTTAGTTTGTGCTTAGTGATGGTGCTGTCTAACCACTGAAATCTTGGCAGCCCTGTCCATCCCTCCTGGTCCTCTTGTACATATAGCCAGCGTCTTCCAGGGTTGAGAAGTGACTACAGCAACCTGGTACAGTGCCAAGGCTTGTGGCTCTATTGAGGCTGGGGCTAGATTGGAGCTGCTGGAGGGTCTTAGGACCTCATCACACAGTGATGAGGATGTTCAGGGCCACAGGATGCATGCAGCTGGTCCAGGGCTGGGTCCCAGCATTTCCATCAAGTTCTGGGTGTGAGCATTAGAGAAATCTGCCATCTTGCTACATTTCAAAGGCATGTTAATTCTCGGTGTGGTTTTATCAGCAGTCACTGGTTTCTTGTGTTTGTTTTTGCTGTGGGGTTTTTCATTTGAAAGAAGGGTTTTGCAGCTTTGACTTGGGCAGTGTCTGAGCCAGAGAGATGGGCACCCACTGTCAAGCCCTGCAGGTGTCAGGGATGCAGTGAGTGCTGCTCTATCCCCACACAGCTCTGGTGAGGGAACTGCCATGCAGCAACCTGAAACTTCATCAGAAAAATCTGAGGACTCTTGGTGGCACTGTTTGAGCTTGCTGCCAGGAGCAGATGCTTTTGAGGACCTGCTCTGTAAAGACACCCCTCCCACTCCACAGATACTCATTGTGGGAGGTCTGACTTGCACTTGATTTTTTGAGTTGAAATGCCCCAAAAGCTTAGTTTAGCTAGCCTCTGTGTGGCTCAGCCATCACTTCTTCTTCCCTTCTGCCCAGCCCTCTAGCAGGGACAGAGGTTGGGAGAGGAACAGAACCAGACTTCTCTGCTGCCACGCAGCGCTCAAGCCAGATGGGTCTGAGTGCCTTGGCCACACGCTGCCATCGAAGGGTGGCCTTGGTGGTGTGAGCAGGCAGCCAACTCTGGGCCAGCCCCACTGCCTGCAGCCCAGACCCACTCCTGTCCCACTGCCACCCCACTCTGTGCTGGGAACTTTGCAGTGTCATGCTCAGAGAAGGTGTCACTGAGCACAGGCTCCCCTGTGCCTTGTGGCCTCCAGAAAAGTAGTGTCACTTTTCTCAGCACAGCCAAGAAGCCTCTAGCTGGACAGCAACAGCCACACCACAGCCCTTGTGGTTTGATGTCCAGCAGAGAGAGGCATAAAAAGCTTGCAGGCAAGTTCAGGGCTTGTCTGGCTACTCCCTAAGCTGGAAAGCTCAGTTTTGTCCACTGAGACCTACAAAGTGGAAAGAAATCAATCCCTTTCCTTGTCACCATGAATTTGAAGTGCTGGAGATGAATAATTAATTATTTGCATTAGATACTAAAAAACCTTGATAAAACAGGCTGCTGTACCTCAGCCCTTCCTTCAGCAGTCTGTTCTTCATTGCTGGCTGCAGGAGGGATGCCTCATCCCTGCAGGACAGGGGGACCCCAGAGCAAGGGGGTCTGCACTTCCTGCAGCCTGGAGGACTTTCACAGCCGGGGCAGGGGGAGCAAAATCAGGCTCCCCTCTCCCCAGAAGCTGTGTTTGCCTTGACTCACTGCCGCCCTGGGGTAAAACATCCCTGGTGCAGAAGCAAGGTGGTGACAGCCGGGACAGGCAGAGGGCTGGGGCGAGTCAGAGCCGTCCCTCAGCCGGGCCATCCATTGCCATTGCAGGTTCTGTGGAGAGCCTGTCTCACACGACCTCGTCCCCACAGCCCTCGCCGGCCGCCTCCACGCACGCCTCCCGCATCGCCGACCCCTCCTTCTCCGTGGACCACGCTGCTGCCGACGCTGTCGCCGAGGAGACCCCCAGCGAGTCCGAGTCAGTCTTCCTCCCCGACTACCTCTTCCTCTCCAACTGCGAGTCGGGCAAGCTCAGCCACAACAGGTGAGTCTGGGGTCTGCCAGATGTGTTGGGCTGGAGTCACCTTCTGCCTGTGCAGGGGTGAAACTGGGGCACCCAGTCCCAGGGAGCCCTGCCACTCAGGGCTGGCTCCCAATCACAAGAGGGGACCACCAGCCTAATCCAATTTACATGGTGCTTTTCATAACACAGATTACTGGCTGAGCTTCGTATGTTGGTCCTGTCCCTTTCCAGGGTGGGTGGGTGGCTGAGGATCTCACATGCAGCCTCCTTCCAGACACCTGCTGTTGCCTAAGGTGCTCCACAAAGTGCCCCAGCCTCCAGTCCAGCTCAGAGGGAAGGGACAGATCTTGTCCCAGACTGTGGGGTTGGGTTTTTTGTTTGCTGCGTTCTTACAGCTGGGAGAAAAGGAAAGCTCAGGTTCTGACCTCTGTCTCCTTGCAGGTGTGACAGCTGGTCAAATTCAGACAGATCTCTGGAGCAAGCATCATCAGACGATGTTTTTGTTGACTCCTTGCAATCCCAGCCCTCCCTGTACCTTGTACAGCCGACCAGTGCTGGCAGTGTGCACCAGGATGGGGCCCCATTGGCAAATCCCAGCAGTGTGTCCAGGAACACAGACATTAGCAGGCCATCCAGTGACTTTTCCTCCTCTTCTCCACTGCTGGGGACGCCGCTGACACCAACGTTTCAGATTGACAAGAGCCAGAAGGCGCTGCCCTACGGTGTAACGCAGCTGGACGTGCTGTCCAACACGCCCCCGCCGCGGCCGCCCAAGCCAACCCACTTCTCGGACAGGAGAGGGGATGAGGTGGGCGGCGGGGCCCTCCAGAACGGACACGCAGGGATCTGCCGGGCTCAGGTCGCTCTGGTGCCCAGGAGGATCTCCTTGTCTAGCTTAGACAACGTGAGGAACTGGAAAGGTGAGTGCACTTCCAAGAGCCAGCAAAGCAGCACCGATGGGAGGGATGGAGCTGCCCACACACACAGAGCGGTTCTGACTCCCAGTTCTGCCTCTCTGTCCTCTCCTCTGTGAAATCACACACCACCCAAAGCAAAACAAAATGCTGCTTCCAAATGAATTAGCAAGCAGGATTCAGGTTCAGCTCCTGCTCTGTAGAAGCCCCTCAGTATGTGTACACATGGGCAGCAATTTGGCTCTGATCCCTTTCAGGGTGCCTCATGCCTTGTTACTTTTCCCTCAGAAGAGAAAGCAGTAGAAAAACTAAAGTGAGAAGTCAGCCACTGAATTGGGCAATGCCAAACTGTTTATACAGGTCAAAGTGGGCTTGCATGTGGGAAATGCCTCTGGAGCTGTGCTGCTTTGCTACACCCAGTCTGTTCCATGAGAGCCGCGTGTCTTTTCACAGCTTAAAGACCAGGAAGTCAGGGAGACACTGGGGATGGGATGTAATCCTGGTTGAACCAGGGACTCTGCGTGTCCTTGAACAAATCCCACTCTGTCCTTGCACTTCAGTCAGGGCAGTCTGAAAACCTGCTGCTACAGAGCAAGGTGAAGCTGCAAAGCAAATTCTGCTCTGAGCTGAGCTGGCTTTTCCACTTGCTCCTGAAACACCATCATCACAAACAAGAGTAGCAGTCAAAATCCAGAACATCATTGTGTCAAAAACCAGCATATGCAGTATGAGAAAGCTTTATTACACGGAGCCACAGAACAGAGGGAGGCAGCTAGAATAACTGGGTGGAAATCATGAGGTATATTGCAGTGATGTGAAAACCTTCATTTTTTATGAGGAAAATAATGTAGGTTTTTAAGGACAAGCATCCTTTAGACTCCTGCAGTTTGAATGACCAGTCAGTGTGTGGGGCTGTTATATCTTGCTCTTAAAGCTCAGAAGCTAAAGTAGGGAGATCTCTGCTCAGCCTGTTTATCAGTGTACAGACAATTCTTGGAAGGTTTCTGGAGAAACACCCATTTGGTTGGAATTGCTGTTCTTAATTATCAGCTACATTTGGTTGCTCCCTGAAAGGTGCTGCTCTTGCTTCTGTACGTGTTCTGCTCCAACACAGTTGGTTTGTGTTCCTCCAACCCAATTTACACCAAAATGTTTCTAAGAGGATTAAGTGGCCAAATGTGTTATGGTGCTGTGCTGCAGGGTTGTCTCTGCCTGACGGGGGCAGCAATGAATTAGTAAGTGCTGCCACTTTTTCTTACCCTAAGTGCAGCTGAAACTATTAGAAGGGTTAAACTCTGAATTAAAATGCGTTTAACAAGAAAGATCAGAAAAAGAAACAGGGAGAAGGCAGCAGTTCCTCACCAGCTTCCCCAGTGAGTGCACTCAAGTTATTAACTTAATTTTTTGCCCTTGCCAACCTGCAAGGCAGATATAGGTGCACAGATGTAATAAGCCCAGAGCAAATGCAGTGTGTTCTGGTGGATGTGCCGGAAGGAGGATGAGCTGTAAGGCACCTGTATCCTGGCATGTGCCACAACCTGGTGCCTCAATGTCTTTTTGCCAAAATACTAAATGAGTGTAGCTGTCCCAGGACAGTGACTGTGTCTATCTGAACATGTGTCTACACTAACAGGATTGCTTTGTTCTTGTTTGGCCTTTTTTGCTGGTACGGGACTGCTCCCAGTTGCAGAACTGACATCTCCACAGTAAGAGTGGGGAATGGATTAGCATGGTTGCAGGGATTTAAGGCATTCCCACAGAAAAACCATTTTCTGCACAGAAAATCCCTTTTCAGAAAAGGATGGTGGTCGTAAGCATCTCCCACAGCTGATCTTCTATGCACTGAATGCTGGATTTTGGGGTTTTTTTGGCTTTTGCTGGGAAAATAAAATTGACCTACACCAAGACAAAGGCCCACCTGCACAAGGAGACATGGAGACTGGTGGTTGTGTCTCTGGCTGTTCGCTCCCCATCACCTTGAGCCACTTGCACCACATCAACTCTTCTGGAAGACAAAGCAAAGAATTTTTCTCCTACCATTAAGTTCCCCCACGCACCACTTTCTGTACAATAACAATGGCTTCCCTGGCACCTTAAAAGGCTCCTAAATAAATTTTCAAGAAATAATGAAATAATATTCTCTATAATAGCCCCTTTTCATATAATTTCCCCAATTTGACAGATGGGAAAACAGAGAACCACTAGAGCAGGAGCTGCATTTAAATTTTTGCTTGCTTGCTGCCACACCAGTCTTTCTCCCCAACTGCTTGCGTTACAGGAAGCATAAGTTACAGCTGTATTATACATGAACAGGTTTCTTGGTTTCATAATATGTAAAATAGATGTAATCACTCTTGAAATGCTACTGAGTTGGATCTGGTCTTAAGTGTCATTGGATTTCCTCATTTAGGAGTTATGGAATCTTTATAAAACTCTAATTATTTTAGAACCATATGTTTTACTCCAGAATTATCTCTGTAAGGTTGCACTGCCTTATCCCATTTTTAATCACTTTTTTTTTCCTTGCAGCAGACATGGAAGGCAGTTCCTTAAGAAGTCGAGATAAGAGGCTTAGCTTGAATTTGGTAAGTACTCTGCTTGCACAAATTTGAAACTCTGAAGTTGATAGACTTCAGAGTGAATCATTTCATATGCTGATATTCAATCATTCCTCTCCTCTGTTCAGCAGAAGAATTTAAAAATGGGAAAAGTGCCTGGCTTTGGGCAACTTCTGGACAGCTGCTTTGTGGCTTCAGGCAGCCTTTGAGAGAAGAAGGAGGGAGAGGCCTCAATAGTGAGCATCCTGTTTTTAAAGTAGATGAAGCTCAGTCTGTTACAGAAAAGGTTACCAGTAGCCTCAATAATTAAACTGTTGACCAAGACCACCAGAACAAGTGGCTTATCCCTTGAAAAAGGGGTCTAAAGATGGCTATCACTTCATGGTTCTGATGGATCTCTCCTCTTTAGGACATAGGAAAGCAGAGTCTGCTCTCAAAGTGCCAGACTGAGGGCTCTATCAGTCCACAGCTTCCTGCCTCAGCCTTTGGCAGACACGGTTGGTTCCACGCAGCACCATCTCACATCACACAGCCAGTCTTCTGCCTGGGGCTGCATACTGTCTTATGTAGGAGATCCTTGCTGGCAACTTATGGGCAACTTATGTTTTTCTCCCTTTTGAAAGCTTCCTAGGATTGTAATCACTCCCTCTTAGCACTAACCTGCATGAAATTATTTTCTAATGCTAATTCTCAGCGATCACAAGTGAGTTGTAGGTCTGTGTCTGCTCTCTCAGCTTCCACATCTGCCAAATTATCAGATGTTCTCCTTTCAGACTTTTTTTTTTAAGGATCCTCCCTCATTTTATACACAGAATTACTGCTGTGAGAGGCAAGTGCAGCCTCGCTGAAGTTGGAGGATTTAACCAATAAAGTCACCAATAAGTTTGGTTCTAGCTTCCAGCAGTGACTTGCAAAGCTCAGAGCGGGCTGCTCCAGAGCTGGAGCGTTCATCTGAACTCACGCCTTTGTCTCTTGTGGCTCCTTACTGTGCCTCTCTGAAAGGCCCCATCACAACAACGCCGACCTGGGCTCGGCTCAGGTGTGTTCCCAGCTCACAGCAGCTCCCGCTCTGAGGGGCTGGCTGTGCATTAATGGTTTCTCTTTGACCCCGTGCCCCCGCAGCCGTGCCGGTTCTCGCCGCTGTGCTCGCCGGACAGCGCGGAGGACAGCTACGTGCCCATGCGGCCCAGCACCTCGCCCTCCGCGCCCGCCTCCGACTGCTCCCCCGACGGATACATCCCCATGAGCCCCGGCTCGGCCACCTTCACCTTCCCTGTCGTCAGCACTGAAAAACTCACCAGCCCGCTGCCTGAGCTTCCCTCGGACGTGGAGCCTCCTCCAGTGAACCGAGACCTCAAGCCTCGCAGGAAGTGTAAGCCCAGACCTGAAGTGCAAAGCCGGGGGTCCTGACGGTGGGGACAGGGGTGACCTCCTTCGACAGTGTCTTTGGCATGTCCTAAAGCAATTCCCCCTCTAGAGGATGGGCTGAAATGCCGTGTGAGTGGCTTACAGCCCCGTAACCCGGGACGTGCCTGCACGTGGTCTGTGAGTGGAGGAAGAGCTCCCATGGCTGCTTCTGCAGTCAAAGCCCAGGCGGCTGCACAAGCACAGTGCCCGGCTTCCCACTGGGACCGCAAACAGCCAGAGGGACATCACCGGGGAGACACAGCACACTAAAGCCTGCCGCTCTGCAGTACATGTGCTCCTGTCTCACCAGCTCTGACCTGCCGGGAATGGGACATCCAAACACTCAAGTACTCAAACTTGATGTGTGGGCTGTCGAGTGGGCTGTGGGTTAAACCTCTCTGGGGTAGGCACAGCTGTCGTAGTTTAATTAGGAATTTTCTGCAGATGCTTTTGCTGATGGTAATTTTCCACTCCTGATTTTCGTGGCATGTCCAAAATCTAGGCGGCACTCCTAGAGAATACACCGGGGACAAAATTCAGCTTTGAAGTGGAGAAATTGCCTAAACCTAGCCTATAGTAAAGCTCTTAGGGTTGCAGAGCCAGAGTTACTCAGAAATTGGTTCAGCCGGTGCCACTGTGAAGTGGCGACAGACAGACATTTAGACCATTGCCATGAAGAAAAGTAAACTCATATCCTTTCTTAAAGGGTTTTAAGAATGGTGGGCATATGCACCATTCTTAAAGGGTTTTAAGAATGGTGGGCACATGCACCTTGACTGGTGACAGGAATGATCCTGATCCCTGCATATAACACCTTTTTGTTTAGAACAGAACCCAAAACCTGTTATAACCTGTAGGGTGAACAGCCTCTTCAAGGCAGCATATGCAGAGCATATTTGGGGCAAGCATATGGATCTTGTGGGGCTTTTGGTCTCTTTATAACCACTATATTTATTCTGTTATTTTAGGGTGACTGGGGGACTTTGCTTTCCAGCACTGACCAAAGAGTTCATTTGTTACTGATTTCTGACTTGGCTATGTTCTGTGAAATACTCTATTAGTTTCTTTCTGTTAATATAAAACTGCAGGTTTCTAAACAGTCTGTACTTTTCATTGAAAACGTAGTTCTTTTTCTATTTACTTACAGCACGACCACCTCCTCTGGACTTAAGGAACCTCTCCACAATCCGGGAGCATGCTGCCGTGACCAGGATGTGGACTGTGCCTTAGTAAGTCAGCAAGAAACCTGCCATTCCAATCTTCTGAGCGTTAGCACGGAATAGAGTTAAAAATCACTTATCCCATCCCACAAGGCAGTTTCCTGGCAAAGTCCACAAACAAAAATTCCCCAGGGTTCCTTTCAATACCCTCCAGGCTTTTGCTGTCTCTAAAAAGCAGGATCCCCTTTCACAATGGGCAGCTCTAGAGAATTCAGCATCGTGTTTTGAAGGTTCCTTTTGAACAGCCTGGAGCTACTCTGCACTCTGGTGTGGCTGCTCTGATGGCTAAAAGCTTGGCATGCCTAAACTATGGTAAAGCCATTTTTGCTTCTGAAAGTAATATAGCAAAGGAGAACCAGATTACATAAAGATCTGCCTGAATTGTAGATTGGGTGTAGAGTTCTGCACTGCCACACAGCAATCCAGATTTGAACTGTTGGTGTGACCTTTTGTCACTAGAAATTAATTGCTGGTAAAACAAATGCTTTGGATCCCAAAGCCCAGGTTATGAACAGATTATACTATTGGGCTCCAAGGGCAACAGGAGACTCATCTTCAGGGAACTTGTGAGCAGGGAAGGACTGCAGCCTGCTGGCTGGGGGGGTCTTGGCACAAAAATAAAAGCAGCTGTGCTGAAGTGTGCATGCAAAAGCCAGAAATTCCCATCAACCTCCTGAGTACACCCCAGGCACTCCTGAAAATGTGGGGTTTTGCTGGCATGAGTGCCAGACAGGGCATTTACACATCCCCATCTCAGGATGTCATGTGAAGGGCAAAAGAGACACAAGGTGGGCAGTTTCTCAGAGCCCCCTCTTGCATCCAGTCCCAATCTGGTTAAGCCCTTTGGCACTGCCTGTTGGGGAGAGCCAGTTCCCTGCCTCCCAAACATCCCTGCCAGAGCACTGAGGTTAATAAGTGCTGACACAGTGCAGAGTCCTGAAGGATAACAAATTAAGGGTGAGTTTGCATGTTTTACACCAACAAAAATAAAAAATCAGTTATACCCAAAACTAATATAGTGCAAGGTATTATGCTGTTCATGCTGCACTGAGAGGCCACCTAATTTCCAGTTAACCAAGCCCAGTGTGCTCACCTGTGGTAATTTATTCACCATGCACCTCTGAGAGTTGTGTTCATGGGAGAGATTTCCTTGTGCAAGGGCTGAGTCACAACCATCTCCACAGCACGAGTGGCATGTGTTGACACAGTGTGCAAAGCCAGACAAGTTCCTTTGCATGTACCTCCAGCAGCTGATTAATTCACATCAGTCTCCAAAATGTGGGTACCTGCACAGCCAAGTAACTGCCCGCATTATAACCCAAATGAATAATATATAGGTATCTCTGTGCCCCTTGATGGAGAATTGCTCCAATGTTTTACACTTTCTGTCATACCAGATAGCAAACTTTGATAAATCCCAGAGAAAAAAGTCAACAAAATCACTCAGTGATACAGCACACTGTTTCTAGAACTAAGGAGTGGCTGTGGACATCCTCTCCATAAAGGCTGCAGCCTTAGTGTGAGTTTATTCACCATATGGACTGTGTCAGGCTTTGGCTTCATTTCAGTGCATCTGTAAGATGCTTCCTTAACCTCTCCTGTGTTTTTCTTCATAGCAATCGAATGAGCTTTATCTCACCAGAAAGAGACGGTATTAATTCAGCAAGAATATTTGCCAATTCAGTTTCCGGAGAAGAGGAAGAAAGTTACATTCATATGGTAATCTTGATTTTCACACAGCCATCCTTTGCTTTATTCTGCTCTGTCACATTGATGGAGAATGCAGAAGTTTGTTTTCTAAGAAAAAACGTTGAGGAGGTTTGTCCTTTGCCTTCTGGTTTGTTTTTTTTTTTTTTCAAATGATGAAATGGTTTTAAACCACAGACACTGGGACCAATTTACAGAGAGATAAGGGAAGCCCTTTTCCTGCTCTGCAGAACTCAGCTGTTCGCCCACGAATGTTGCTGAGCAGTTCCAAGAGATCACAGGGATCAGCCATATTTACATGAGAACTCATTAAGACAAAGGAAAATTAAATCTTTTCACCTTCTAAAGTGTGCCTTGCAAAATCTCCTAGGAAATAACAGAAAGCCGTTAGTGCACTTCCTAAAGAAACACACCAAATATTGTGCAGAAACAGAAGTCCCATTAAAGCCTCTTATTGCTTCTGCTTTGGCTGGTGGCACTAACCCCACTTCCCATCCCATGAAAGAAGAACATCTGGCTTTGTGGCTTCCTTTTCTTCATTTACTCCTTAGCCATATCTTGCAAAAGACCAGAATCCTGTTTTTCTTTGAATTTTAGGTAGAAATAGATCTCAAATCCATTCATCTGAGCCAATGTCTACAGATCTGGCTCCATAGTCAAAGCCCAATACCAATAGCTATAAAAATATTTTGCAAAACTGACCACAGTCTCCATGAACCATAGTTTCAGATTTTAACCCACATCTCTACCAGACTGAAATCTGCTCAAGAGGGCAGTTCCAGTTGTACCCATTCCCCATTTAATTTTTCTAGTCAAGGAAAACCTGTCACATATTTGTGGTTACCTGTGATTTTATGAGATTAATTTTCAGTTTCTAGATTTGAGCAGAATTTTCACAATTTCTTCAAATTCATTAAACAATGATATGTAAGAGGGGACCCCTGAAAATCTGAGCCTTCCAAGGGCTTGGATTGAGAAGCTGGGCACAAGTCCTTCTTGATGAAATTGAGTGTAAATCAGCCTGTTTTGTTTGTTTTGCCAGAATTACCAGGAGAAAAAGGCTCTCACAGTTTCTTTATGCTATCCCATAATTATCAGGGTTATGCTGTGGTTAGTAACCAAAGGCACCTTTGGCATAAAAAATTACTCTTCTTGTTCACATTCTGCCAGGCAAATCTCCCAGCTCACAGTTGTGATCCTGTTTCCTTCTAGGATCATGTTTTAAGAGCATTAAAAGTTTCTCTTCTTTCCTGACAGGAACACAGACAGGCCACATCTCCATACAGTGGTGCTTTTCCATGGACAAGGAAATCTAACCTTGATTACTTAGCACTGGATTTTAACTCTGCTTCCCCATCCCCTGTGCAGAAGGTACGAGTCATCTGTAAAACCCCTCAGCCTCCTGTCTCTTTGTCTGCTGGGAGGAAATGGGGACCCAGGGTGGCATTCTGCTTGGTGCCCACAGTGCCACGGTGAAGCCAGTCGTGTTTCCAGCTGACGTGTTTGTGTCAGGCTCAAGATTAATACAATAAAAGTGTGTTTAGGGTGCTGACAAGGTGTCCTTAGTGTGACTGGTGGAGATGCCATTAACACGAGTTTGGCACAGGGCACGACACTGGACTGGGATGTGCAGCCATGAGGGCTTGTGGGCAAGCTGGTTGATGCTTGCAGGATCTATGCATGCTCCTGCATTCTCATCAAGTCTCCACAAAGCTTTCCCTGCTAGTCTTCCCCAAAATCTCTTTGCAGTAACAAGTTTGCAGCCCACGATAAATTCATGGGGTATATCTCTTATAACCTGGCAAAATGTGCATCTTTATTCTTGCATCACCAAAACCATTTTGATTTCCTTCACAAGGCTGAGAAAATACATTTGTTGTTCCAAAGAACTTCTAATGTGCCCAGGTGGTGGGTAGGTCCCACTGCAAAGCAATAAACTGTTGTCATTATGTCCTGTGTATTGTCTTCCCCATCAGCCAATACTCCCAGATGCAAAAGACTCTTAAGCTTTCTTATTTAAACCCTCCCTGTATCTAAAATCAGTTAGGTTATCCCTGCAGCAGGATCACTCACATGAGGAGAAAATGATTATCTGCATGGAAATAGCCAGCACAGCACATTTCCTTCACTTGCTTTGCTGGGCTGAGTGACAGGGTGACAGATGGATAATTATAGCTAAAGCAGGCTGTAAAGCAATGCTTTTGTCAGCTGATGTCACTGTGATCTTCAAGGTGAAGTGAAGCCATCAAGGAATGAGGGAAAGGGAAAACAGAAAATCAAGCTAAGTTTCACTAGTACCCCTTTTCAACCTGAAAATTAATATATTGTTTTTTTCCTCTCTGTCCCACAGAAACCTTTTCTGTCTGAGGAACAGAGAGTGGACTATGTCCAGGTAGATGAACAGAAGACTCAAGCTTTACAGAACACTAAGCAGGAATGGACAGATGAAAGACAATCAAAAGTGTAAAGGAAGAAGATTTGGGATCTGGAGGGGTTTTTTTGCACTGGAACCACAATGTTAATGAAGCAGCTATCACAGCAGAGCTCAAAGGAAGAGGGAGTAGTAAGATGCTTACAGAGGCATTTTTACTGGAAGCCTTTGATTTCAGCTGGCAGTAGTATGTTGAGTGAGTGAGTGGTTCACTGATGACTCAAGTAATGCATTAGCCTTTTTACTGCCCTTACCAGTAAGCTACATGGTACCATTTTCTGGCATGATTCTGCAACGAGTCATACACTTCACATTAACAAAACCACTACAAGTTGCATTAATCTAGTTGGTCCTGCCGTCACCTTCTGTTGCATAATTCCTAGTTGCTGAAGCTATTTTTTGGTATTCCTACAAATGCTGGAGGTGCTCGGAGTGCTTTTATGGCAGTGGGCATCTGACAGGTTTTGGTGACTAATCAACTAAGGGCTAAAATACTGAAACAATAAAAAGAACTTTTTGAATATATAGTGCTTAAGCAAAGAGAATTTTGAAAAATATTTTTCCCCAGGTTTAAAAGGTCTGACTGTGAGCTGATACAGTCAGAACTCAGAACAGGACTATGTACCCATGTGACTGGAACACATGGTCTTCAACCCTCTGGATGACGGGCATTGTATTAAGCTTCTTCTCTCCCTTGTGGCTCATACTTGTCGCTTTTCTGTCTGATTCCTACTGATGTTTTCTCCCCTGTCTTGAGAAATGTCTTCGGCACAGCACAGCTGCTCTTTTAGCAGGAGGCTGCAGCCACACAGCTCTTGGCTGGCCAAAAAATAGAAAGGGAAGCTGTGAGCCTGTTTCTGCAAGCCTTGAGAGAACTGGCAAAGGATCAAGAATGCTTTCATCTGAGCGACAGAAGAAATGCCATTGGAATTGCTGGTAGCAGTCGTCAATCTGATTGTTTCTCTAGACCCACCCCAAAAAAACAAGAGCATTAGGAAGTGCAGCATGCTCTGAGAGAGGCCAGGAGCCTGCCAAAACAGGACAACAATGCACTCACACAGCGTGAGGACCTCTGGGCTCAGGAAGCTTATCTACCTTGGGACTTGTTAGAGGCACTATCTCAGGATGACATATGTGTATAGTTTATAAGATATTTAACTTTAAACGCTTGGCCGCAGTCTTTATTTCACAATGGCACACAGCTACTTGACTCATGGAAGCAGGCAGTGACACCGAGTGACCCATACTGGATTTGGTCTCGCAGGCTTTGCTCCTGTAGGTAAGTCCCAGTAGCCACAAGAGGTCTGATCCTGTCAGCATGGACAGACAGACAGGACCCTTAAAAAAGATTTCTTTTCTGGCAGTGCCAATTTGCTGGCCTCCCTTCATGTGCCTGTTGTTGCCACATTGCATTGCTGTAATCTGCCATCCCAAAACTGCTGATCTGCCAAATAGAGGTCATAGAAACATCATTGCAGAAACCACTGGCATTTTAAGGCTCCTACTCAACTTCTTCCCTACACGCCCTCTGCTGCAGCCATCCAGGCACTCTGGGAGGCCGAGTCGCATGTCCTGCGGGAGAGGCAGCGTAGCCAACAGAAACAGTTTTCCTCCTACCTCAAGAGAGCTGAAGGGCTTGCAAGTCTCACTGCTTCTGTAGCCCAGCCCCTGGGGATCTGTGGTGACCAGGCTCTCACCAGGTTACCCTGCAAGAACAAGGTTCACCAGCGCCTTCAGTGACTGGGGCAAATTGGGTACCCAGGCCTGCGGGCACCCATGTCCCAGTCTAGAGCTGCTTGGAAAACTGGGGTTACACGTGCAGATAGCTGACCTGCTGTTCCCTCCCACTCTGCTCCTCACCCCCCTCACCAGAACTCTCAAATGAAAGTTCATGTTCATAGGAATTTTGAAAATAATACCAACTTTTCCACATATATCTTGTCTATCTAGTGCAAAATGTAGTTTATTTAAACCCAGCTGTGTTGTCCTCTAACTGATTCAGCAGAGCTGTGAGCACCCATGCCCTGGGAGTGGTATTGTGAGAGGGGCAGGGCGTTTGGGGAGAGGCAGTGGAAACCTGCACCTGCACAGAGGTGTCACAGAGAGGGAAGCATGGAAGGGCCACAGATACTCAGACCTTTGCCTTTTTCTTCTAAAGAATTGCCTTTCTTTCAAAGTGTGCAAATAACACGTGTCGCTGAAAGCTCTTGGTGTGCACTGATGTACTGAAAAGGTTAAAAGATCAGCTCAGAGGTGTTTTAAATTAGGGACAGACAACCTCCACAAAGGCTGGGTGAAGTTCTGTTCTGCTACTGCAGATCCAGGACTGTGGAGGGATGGCAGGACAGCCTCCGATGAAGATCGGAGTCACGTATGGATCAGCTTGTGTTTGACTGGAGTGTTTCTTTTCATGCTGTCAGAAAATCTTCTGAAGTGGAAAAACACCAAGTTATTGGAGACAACTGACTCACTTGTTATTCTAGTTTATTGTAAAAATATTTAAATTTCAACAAACCTGGCTAACAGACCATTCAGAAGCCTAGAGAAGAAAGAGCTCTCTTGGGATTTTTACTTCCCTAAAAGGACATAAGCATATAGCTTGGCACGGACTGTCCTTAGATCAGGATGGCCCCTTTCAACTTCCTGTGTCCCCTGCTTGCCCCCACAACACTCTTATCTTGATCAAATGCTGCTCACTGGTTTCTAACTTTCACTTTTAACTAAGAGCTAAGTTTGAGGGTTTATTCCAATTTGTCATGTAAGGTCTGTTTTTAGCCACTGCTCCAGGGCCCATGACATGCATTCTTGTGCAAGTACAACACATGAAACAGGAGCAATTAAAAAATCCCAGGGAAAAAAAAATAAAGCAGAGCAGTCCTCCCCAAAGGCTGCTCTTTGCTTTTGTTTCGGTCAAATTCTACAATACTTCAAAGAGGCTAAAGTGGAGGAGGATGATGGGAGGATGGCAAAGGCCAAATCTGCTATGACCACCCCACCACTAAGGATTTGGGTGTGAAGGGAGCTGCAGGAGCCACGACTGACAAGCCTGTGAGCCAGTACCCCTAGGGCCAACTGGTGGGAGAGGAGGGGTGTTACAGAGCAAAAAGGAGTTACTGTTTAGTTAAGTCTGTTCTTAAATCCTAATCCCTTGGCCAAAGAGGAAAGAAAACCTGAAAACCGAGTCAGCTTTTGACAGTGTCATGTCTGTAAATATAGCCCAGGCCAGAGCCCTTGGTTAGTACCAGCTCTGGGACCAGCCAGGCACACTTCTGACAGTGTCCTCTTTTTGCCATGGGTCTGTTACTTGCATGTATTTTTTTCAAAAGTGTAATGACAGCTGATGCAGGGTGAGGCTCTGCACCCAAATGAGCATAGGGTGGCCAGTGGTCCCTTAGCAAACTCTGCTGAGGGAACTGGCACTGCCCGGCCCAGGTCTTGTAGTGCCTTCTCCAGCACTGCTGGGGCCTCTTGTTAAAAATGGGGAGAAGCACTAAATGAGCAGAATAGTTTTAGTTCAATTGGAAATGTCATCCTGTGGAGCTGGATGAAGCTTGGTTGCAGGATGATGGGGAAAACCGATGGTTTGAGTCCTGTGGTTGTTGTTGGAGCCATCAGCTGGTTCCCCCCACTGATGTGTTTAATATGGCCTTACTCTGCACTCCTTCTATGACCACACATTTAAGCAAGGCATAGCAGGTCATTTGCTTCTTGGACCAAACTGCATTTTACCTTTATAATTCCTTTATGACAGGTGTCAGTGCTGAGAAACTTTTAGCCATGAAAAATGTCAGCTCTCTAGTGCTTGTGAGAAGCTTTTCTTTCTCACAGATGCTAGCCTAAACAAAATCACTGTTTTCTAGACCCTTTGCACCTGCAACTTGTTTTTCTTAGATAGAAGTTTTTCTGTTAGGTAAACATTTTTCTGCTACGTGCCAGTGTCAGCTCTGCCCTTTGGGATGGGCTTAGCCCACAGAGCCAATGAGGTTATGACACCTGACACATTCACGATCTGGGTTATAAAAGTCTTCCAAAGAATCAGTAAAGTTACGGATCTTCTGTCAAAACCTTTCTGGAGTCAGAGTGCTTCTTTCTACATGTCTGTTCTACGAACAGTGACAGACAGGAGTCAGCATTGACTTCCTTACTGGCAGCAATGAACACTTAACCTGAGAAATGCCAGCAGCCATGTAATTGGAGCAAGGTGTTCTCAGCCAGCTCACTTTGCCAAGGGTAGCGCCTGCTTTCTTCATTGTCACTAGCTGCATCCTGGATGTAGATTTTGGAGTTGCATTCACTTGCAGTGGTTCAGAGTTCAGTAATTCAAAGACCATCAGATGCTGTGATGAGAGCGAAGCACAGGGCAATGCCTTCCCTTTATCCCCCTTTTCCGCAAAACTTGCTCAGGTTTAAAAAAAAAAATAAAAGCCACCAAAATAGCAGACTTTTGCCATGTCAAAGCCAGGGTATTTTTTGTTTTCAAATTAAAATAAACTTTTGTCTTGTGCAAATGAAGCATTATACATTTTTTTGTATTTGTAAATCTGTGGGGAAGCATTAAACAGTCATCTCTGTTATGAAGGGGCAAGTCGTTGCTAGAGGGAAGGGGCTCACCTTCCTCATGTTTCATTGTAATGTTTGGTGTATATATTTGCACATTAAACTGTATCTTTTTTCTAATAAATTAATATAAAAGGTAGCTGTGTTCTTTAATTATTTTGATAAGTGAAGGTGCTCATGGGATAAGCTCCCACATTCTTCATTTAATGCTTTTTCCTTTTTTTTAAATCTCTTATTAGGCAGTGACTTGTTCATATAAAATATTTGGATGCAAATTCAAACAAATTTGCTAACAGATGTCTGTGTACATCTACACCTGTGTATCAGGGAGATTATTTGCAGAATAATGAAGAACTATGAAGTTGTGACTTGGACTCATGTCTGTATCCTCCTGGGACAGGGTGAGCTGCAGCCCCCCAGCCCCAGCTCCTGACCATATCCCCGCTGCTGCCACAGCCAAGGCACAGGAAGGGGCCACAACTCCTGACCAACCGTGTAGACCACAAGCACAAATTTATTCAGCACATGCTCTGGGCTTGGATACAAAGACTAGTTGTTATTTAACCTGGTCTTTTAATTGCTCTGTGCTGAGGAGTGTAGTGTAATTTAATTTCCACATGCAGCAAGCTAGAGACGTGGGATCCTTTCAGTGTGCCCATCTTGGGATTTGGAAGATGAAACGAGGCAGTCCATGGGAAGAGAGCTGAGCAAGCCTTGCTGCTAACAAGCCAGGTAGTTTGGAAATAGTTTATTTATTGCTTCAGGCTAGTGCCACTTTTGGATCTGCATGGTTTGTAATCCTGGCTGGAGATCCACTGCGGTGCATTGAGGGAGGTGTAGTGCTCAGAGAGCCACTGATGGAAACTTGGCTGCCCAGCTCAAGACACACAGACACGTGTAACTCTGATAAGCCCTCACCTGCAGGCTCGACAGAAGGGAACTGCGTGACATTTTGTGTTTGGTCTTCAAAGGAGGGCAGGTCAGACAAATGAAAGGTCAGATAAAGTGACTGCCGGTTCACAGCTCTTCCATGTCCTCTGCCCAGCAGAGATGGGAACAGCCCTTTCATCAGAGAGCACTTCCCAGAAGAGACCTCCCTCTATTGCACCTACTCCCAGAGCCTTGGAGGGACAAACAACCGTGTCAAAGCCACCATCAGCCCTGCCACCATGGAGTGAGCCAGGAAGCTCTCAGACTTCTCACAGCTCTGTGCAAAGAACTTCAGTGATTCGATAATAGTAGTAATAATAATAATGTGAAAACACTGACAGCAAAATGTCTGGATATGTAAGCACTTGGATCTATAGAGGCTGGCCCCTCTAGTTACACCTGCAATTTCAAACCACAACAAATACGTCCCTGTAGCAAACAGCCACAGAGCAGCCAGCCAGGTAGCGAAACCAGGTTATTTTCATGGGCTGTGAAACACAAATCTCTCCAAAGAGGCAGTAACTCCCTATCATAGAATCACAGAATATACCTTGGGTTGGAAGAGACCCACAGCAAACACTGAAGTCCAGCTCCTGGCCCTGCACAGCACAGCCCCAAGGATCACATCATGTGCCTGAGAGCATTCTCCAAACTCTTCTTGAGCTCTGAGAGGCTGAGTACCTAGGGAGCCTGGTCCAGTGCTCACCCTCTGGGTGAGGAACCTTTTTCTAATATCCAACCTTTCGGCCCAGTGCTTTTTGCCTCTTAACTCTTTTGGTTAAAGTGCAATTACTTTGGTCTTTTTTAGCTGGAGATGCTCAATCATCAATAGAAACAGGCATTCCTTCATAGTCCTTGGGCTCTGAATCAACTCAAGGCCACAGTGGTGATATCTCATTCTCTTCAGGAGATCTCCAAGAATTTTGGCAAAGGAGTCATACTTTACTTCTGATTTTTGATGTGGGCTTTGCAGGACAGTGACTCCCCCCAGGCCAGTGGCAGTAGCAGAGACAACACTGAATTTGTGGGGTCTTAGTCCTGCACTTCTGCCAGCAACTTATGCAGGCTGCACGCTGTGTTTTGACAGGTCTTAAGGTCTGCATTTCCCCATCACACAGCATCTAAAGTTCCTCTTCCCCTTGTTTAGGGCAGAGAGTGCAGAGGGACTCAGCTATCAGGTTATACATATTTATGGGAGCACTCTGGGAGCCAGGGGTACCACATCCAGTGCAAACAAAGGATGCACTGGCAGAAGCTCAGCCCATTCCCACCTGGGGAGCTGATCTCAGGCCCTGTTGTAATGCAGGAGTGAGCAGGGAGCAACCCAACTTTTCATTCACAGTCCTGTTTTGTTCTACTTTGATTTTCCTTTCACATCCGATTTTAGCATAAGCTCATTGTTATACAGCCCCAACATCCTGCTCTGACAGCTGTGGTATCTTGGCAGTGGCATATCCATCACTGAGTAAGAGCTTGAAAAGCCCTTGCTCTCTGGTGGGCTCTCGTTGAGGGCTTTAAAGCCTAGAGCAATGGGAAGGGGTGTTTTCATTCCAGGTGTTTGTGGTGGTTGTTGCACTTCAGTTTGCTCCTTCATTCAGAAATGCTCCATTCTTTGTCCAGGAGCTCAGCTCCTTGGAATTGCCTCTGACTATGCTGTTATCTTCAGATGGCTGGGTTTGCTACTGCTGCAGTCACTTCTCAGCATCCTTCCCCACATAAGCAGTATGGAGGAGACCCACTCTGTATTTTTCCCCAGAAGGGAAAAACCACAGATCCCTCCCATGAAGCATCCATTCTGCCACCTACTCCAGGAGAATATCACTCTGCCAGCACCTTGGTTTTCTCTGGGAAGGCACAGGGTGTTTTGCAGTGTTACACAACAATGAAAAGGACAAGACTTCAAACAGAGGCAGCACTGGCAGGTGTCTGCAAGCACTTGAGGTGGTGCCAGAAAGCAAATACAGCTTTTTCCTTTAGATTTCCAGATCGAAGTTCAGGACAAGCTTAAAGTACAACCTTTTATGCAGCCTGAAAGAGAGAACTCCTCTACAAAAATATACAGAAGATTGAGCAATACAAGGATTCGCAAAATCCCTGAGGTCTCCTTAGCTCCTCCATCTCTCTGTTTAGCATTAATGTACCTCTCAGGAAGCAGCCAGGCTTATCCAGGCAAAGGGAGACAGTTTCCAAAAGGAGTCCTAGTGGGGCTTGGGTGCCTCCACCACAGTGGCATGCAGCTGAGATTGCTGTCCGCAGCCTGAGTCTGAGACACTGAGCTGCTCCCTGCAAACCTGACCTGCCTCAGGACACACCCGACCAGAGCCTGTGTTATCCCAACACGGCTGTGCCCTGCTGCAGGCAGCCCCGGGAGGACTACAGGCACAGACTGACCCTCTTCTGCCTCCTGCTGCTGCTGCTTCTCCTATCAAGCAGCCTCACACCCACAGGACTGTGACCAGGCCCCTGGGGGCACCAAAAATCCAGAGGCTGAGAGATTTTCCCTGGGCCACAGGTGCAGGTGACTCCGTCAGTCACATCTTAGGGTTTGTTCATTCAGACTGCAAACAATTTATTTTAAAGCATTGAGCAAGCCCAATGTACTGGCACTGGCAAATGAAGTTCCCCCAAAATGGTAAGGGCTTCCCAGCAGAAAATTTATCTGGCCTTTGGTGTATATTTTATCCACAAAGATGAGGCAGGCAGCAGAACAGCAGGCAGACTGTTTACAGTTCAAAAATAAGAGATGTTTTTTTAAAACAGTTTTTTAAATAAAAACCAGAAGATTCATCATTTCTTTGGTTTAACTTCCTCCACAGTTAGTCAGAAATCATCAGGAAATAGCACCGAAGGAAATCCGTCCTGTTCTGCCTGGTCAGCACAAGGAATGTGCTCACGCAGGGACAGTGAGGAGGGGGGGCTCTGCCTCTTCCCAGGCTGAGCAATGCATCAGAGACAGCTCAAGAGTGAACTTGCATGACATGTTAAGACAAAATGACAGGGAGACAAAATAAAGATGGATTTCCATGATCAGCACACCCAGAATCTGACTTTTGCACTAAATTAAAATTTGGAATGACTCCAGAAATGTCAGTAATTCATTTTTCCATGTTTATATATTAAAAAAAAAAAAAAAAAAGCACACTTTGCCATCCATACACCAGACTTTTCTCTAAACAGCTCTGACTGTTAAATGATATCCAAGGCTCAATGAATAGATTCATTTTTACTGCAGACCTGCCCATCTCTTTGTGCTCCTCTCACCAGTGACCACACCATTACTCCTTCCACAATCCACAGCTGGACTAGACTGGCTCAAAAAGTGCTTGAATGTAGTTATTTACCTTCAGCCTCTGTGGACCAAGTTGGGAGGAAAGGGTGTTTTGGTGTTATTGCATCAGGTATGGTTACCTGTACATTTGTGGCTGCAACACCAGAGATGTGTAAGGAAAAGGCCCATCCTTTTCCATTGGCAATATAAGGTTAATCCTCCTAAGGAGCTCTTGCTAACTCTGCTGACCACAGCTCACTGAAAAAAACAGAGGTAGGAGCATATGGAATGGCTGGTGCTTCCTGGTAGGAGGTGAGAAAGAGATGTGCAGGAGCTGGGGGTGAAGAGAAAAGCAGCTGTATCCATGAGGTTTATTTCAATCCTGCAGATGAGACACTGAACAGAAAAGGTTGAGTAGGTGAAAAACCCCAAACCTCACTTATATAGGACAGTCTAAAGCCTGTATCTTTTCTAGAAAGAGATCACAGAATCACAGAATAAGCTGAGCTGGAAGGGACCCACAAGGATCATTTAGTCCAACTCCTGTCCCTGCAGAGGACCATCCCTGAGAGTCACACCGTGTGCCTGAGTATTGTCCCTGTTACTGTTCAGAACTGTACCTGCACTCCATTTTTCTATCCCAGAGAGTTACCTGTGCCAGGTAAGGCAGCAAAGCATTGTGCATTAGCTCTTCCACCACTCTTCAGCTCTCTCACTTGTGCTTCCCCTGAAGAGACAGGCACCCTCATGGCCTCTTTGGTGCCACAGAGAGTACAGCCACACCCATGCTGGCAGGTCCTCAGGCTGCTCCAAGGCAGATACGGAAAATACCCTCTGCAGACAGAGAATCAGGTGTGTCCCAGCCTGTATACTAAGCCTACACTCAGAAAGGGAAAATGGTTCTGAACTGCATCTTGTGTTTATCAGGATTATTTTTGCTATGGCTGCCTTTGATCTGCTCCCTGAGGAAGCAGCAGGTTCAAGGAGCTCTGTGGCATAAGGAAACCCCCGAGGTCCTTCTGCCAGGGAAAGGCTCAGCATGGAGCCTGTGCCTGGCTGTGGGGATGGCTCTGTGTGCCCGCCAGCTCCAGCATGGGGAATTGGCTTTGCCTGACATATCCATAAGCTGCTGCTTTTGTGTAGAAGGCCTGTGCAAGCTCCTTTTGCTCTGTGGATCTAGAGGAAAACACACCCCGCTGCTTACACCCTGGGGAAAAGTCTCAGTCTTGTACCTGGGAGAGGGAAACCTGCAGCCTCAGGAGGAGGCAGAAAAGATCATATTCCACCAGAAGCCTTGCCTACAAGTACTGTACCTTAGCAGCTGGTGGGATGTGCTTTCTCAATAACCTTTTAACTCTTAATGGTCAAAAAATACTTAAAATCAGATTTCTCGGATTACTCTGACACTCGTACTGCAGCCAAGCAGAGTCCTCTGCTTGGAAAATGAAGCAAAGGCTTCCTGGTGCTGCAGAGCAGCAGTCTGTGTGAAATGGGATCAGTAATTCCAACCCAGGGTTGAGCAACCTGTTTGTAAAATTGTGATCTGGCCAATTCCCCGGGGAGGTGCTTGCTTCCCCTCCCCACCAACCCTCCCAGTACAAAGGGCCAAGGGCAGGGCAGACAGGGGAAACCCAGCAAGGAAAGCTGCAATGCACAGCATGAAATAGTGCTGTGCAAAAGGCAAACCCTACCCTGCTGTGCCCAATGCCTACCTGCTGCTTCCATGGGGAAATTACAGCCCAGGAGCCTCCAGTGCATTTAATCCCACTTTGGTGGGAGGTTGCTAGCAGCTTTATGGTGGGCACAAGGTGTCCAAAGATGTCTGTGGTTGAGTGGGTAGGAGCTCAGGGGAACATAACTTCCACATCCCAAAACATCACCTTTTATTTTGGCTTGGAAAGCATGCAAATGCAACCTTCAAAAAGTCTAGAGATAATTCTTACCTGCTCTTCACATCGTGTGTGCCCTGGCGGCCATCACCCCAAACAGCAGAGGGGAGAAAAAGAGGAAACTGCTTTGGTGAAAGAAAGTGCTTGGTGCTGGCAAAGGCTCTCAGTAGTTGTGGGATCTACATCATGCTGTGATTGCTTTTTTTTAAATAACCAGCTATGGTGATGAGCTCCCCCACTTTCTGCTTAAGCAATAGCCCCCAGTGGTGGTTGTGATGGTTTTGGACTCTGGGAAGACAGATAACGTCAATAGCTAAGGGCCATCAGTCTTGCTCAACAGCTGAGGGCAGCTTGAGCATGTGCCAACCAAAATACAGCTGGTATGTAAATATGACCATAAGTCAGGTATCTTGCTCCATAAATAGTAGGCAGCCCAGGGCCTGTTGAGCTCTCCTGCATCACAGCAGGCTGCAGGACAAGAGCTGCCCTTGAGTAGGGACACCTACTCCTCGAGGCTGAGAGAATCCTTGTCACATCAGATGAAGTGAATTGGGAATAAGCGTGCTGAAACTTTGAAATCTAAGCTAAGTGGTACAAAGAATTGGTTGGCCACATACAATCCTTTAGACATAAACCATTGACCAAGTCTGTGTCTATGTCTGGATACAACAGTGCACAGACTTCCCTGAGACAGGAGTTTAGAATGCAAGGGGGTCCTTCTTGAGCCTTGTGTCTCAACAGGAGACTCTCCCTGACACTTCTGGCTGACCTGTCCTCTCTGCAGTAAATAATCAAGCATGCCTTGCCATATTGCTACTTCTCTCCTACAGGTGAATTGTGTCACTCCATCCACAACTCAAACCTCAGGAAGCATCACAAGGCAAAGCCAGAGGGGAGAGAAAGCAAGTGGATCTCTTTTGGCCAATATCTCCCTCTTGTCCTTGCAGCCAAGACCTGGGGGTGAAGGTAGACACAAACCCACCCTCTGCTGCTATCAAGGCAGAGAAGAGAAACAGCTTCCACTGCCACCTTAAACGCCAATCTTCCGTCTTAACTTGTGAAACCTTTCAGGGGGAAGTGGTCGATCTCAAGCTGTTGTTTGGAGTCATTTTCATGGAAGTCTCCAAATAGAAGTTACGCCTCAGTGCTGAAGATGGCATTTCTTAGGAAAATAAACAAAATGCTGTTGCCACAGACCACATTTTGTTGATGATGGTACTAAAGAGAATGAAGTTCAACTGTATTCCTCTTGCTCCCTGCATGCCCACATATGCCCACAGTAGAGGAAAACAAGTCCAGCAGTAACTCGTGGAGCCCTGGGCAAAGATGAAGGGAAATCCAGGACTCAGGCCCTCAAGTTAAAGCAATTCACCTGGATTTCTTCTCATAAAAGAGCATTTTTCATCAGCTGCTTGGTGATGAAATCGGTTGATGTGCTGTTTTGGCTGATGCTAAATTGACTGTAGAATCATTGCTGCAGTTGCCTGCTCCCGGCCCCGCAGTGTCCACTGCCAAGGTCCATGATGTCCAGTCTGCTTCTACCAAGGCTGAGCAACCCGACTCTTGGATTAATTGAAGCCAGAATTTCTGGTATGGGTTGTTGTTTGTGACACCAAGTTAGACACACAGGACAGAGCCCAAGGACAGCCATCAGGCAGAGCTCACCTTCTCCTCCCCGTGTCTCATGTTGTCAGACACCTTCCTCACGTGCTTGTTCTTCACAACTCATCTGAAAGACTCCCAGCCCTGAGGGGCTGCCAATGAAATAGTACATACTGAAACTGAAAACCAAACCGACCTCTCTACCTGTATAAAAGATTTTTATCTCCATAATGTGTATAATATATAGAGCTTGAGGACATATATATCTATATATTCTCAAGAAGCAAAACACATCTGTCTCTCACACTGGGACACAGAGGCATGTGGGGGCCAGCCTGGAGCTGCACCATTCCTGTGGGAAGACCAGAGTTTCCATTTCTGTGTCTGCCTGGCTGCCCAGTGCCTGCTCTGCTGTGCCTGTGCCCACCCAAACCTTGGAGCCTGTGCCCACCCCCGCAGCTCCCTGTGCTGACTGGGAAAGGGACAGGAAAACACCTGTTCTCCCTGTCAACTTCTCCTGTGCAGAGCTGCCCCGGGGGCAGTGTGACCACCACCAGCAGCTTGTGCTGAGACGGGGTAATGCAAAACACCAGCCATGGTGACTTCAGTTTTCAGCTGCATTTATTGCTATTGGAAATGTGCTCTCTCATGCTCTCAGTATCTTGCAGGTCTGAGCCTGTGGTGTGGCTCCTGGTGTCAGGGTTTTAAGGGTCCGTTAAGACAAATAAGGTGCAGCCACCCATAACAATTTTTCTCCTGTTCCCTGATCAGGTCGGTGATGGATGACTACAGCCAGGTTCACTCATACCTGCTCACATGTTGCCTGTGGGATTCATTGCAATATTGGTCATCAGCTTTGGTTTGCCAGAAGTGGCTACTGTTGCTGCACTGGGGTGAGACTGGTGACACCAACTCTGCAGCTCCTCAGCACCAGCGGTGTCAGTGCTGCTGTCACAGCATTCTGGCACACAGCAAGGCAGAACTGTGAGCACTGCATGAGCTGCAAATGTCTTGGTACAAATATCTCCGCTCCAGTGTCTTGGGCTCCTTGTCCCAGGGAGATAACCAGCGGTATCTGGCTGTGCCCAGGCACAGGGCTGCTCTGACCATGGGTGCGCCAGCCACAGGGTGCGAACCTGCCAACACCCAGTGGCTTGAAGGTGGAAGAGCCCCGAGCTGCACCACGGCAGTCGACTCCACGACAGTTTTGCATGCAAGAAGCTTTGCAGACACTGTTTTTGTTATTTTTGCCATTCTGAAGTAGGCAGACAGCTGTCCATATTACTGCAGTTGTTTTTACCCTGTGGCACAGGCACTTCTGCGGTTGCTGGACGGTTCCCCAGACACCCCATGGAGGGCGGTGTTCCTGGGCCCGGGCACGGAGATTCCCATCGCCCCGGGAGCACAGAGCCCCGCCCAGCTAATCCTGGCCTGAACTTGGCCCGTTGCCCCCAATCCAAACCCGCGACCTCCAGGGGTGGGTGTTGCCCCGATGGTGAAGGATGGCCCAGCTGATGGTGTCTGCAGTAAACAGCTCTCTGGCTGCCAGGCAGCCTCTGCAGCCCTCACAGCCCCACGCCCTACTCAGCTGCTGCCTGGAGAAGAAAGTGATGCCGTTTCCTTCATGAGCTCAATTCACAGGTAGCCCTGCTGTGGCCATGCTGGCACTATCAGTGCTCGAGTCCGGTTTTGCTGCTCCCCCCATGCAGGGACACTGGCTTTCCTGGGGATGAAAGAGGGGACACAGGAACCGCTGTCACCTTCTCTGGTGCGACTTCTGCTGGGTGTAGTGACACCTGCAGAAAAAGACTCCCTTCTCATGACACTGCAGAGCCCAGTGCCTGTGACTGAGTTGCCCTGGAACACCAACCCACCACTGTGTCACCCCCTCACTGTGTGAGGAATGGAAGGCTCATCCATCACTAAGGTGGTGTGTGTACTTTAGCATACTAAACCCCACACTTGCATTCATCAGAGAAAAAAGCCGTCAGAAGTGGGGATTCATTAGGGGTTGCCAGGACTCCCTTTCCATTTTTGCTGATTAATTTCATACACAGAAGCAGAACTCTTGCAAAAACAGGACTGCAGTTGTGCTGTGATGTTTAAAGGCATAGGGATGGTGAGACCCATGGGAAGAGGGGATAATTCTGAATAGGCATGATGGTGTAGCTGGAGAACATAGCAAATGGCTTTTCAGCACACAAATCTCTCTGTCACTGCCTGCATACTCTTTCAGCTGGCACAACCTTAACACTTCAAAAGACAATAGCTGCCAAAGCAACTTATGGTAATGCAAAGGCCAATCTATAGCTGGGAAAGTAATAACAAGAGGCAGCTTGTAATAAACACTTTAATTTCAGCTGGTCACACAGAAATAAACCCATGCTTGCTGACAGCAAAGCGCATGCACGAGCTTGAGCTGATAACATGTCTGTGTTCCACACTTCGGAAATGTGCATGAAATTCGGCCATAGGGCTTTCAGCAGCATCCAGAGCATCCTTTTGCCAGCTGCCTATGGAGCACAGGGCGCTGTCCTGTGCTCAGCATTCCTGTGCCCTGAAACGTGTCCAGCCCCTGACACTTTTTTCCCTCCCAGGCAATGGGGTGGGTAACAAAACATCACCTGCCTAGTGATGCTACTTAGTGAAACCAGCTAATTTACAGCTGACACTTCTCACCTCTGGGATGATGATGGATTGTCTAAAAAGAAGGGAAGAGCACAGAATGGAATGTGGCACTGTCTGCTTGGCTGACTTTCTAAAAATACCACACTCAGCTCTCTCATTTGCACAGTCAGCATAGCAGATTCTCCAGACCCTGCCAGGCTGATGAGATCTGATTTTCAACATGTTTTCCTGTAAGATCACCCCTCCTCAGAAATTCTTGAGCCCATTGCCCACGTCATTCTCAAAGAAGTGAATGTCTTGAAAATATTAAGGTCTTGCAAATTTTGTGAGAGCAGGTAATCAGGCTGAGAAGAAAAGAGGCAAGAGAATGAATTAAACCCTGGGAAAAAAACTTGAATGGAAGTCGGTGGCTATTAGACACAAAAAAAAAAAAATCCACCCCTCACTTAATGTTTCTCTCTTATGTGGATTCATTGGTGTTTAATAAAGCGTGAACTTCCATTTGAGTTTTTCCTGTGGTTAAAACATTCACAATGTGTGGCTTCTCTGATGTCTTTTAAGCAACAGAGTTGTGCTGCAGCCTTGGAGAACTCAGTCTGCCAATCCCCAGGAAAAAACCCACAGAAAATGATCTATTAGTTTATTTATTGGTTCTGTAGCATATGGGACTGCCTGTTAGGTGCAGCATTTCCCACAAAAACAGGAAAAAGGACAAGCAGTAAAGGCAGGTTGTGTACAGTGGGAGCCATCCCATCCAACAGTGCCTGCTGCAACACCAGCTCAGGCTCCGCTGCAACACCAGCTCAGGCTCCTTCCTTCACTGTCACCAGCCCCTCATCTGTCTCTCAGCTACCTCTGAGAACACCCCAATTTTGGTTCAATTCTCAGTGCTAGTGCTAAATGCTAAATTCAAGTATCTTTATTCAGTTTATTTTAGTATGTAAAAAAAAAAAAAAATTAATCCTGCATTAAAAAAAAAAATAAATCCATCTCTTGGACAATTTTGAAACCATTGTGTTTCAATGGCATTGACTTGGTGCTCATTCTAGCAGCAAGGTATTGCAAACAAGCGTTTCAGTTTCAAAACACTTGTGATTCTACTGTTTGCATCTAATTCTGGTTTTCCCTTTCAGGATCAGCTTGTGAGCCCTTAGTAACACAGTGAGACACCTTGATGGTGTCTCACAAATGCCTAAGCTCATCTGTCCAAGCTTTTTTCTGGTTTGTTTGGGTTTTGGTTTTTTTTTTGCAAGTCTAGATAAAAGGTATGTGCTGGCTTTCCCTTATCTTCCATTTCACTGACACACTCAAGGAACTGAAATGGAAGATTTTCCTTTATAAGCATCTTCAGCTTTGTCCCTATTTATTCCTGCTTAGCCAAATGTCTCATTTTTATTGTTATTTTTTGTTCCCATTTATGTATTTGGTATGAAACTAATGCCTGATAGGTTGTAATTTCCAGGAGTGCTTTAAACTGATTTTAATACAAGATTAGTTTCCATAGGCAGTGTTATATTTTTTTGGAGGCTTTGCTGCTAGCTCCTTCCTCCGTTGCCATGGCACAGCCCCATCAGCGCCCCTTCCCCCCTGGCTCTCCCCAGATCCTTTTTCCCCAAGCCAGGTATGCTCCTTTTCCTTGGCAGGAATAGAAACATTTGGAAACATGGTGAATATGCTTTGGTCCACAATTTGTATAATTTTATTAGGCCGATGATTTCAGCTTTCTTGCTTCTCCAGGTTTTATTGAGTCTGTGGTTAAAATGATGAGTGTTAGAGCAGGGAATGGCTCTCCTGGTCCTGAACAAGGGTCCTCCAAGCCGAAATCTCTGATGTTTCCAAAACAGCTCCAGCACCTGCATCACACCTTGTCTTATCACCCTGAGTTGCCTCTCACAGAGAGGCCCCTGGAATGAATGCCAAGGTGATGGAAACAATGGATGAATACACTGGTCATCTGTCAACCCAAAGCCTCTGAAATGTCTGGATCAGAGCTAGCCATGCCATTTCCTCAGGTGGCATTTACACTTCCTTAGGTGTCTGCTACCGCCAGCAGTGACTGTCTGTATCAGAACTGCTCAGTGTACACACACACACAGAGGGTTCTGGAAAATAAACAAAGTTTGTCCTGGGACAGTGCCAAAATCAAAATTGAGCCCTCCTTCCTTAAACCAAGACTGATCTTCCAAGCCTAAACCTTGATCCTGAATTTGTATGAGATACCCCACTCAGGTCCCGCTTTTTAAAACCCTTCTCATAAACCTACTTAGGAAGTAACAGACCAAAACAGGACAGGCTGAAGTAATTGTATTACACCAATTTCATCATACTGTAGTATTTATTTTGTTTTCCCTTTTAAAAAAATACTGAATTTTAATGTCAAACAGAGAAGTCAGGCAAAGGGGACTTCCACGAACCTTGGTCAATTGCTCAATACAAGGAACCAGAACAGCTTCTTCACCAAATAGAAACTCTTTCACAGAGAAGTACTTCAGAAATAAATCAAAAATCTTCTCAAATCTGTTGTTATTGACAGCCATACACCTGCAAAGAACACGAGGAGCCTAAGGGCAGGAAGAGCAGCCAGCTGCTGCAATGGGAGCCACAGGAGTCTGGCCTTTCTGCCTTCCAGCACTTTTTGCAACTGTGGCATAACTCCAGATTAGTTTTTCCTTCCCCTTCTTTCTTTTCCTCTTTCTTTTCTCTCTTCTCTAAACAAAGCCAGCAATTTAAATGTTCAAACTTCTCCAGCAGTCAAGTTTGAGAGGCAGAAGTTGGAGATGGCTAAGAAGAGGAGGGACAGCTCCCAGGGCCAAGTCCTGCCCCAGGTCACTGCTCCTTGGCAAGGGCTGGATGGGAGGGACAGGGGAAGTGTGACCTTCCCTCATGTGACAGGAAAGGGGAAAACCAGCATGTGGCTTTTAGCACTCCTACACTGTTGAGCACAAATTTCATGTCTGCAGGGTGCTTGGAAAAGGAGCTTAAAGGCCCAGGGATTGTGTGCAATTTTTGCATCCTGTAGGCTCCAAAAACAGCCCTGAGGCAAACCTAGTCACAGCTCAGGGTCTCTTGAGGTGAGGTCCTGGGGCAAGGGGCTCCTGATCTCATCTTCTCGTATTTTGCAGTTATGCAAGGTTTGAATGAATCCAGCTATATAGAGTCCCAGTTCTGGAGCTCAATTTCTTATCAACATTTTACAAGCCAGGGAGAGGGAGAACAAAGATCTTTAAAGAGAGTGGCAGAATATGGTACCCATAAATCCAAGTTGGACAACAGTGTGTGGAGTTTTTCCTGTCATGTCTCTGTTCAGGCAAGAACTAGTCAACCAACATTCAAAGTCCTTCTGGTATTAGACTTTTTAGATTATGCTGATGCCTTGTTTCTCTCCCAGAAACCTTCTCACCCAATTTCAACCACACCTGACAGCAGTAAAGATCCCCAAGGTGCTCTGCTTTGGCCAAACTCATGGAAAACTGGGAGCCAAGAAGAAAGAACTCTCGGTGCCCCTGCACAGAGAAAGGCTGGGGCAAGGATTCACTCATTGTTCATGACTGGAGTGATGGATCAGGAAATCAGCCTGAAGCCCCCAGCTCAGCCCCCAGGAATCCCATCTCTGTTGCTGCTGTTTGTTTCCTTCCCTTGCAAGCAGCACGGAACTGAGGTGTTTCTCAGACACTTCAGTGGCCTGAACTGTGAGAGAAGCAGCCCTGTTTACAGCTCACTCTTCCATGCAGATGTCTTACTGGCCAGGAAAAATGCTAATGACAACAGTTTAACTCTCCTGGGTTTAAACTGGGATTGAACAAGCCTGAATAAATTTAGTTTTATAATTTTAGATCACAATCACAGTATTAAAAAAAAAATTTAGTAGTTATTTTTATCTCAACTCTATCAGCAAAACAACAGCCTCCAGTAAGGTAGGTTCTGCTATATTTTGGAATCAGTGCTACTGAGCAGATGGTATTTATTGACAAACCTGCTGCTAAACTGTTTGCATTCCCGGGGCTGTAGGTACAGTCAGCCCGCAGCACATTCACTACTCATTACTAAAATACTCATTTCCCTGGAAAACCATCTGTGTCACTCAGTCATGGCAGAAGCCCAGAAACATCCATTCCCTCCACAGCCACTATCCCCCAGCACTATTTATACGCATCCAAGCCTGGAGCACTTTTCCTGTCTGAAGACTTCATTACCTGCCCCACAGTAAAAAGAGGGCAGCAAAATGAGTGAGAGGTAAATTGTACATATAGTTTTCACTTTTCATCTTTACAAAAGTGAACTAAAGCACAGATGCAGGAGAGTGGCCAAGAGCAAGGCTTTTTGCATTAGCCTGGGCAGACATCAGGGCCTGAAGGGCAGTTTCTTCCCCCAGGTAACAAGGGACAGGGCAAGAGAAAATAGCCTCAAGTTATGCCAGAGGACGTTTAGATTCAATACTAGGAAAAAATTCTTCACCGAAAGGGTTGTCAAGCATTGGAACAGGTTGCCCAAGGCAGTGGTAGAGGCACCATTCCTGGAGATATTTTAAAAGCCGCGTAGATGTGGCATTTGGGGACATGGTTTGGTGGTGGATTCATCAATGCTGGGTTAATGGCTGGACTTAATGGTCTTAAAGGTCTTTTGAACCTAAATGATTCTGTGATTCTACCTGCAGCTACCCATGGGGTGCACAGGATGGCCTGAACCCAGACCAAGTCAATGCACTGACTGAAGAGGAATATTTAAACTCCGATTTGCGCCTGACCAGCACATTGAGTAAAGACAGAGCCATGGCAGTGGGAAACACTCAAGTCAGACACTTTTATCTGGAATTTAGGCTTTCTGAAACAGAACAAAATCAGTGAGTCGCTGCTGGGGGAGGAGGTAGTACAAAATAGCTGCTGTGCTTCAGCTCACACCCTCCTTTATTGCAAAAGAGCTTCCCTGTTTAGACAAGCCCTAAGAGAGGTACACATTTTTAATGTGTATTTAATCTTTACATCTTTTCTTACTGTTTTGATATTCCTTCAGGCTTTGAAGATTCAAGATCATTTTTTCCCCACAAACTACAACTCTTAAAACAAAAATCAGGCAGTTGGAAATTGCCTGCTGCCAGCCAGACTAAAGAGGTTGTAACTTTTTCCAGCACAGGAAATGTTCAATAATTTAATATCAGTGACCATGTATTAATGCATTTATGCCCTTAGGTCTATAGAAATCCTTCATTCACAACATTACACACCCCAGTTCATAGGACCACTAATATTTGTTCAGTGTTATTGTGCTTTTCAATGGTATCAAAAGAGACATCTCTGCTGCTGACCCTGCTTGCCTTTGTTGTTCTCTTTACACTTTACTGGGTCAGGCTGGAATAGAGTTAATCTTCCCCACAGCAGCCCTTATAGGGCTGTGCTGTGTACTGGTACTCCATTTTAATTTTTTCCCCATCTCTCCAGCTGAGGAGGAGGAGTGATACAGCAGCTCGGTGGGCATCTGGTGTTCAGCCAATGTAACCCACCACAGCCCTTTTTGGTGCCCAACATGTGCCCAAGACGTGGGCAGCTTTGTGTGAAGCGTGCTGTGGTTACAGCAGTTAATAAATTACAAGCTTCTGTGTGGGTCATGGAGTCTGTTGGCTGCTTCCTTATTTTGCTAAGCTTAGGAACAAGCAGCTCCAGCTGACCACACAGGTACCCTGGAATAGATTATGGACTGGCCAGAAGGCAGAGACTTCAAAGCACTGCCTGAGGAGGCAGCTTGTGCCCATGTAATGCCTTGGCACCACCATGTAATGAGTTATCAGAAGATGGAAGACCTTATGCTTTATTTACTGATGGAACCTGTCATGTTGTAGGAAACCTTTGGAAGTGGAAAGCTACTGTGTGGAGTCCGACATGATAACTCATTGAAGCTACTGAAGGAGGAGGTAAGTCAAGTCAATTTGCAGAATTGAAAGCCACCCAATTAGCCCTAGAGACTGTTGAATGAGAAAAATGGCCATACCCTGACTCTAAACTGACTCTTGGATGGTGGCTGATGCCCTGTGGGGGTGGCTACAGCAGTGGAAGAAGACAATGGGCAGCACAGGGTTAAGCCCATCTGGGCTGCTGCACTGTGGCAGGACATGGCTGCACTGCCAGAAAACATCACTCTGGAGGTATGTCATGTGCATGACCACAGGCCCAAAAGCCACATCACTGAAGAACATGGAAATTATGAACAGGTAGACAAAACTGTCAAAATTGAAGTAGGTCAGGTGGACCTGGACTAGGAGCATAAGCACAAGCTATTTGTAGCTCAATGGGCCCATGAAACATTTAGGGAGAGACAGAATATACAGATGGGCTCATAATCAAGGGGAGGACATGACCATGGAGGCCATCACACAGGTCACATGTGTGAAACGTGGATGTGAAACGTACTGCAATAAATAGAGTTAAATCCCTCTGGAAGAGAGGGTGGTGGCTGGGATTTGAGATGGCGAGTCCTGGCAATGGACTATTCTGGACACAGCCACAAAGACGCCAAGGCAAGTGCTACATACTCACCACAGTGGGAGCAATTACCAGGAATGAAGTGGGCTGAAAAAGATTGAGTTTCACAAGGAATTGAGTGACTGCAATGATGACACAAACCAAGCTGGTGTTGGTGCCCAAGAATTGAACATGCTCTCCTGAGCACTCATCTTGAAAGATGGATTCAAACTACAGCCTGTTCTTACGAAAATTTGGAGGAGTAGAGGAAACCCACAGAATCAGAGGGTGTCTATTACAGGACAGGAGACAGTAGTTAAAGAGAATGTATAAACCTGCATGCTAGGTATAAAGATGGTTTAAGTAAGCAGCATAAGTTGGTAAGAAGACATTTCAGTACTCCATGTTCCCTGCGGTCATCTCAAATTCAATAAGAAATATGCTGAAGCAGTTAAGAAACAATCTCTATATCGTACTAATATTATGAAAAGACAAAATCTTTATGTACTAGTGAAATACGCAGTACAGTGAATGCAAATGTTTCCTGCTTTATTGCTTTTATAGGTGTACTGCAATAGCAGACAGTTGGCATGTGGTGGTCTACCCACATATTTATGGAGTATTTCATTTTAGGGATAATGTAAGCAATAGAGCTTTAATCAGCACCCTAAAATATGAGTTGACTGTCAGAAAGTGCTAGGTTTTTGTTTATAACACTCATATTCAACTGCCTACTTTTTACTCTCCTTACTTTTTATATTTTTACATCAAAGTAAAAATAACTATTGCTGTGTTCTATTTGTATGAGTGTTCACACTTACATTAGTGTACTATAAATGCAGAAGTTAAAAAAATACTCCTCCATGGAATGGCCTGGGAAGAGTGTTTGTTCCTAATGAGTAGTAGTGATGCTGCATTTTTTTGTCACAGTACTGGGTCTGGCTGGGATGGAGTTAATTTCCCTCATGGCAGCCCTCACAGGGTTGTGCTGGGTATCAGTAGCTGCAAAGGTGTTGAGAACCCACCAGTGGTCTGGCTGCAGATGAACAGTGCTCCACGACATCCAGGCTGCGGCTCAGTCTCACCTCCCAAGCAACAAGTGGTAGGACAAGAGGAATTAGCCCTCGGTTGTGCCAGGGGAGGTTTAGATTGGGTATTATTCACCAAAAGGGTTGTCAAGCCTGGGAACAGGCTCCATAGAGTAGTTGTGGAGTCACCAACCCTGGAGGGATTGAAGAGATGTGTAGATGTGGCACCACTTGGGGACAGGGTTTAGTGGTGTGTTTGGCAGCGCTGGGTAAATGGCTGGATCGATGAGCTCAGAGGTCTTTTCCAACCTAAATGATTCTACAGCCCCTTGAAACAGGCTCACCGTGGGAGGTCGGGTTGGGTTTTTTTTCTTTTTTTTCTTTTTTTTCTTTTTCAAGACGTTGCTTCTGAAAGTAAAGTCCGCAAGAGAAAAGTCATCAGCACACAAACTAGAGTAAGCGGGTCTAGCAGAAGAGTGTCCCTGCCCACGGCAGGCAGGTGGAACTAGAGGCAGGTGGAACTAGACTATCCTTAAGGTCCCTTCCAACCCAAACCGTTGAGATCTGTGATGAAAATCTCATCTCGATCAGTCCCCTCGTCCAGCCCTCGACAGCATGGCCCCCGCTCCTCCGCCAGTGCTTCTCCCACCGCAAACTCGCNTGTTTGGCAGCGCTGGGTAAATGGCTGGATCGATGAGCTCAGAGGTCTTTTCCAACCTAAATGATTCTACAGCCCCTTGAAACAGGCTCACCGTGGGAGGTCGGGTTGGGTTTTTTTTCTTTTTTTTCTTTTTTTTCTTTTTCAAGACGTTGCTTCTGAAAGTAAAGTCCGCAAGAGAAAAGTCATCAGCACACAAACTAGAGTAAGCGGGTCTAGCAGAAGAGTGTCCCTGCCCACGGCAGGCAGGTGGAACTAGAGGCAGGGGGGAATAGACTATCCTTAAGGTCCCTTTCAACCCAAACCGTTGAGATCTGTGATGAAAATCTCATCTCGATCAGTCCCCTCGTCCAGCCCTCGACAGCATGGCCCCCGCTCCTCCGCCAGTGCTTCTCCCACCGCAAACTCGCCGTGACGACTCGGCAGGTCTTATTTTTAATTCACACCCACCCATGAAACAAAGGGCCGGCGGGCGATAGCCCTGAAAGGAGGCTGTAGCCAGGTGGGGAGTGGCCTGTTCTCCCAGGCAGATAGCGACAGAACGAGAGATCATAGTCGGGAGCTGCAGTAGGGGAGGTTTAGGTTGGACATTAGGAGGAATTTCTTCACGGAAAGGGTGATTAGACATCGGAATGAGCTGCACAGAGAGGCGGTGGAGTCACCGGCCCTGGAGATGATTAAGAAAAGACTCAGGGCCATGGTGTGGTTGACATGGTGGTGTTCGGCCACAGGTCGGGATCAATGATCGCAGAGGTCTTTTCCATCCAAGTTGATTCTGCGGTTTTGTGGTGCTGGGGACGGCCCGTCACGGAGCGCCTCGGCGCTGCGGGGGCTGGGTCCCCACCGCCCGCGGACACCTGAGACCCGGCGGGCGGGGCGGCCTTGGCTCCCACCCCGCTCCAGCTCCCGGCCGCGTTCCGATCCCGCTCCCGGCCCCGCTCCAGTCGGGCTCCGGTCCCGCTCGGCAGCGGCGGGGCGGGAGCGGGGCGGGCGCGCGGTCACCTGACGCCGCGGCCNCCCTTCCCTCGGGAGGCTGCACTCGCCCCCCGCCGCGGGGGAGCCGCCGCCCCGGCCTTGCGTGGGGACCGCGGCGGAGCCGCCGCCAGGGCCGCGGCGATGATGTCGGGGCAGTCGATCACCGACCGCATCACGGCGGCGCAGCACAGTGTGACGGGCTCGGCCGTCGCCAAGGCTGTGTGCAAGGCGACGACCCACGAGGTGATGGGCCCCAAGAAGAAGCACCTGGACTGTGAGTAGGACCCGGCGGCGGGGCCGGGTGGGCCCGGGGTTGGAGCTCTGAGCTTGGGGCAGCCGGTCAGCCGGGCCCTCCGGCCGCGAGCGGGGAAGAGGGGAGAGCCGGCCGCTTGCACCTGGAGCGGGCTTTCGTGTAAATCTGGGTGGACCTGACTGGTGTGATCTCCAGAACTTATTTTCCACGTGGAGGGAGCGAGGTTTGTAACACCCTGTCGCGCTGGAGGAGCAAAAATATTCCAGCCTCATGAGCTGTTCCCGGTGAGAGCAGCTTAGCTCTTGTGCTCTGGATACAGTGGTGCTTTTTAATCCGGCACCTGGGGAAAAGGTGTTTACTGTTGCAAGCCAGAATTTAATTTTTTAAGCGCCTGTTTTGTCCTTCTGTGCATCCCGTGGACTACAACCGTTTAAATATTTCGAACATTTCCTGAAATATCATAGTTTTCTGTCTTACGGCTCGCGAAACGAGATAAAAGGTTAGAAGCGAGGTAAAGGGAAGGGCGTAGGTTGACCAGTGCGTTTCTCCTGGATGAGAGTATGTTGCTGATAATACATTTAAACTTATTATCTTACATCCCCTTTCTCTATACCAAAAGATGCAGAGAGTTACCCCTGAAATCTGCAGAAATATCGGTGGTGTGGCTTCGCTTCAGGTTTTAGTAATAGGGTAGCAACTGGAGTTCCTGTCTGACTGCTCGCAAGTGCACAAACGTTGTACGTTCTGTAGCACACCTTCTCCCCAGCTCGTAAAAGCGAAATAAGTGTGTTTCCATTAAGGAGAGGAAAAAAGGCGTTGAAGCCTTCTGCTGGTTTCTTCAAAGACGGGCTGGTAGTTTTGCAGGATTCGTACAAGTTGATGGTACTAAAGGAGCTGCTGTTCATGCTCTCGGCAGAAGCGTTCTGGGTTTTATTGTTTGAGGATAGTTGGGATGTGTGACCCTGTGACATTGGTCTGCACATACTGGCCTGTGTGAGAGCTTTCGGTGTGGATCAAACAGTTACAACCAGCCAAATTTATATTTCATTTGTTATTGATCTGAATGGGTGGGATCCAGCTACAGTAGCAAATATTGCAGCTATTGTGTTGAAATTAAAAGCCTTAAAACTGGGTAACTTGACAATTTCTTTTTTAAAGATCCCTTTTTAAAGTTACATTATTACTTCTGGTCTTGTGTTCTGCCAGTGGTACAAGTTAATGAGGTAACCCCTGAGTCCAGAGATGGCAACATAACAGGAAGCCAGAAAGTGGTGACACTTGCTCTGTAGTTTGAAAGCTTCTGAATCCTAAAAGAGGTAGCATGTTGTTTGAAAATATTACTGAAATAATGTCATCTACTATAAGTCACCCTTACAAAAGAAGAAAATGGAAACATGGAATAATTCTTAGCTTGAGAATACCGTAAACTGAAATTGCCTTTTGAATAATAAGTTCCTTTTGATCCCAGGCTGTTTAGAGCTGTCAGTCAGTCTTCCAAAGGTCCCCTTCTGTGCCAGATAAATTCTGTTTTCTGGTGTAATTCATTTGCTCGGACTTTGGCCAAAGATGGACAAAAATCTGTTGTTGTGGCTTGGTATCTGAGGGATGATTTGGTGGGGTAGGAAAAAAAAAGATGTGAAATATGGAACCTTAAATATGTCAGTAAGGAGTTAAAAAAATCCCAGTGAACATGCTGCTGTCTTCATTAAGCATACCCAGGCACTGCTTTTCAAACACCTGCAGCCTTTTGAGTGGCACTTCTTATTTCTTAACTTGTACACAAGACTTGTATTAAATGCAAGGAGGTAGATATGAAATACTGTGATCTCTGGGAAAAAAAATCACCGAGTATGTTTTTCCAAGATACAGTGCAAGTACTTCCCAATTTAAGTACATTATGAAGGAAAACCTAGCTTGGATTTAATGTAAAACTCTCATAGTTGTACTCTGGTCACTACATGTGTGTGTCATTCAAAATGCTACACCATCTGTTATTATTTGTAATTGCTTCTCAGGAAAAATCTTTACCAGGAACATTTTTTTGAGAGCTGTTGTAGTTGTATCAGAGATTGTGGAGCAGTATCAGTTTGTGCCCTCTGTTCAGATTAATTCTTAAAACCCCCTGATTGCCAAGTTTCCACAGCAAGAAAAACTGGGGTGTTACAATATAGGTTTTTATAGAAAGATGTTACATATGCAGTGTCTGAACTAGTATTTAAGAGTCTTGGGGTTTGTCTGACTGCTAATTGTGGAGTAGTGTAGTCATATTTTACTTTAAGAGTGAAAAAACACCCACAAAAAACCAACCCCAAAAACCTAAGCAATGTCAGTGGGAATACTTGGGGATTTACCTTTTAAAGTAGGTCACGGTGTCCTAAATAAGTCAGCAGATCTATTTCTGTAGTATTTTGTAATATTTTCAGATAATATAAAATGTTATATAGAGGCTGATCATTCCTCTTAGTGGAGCACCTGAATACCTTGTCTCTTCTTTCCTAGTGTGGGTTCTCTCATTTCCCTCAGTCTTCTGAGTGTGGTTTGCAGCAGATTGGTGCTGTTACCTCCTCTTGTCTAACTACTGGAGAGTCACAGGAAAAAAGAATAAATTAAAGCTGTAGCCAAGCTGGTAACTGGCAGAGTAGACCTGTGTGTAGACCAAAACTTGGAAAAAACAAACCCCTAAATTAATTACAGCATAAACTTTTAAATTAACACAGTAATGAAAAAACAGCTCCTGTTTAACTTGTATACAGCCCACTTAAGAAACGCAGGGGAGGGGAAGGTAGTTAATGTTGCTAAATCAACACTTAGAACTCTCATATGTATACAAGCTTTGGAAACCTTCTAAGAAGTGGTAATTCTGGCACTGTAATTCTGGTACTGCCCATTCTTTCCTTTGGCAGCCAGGGCTTTTTGACTGTCACGTGAATGCTGATGCAGTGTGGTTCTTGCAGAGATATGTAAGTTGTGATACAGGACAAAGGCATTTTCTTGACCTCTTTACACAGGCCAGTGGCTGTCATTCATTTAAATTTTTTGGCAATTTGTGAAGTTTTTCAATACAATAATTGAGGAAATTTAACTTGAACAAAAAATAATTCATATTGTTGGAATCTATAAATAGGGGTTGTATATAGCTTTTTAAAAAAAACATTATGGTCTGTCCATCCTGTATCGTTGTTTAGTGGGGGAGTGGAACAGAATAGCTGAGTTGCTTTGCTTCTGGTAAAGTAACTCAAAATTCAGATTTAGCTGTTATTATTTAACTGAAACATAAAGATTGCTCTCAAATATGCACTCTAAGAGCACGTTGGCATAGCAATGTTTGTAGCAGTTGAGTGCCATCTTTTAAGTTTTCCAGCAAAACTGGTTGCATTCCTTGGCTAACACTGAGAAAGTTGGCTCAAGTGGCTCTGATGTTTTATATTTTATAATGTGCCATTTATGATGCAACTTTCTAGAAGAAAATGTATTTTTTTAAGACTGCTGGGACTGAGGAAAATGGTCTTAATTCTTACATTTGTCTTAAAGCAGCTTCAGTCTTGTGACAAAATAGAAGACGTACATTAATATTAAACCCTTATAGTTGTCCTTAACTTATGTATTTAGAGCTCTCTGGAGAGGGATTCCTGACTCAAGAAAATTATGACTTTTCCTATTACTTAAAAGTTGAAAAGTATGTCAGTTTTTGTTGGTGCCTGGCTGAAAATTTTCCAAAAACCTGATATATGTATATTTTATTTTGATTTTAATATCTGGATTTATGCATGCTGTTCTCTGAAGAGCTGTATGGTTTCATACATGATGTGCCAGTATTTCAGATAAGTTGTGGAAAAGAAATACTCAGTACTCTTCTAGGCAGTAAGATCTCCATAGCTCTTCTAGGCTGCTTGAAAGCCCCTATGGTATTCTTCTGGTTTAAAGCTGTTCAATTTTTTTTTGTTTTCTTTTTCCTTTTTTTTTTTTTCCTGTGTGCTGTTAACATGTTTCTAAATTCCATTCTAGAAATATCATCACAGTTTCACTTGCAGTTGAAATGATTCCTCTGGGTAATTGGCAAAATGCTTTGAGTTGTGAAGTGTTTATATAAGTACTGCAATAAGAAAATGAGCATCACTCACCCTATGCATTTCATTCCAGTTTTTGCTGCCAACATCTATGTTACTGTTGCCCAGCTGTCAGTCTCTCAGGTGCATGTATTCCTTTTTACTTCCAGATGTATGGGGAATAGCCTTTTCCTTCTGTGCCACCAGCTGTAATAGATCTCTACAGTTGGCTCTATATAGATACTCCTGTTGCAGGCTTAGAAGAATCATATTAGAAAAGGGGCATTTGCTTTTCTTTTTATGTATCTCAATTGCAGAATTAAGATGTAATGCCAGCTTTATTTTTATTACTAGTTGTAAAACCGTAATTTAAAAAAAATACCCCAAGTAGCCTTATTGAAGCCTTGAAGTAGCCTTATATTTAAACTTGTGCTTTTGTAACACACTCTTAAAAAGTCCAGTTTTGGCTTATAAAATGCACTTAGATTTTTTGCTCAGTTTCGTATTTTAGAAGCATTTTGTTTGTCTAGGCATGTGTTCTTCGGTGTTGGTAACTGGGGCTTATGGTTTGGGTGTTAAAGGAGATTTTGGAATGAAAGACCACACTGTGCTGAGTACCCCATGTAAAAATTGTCTTCAGGGCAGCCTGTGGGTGTTGTCTTCAGCATGTGTCTCGAGTGCATGGGACTGGCAACTCTCTCAGGCCCTTGAACCTCAGTCACAGCTTGAATTAGACTCCCAGTGGCCGTGCCTATGTGAAGCATTTAATAATTTTGGTTGAAATGGGCAGGCACGTATCTTACAGAAGCCAGTAGCACATGCTGGAAAAACTTACTAGTGCTTCCACAAAAGTGCCCACACTTGAGAATCAAATAATAACAAGAGAGCTTCTCAAATACAGCAGAGCTCTGTCAGCTTCACTCTGTTACTCTCACTTGACAAAAGACATCTGCATGGCTTCTTGTGGAAGTAAACTTTTTTTCTGGCATAAGCTAAAACTTGTTTTATGGATGTGGGGCTTAAGGAGCGTTCACCAGTTGGAGCATTGGATGCAGGTGTAACAGTAGGATTCCTGTCACATTGTGCCCGAGCAGCACTGTAAGAACACTCAATAGTGGTCACAGACATTAGAACATGCAAAGGATCTCCCAGTGTTAGCATCATCTTGGCATCTGCTGGAACATCTGTTGGGAGACCTTAGCTTGAGGGAAGGTGACAGGACTGAAATCTCTCTGGAGAGCAATGGCAAAATATGAATGAAAATAGCTTGGCTACCTTGACTGGGGAGCAGCAAGATTTTAGGTTTTAACCTGGATCTTCCTTCCTTTCATTTGTTATTTAATAAGCACATTTAATATTGAAAAATCTTCAGTTAAAATTTTGACTTGCTTACTGGTTATGTGAAGCAAAAGGATTTTGTGCTGAAATAATATTTTTGACAGACTGTGTGGCCTTTGACCTCAGCACATGAATGGAATTTCTTTGTTACCTAGTGTCATAGGTATTGCTTTTTATGGAGTTTGTGGGATTTTTGTTGGTTGGTTTTTATAAACTGAGAATAGGACTTGTAATAGTCCTGTAACATTTCTGTGCTGGGTACAGACACATCAGCTGCTGCTCTTAGATACTGCTCAGTATTTTCCATGTATCTCTATAATACTTTTTTATAAACTAATTGAATTTAGGAAGACTTAGTTGTCCTAGTGTGTTTTGAGAGAACTACTTAGAACTGTCATAACAAAGTCCTCATTCAGTTGATTAGGCTGTTGAATTACAATTTAATATTTTTTTCTATGTATAAATTCTGGGATTGGGACTGCTTCATTATATGGGGCAATAATTGCCTACGGACTGTTTGAAGTTCTAGGTTAAAGTACTTCTTAAGTTGACTGACCATCTGATGATGATATAGCCATGAGTAGGGAGCAGTAGCTAATAAATTACATGGGTTTTGAGAAACTTCACATTTGTAAATACTGAACGGTTTGAATACTACTCAGCAATAAGGTTTTGATGTCTAGCTTGCTTAAAGCATCTTTCCAGTGCTCTTCTTTTTATGCAGTTATTTCAGCATTTTTGTGCATTGATAATAAGAGTGAAAGTTTTCATCCCAGCTTCCATGTTTTGTACATACTTGGAAACTTCTGACATATGAAGGAAATTAGTAACTTACTATAACTTGCATTTTATAGCTTTTTGCCTTGATGAAATAGTATCTAAAATTCTTTACTCTCTTAAAATTACTCTGTTTATTAAACTATTTTAAACAGTGATCCTTAATCAAAGGATTTTGTTCTTAATAAACTGATCTTTTAATTAGGTACATCTGTAATATATTCTGTGCACTAGAAAGATATAAATCCTAAATGCCATATTTCTGTGAAATACTCTGTCCTCAACTATCAATGTGTGGGCTCTAAGTTCCCATTTAAATTGCTGATGATGACACAGTCTGTCCTCTCCGTGCTGCTTCCAAGGCAGAGCAGTTGGCTGTTTCAGTGGTGCAAACACCTCGGAATTCAGCTGCTGCCTGGCTTCCCAGGCACCTGCCCTTCTTTGGGTCCTTACCCATACAAGCCCCACAAACAGCAATGGGCTCTGCTGCCAATGGGCTGCTCACAAGCTCAGCTTAAATAGGAGGCCACAAAGGAAGCTTTTCAAACCAGATATTTGTTTTACTGGCCTTGCCCAGTCCTTAGAGTGTACTTTGATCACACCTGAGCCAAATTTAGCACAGAGAGAGAAATAAATGTCTGATGGTGCATGTCTTGAGGGGTTTAGAGTAGTCCTGGATTCAGTTCTCTGCTCTTGTCTCAGCCAGTACCTTCTTTAGTCTTCTCAGGCAAGTGCTCTTCCCATGTGTCTGCTGGAGCCTGTTCTGGTTTTGTACCAAATCTCAGGCAGAGTCTTGAACCTCTCTGACCTCTCAAGGTAATGTTCTACAGTTGAGTTTATGGTCAGTCTAGGACATGAAGAGCTTTTTTATATGAAAGCCTGAGACCTACCATGATCCACCACAAAATATTCAGTAGGCTTGTGACCAGGTGTTTTTTATGCTAAGTCGGAGGGGAGATAGATGCAAATTCTTGCTCTTAATTCTTACAGAAAAGAGGCTTATTTTACAGATTTGTAGCATCTCATAATTTTTTGCCATCATGCATAAGTACTCAGGTATAGGTTGGAGATGCAGGTTTGTGCTGCCTGTTGATCTCATGAGGTTGGGATGTCTTAGCTCTTGCTTGCTTCTTAGATTTTCACTTTTTTCATTAGATTGAGTGGTCACAGGCATTGAGCATCCAGATTGTTGCTTACAGTGGCTTTCAGAGTCTAATTTGGGCTCCATTGTGTTTCTAATGGAACAGGTTATTTATTGATAATATAAAAGATAGTGGGACTCTGTAAAATTATTGAAATGCCTTTGAAGTTCATACTGGGAGTCTTCCAGTAAAATGTAGTGAATCTGGGTAAGGAGGGTAAAGGAGCTCAATTATATCTTAAACAAAGAACTGAAGTTAATGCTTCCAGTATGAATTCTGAAGTGTAAAAAAACACAAAGTATTGTGTTGATCCTCTGAGCATGTAAATCATTGTAATGCTTTGATTTTTTTTCCCTTTAATTTAGATCTAATACAGTGCACAAATGAAATGAATGTGAATATTCCACAGTTGGCAGATACACTCTTTGAGAGAACTGCAAACAGTAGCTGGGTTGTAGTGTTCAAAGCTCTAATTACAACACACCACCTCATGATGTATGGAAATGAGGTAAGACATGATTTGTTGTGTTCAAGTCTCCTTGACAGCTTTTAAAAAATGGTCTCAGTCTGTAAAGCATTAGATATGTACTTCAGTTCTTCCTCTACTGATGACTCTAAAGTATTTGTCCAGAGGAAAAAAAAATATTCCTTCATTATTTCAATACCAAAATATATAAGTGTTTCCAGTTGACCTGCAGGTATCTTGGTTGGTCTGTGAGGGAATGAGTGACCTTTCTAGAATAAAGACTTGAAAAACTTCTGATGAGTTTTACTTCATTAGAGTAACACTTATCAGTAAGAGCACAGCAGAAGAGTGTTGTTAGCACTCCATAAATGTGCAGCCAACCTAACAACAGATAAGAAAGAATACTTGCTAAAGGGGAGAGGAATATGGTGACTGAAATATATGATCTTGCAAGACATCATCTAATGGGTTGAGTTTTCATGTTGTTGCTGTTAACATTCCTCTGAAATATCTTTCTACTGCATTTAATTCACTTAAATTATTTCATCACAATTTATTAAAAGCTTCCTAGTCAATAATGTGGTGTTAGAAGAGCCTCTCTTGCACAAGCCTTATGTTAAAAGCTAAACTTTGGTCAGGTGGCAGTCCTGAACCTCTGTGTGGTCAGTGACCTAAGAAATGATTGTCAACTGTTGGTAATATTGAAGTGATGATTCTTAAAAGTGCCTTTGAGCCATTAAATTGCTGGGAAAGCTTGGTGATCCTACCCTCTGCAAAGCTCTATGAACTTGGTTGAAATGACCTGTAAAACATAGTGTGCTTTTCACACTACTGCAGTTACAGCTGTGTCAAACTTGAGGAGCTTGGATAATGCAAGTAGTATTTCTGTTTTGTCTTTTCCAGCTTATCTGTTTTAAAGTACAAAGTTCGCTAAGCAGCTTCCTCTAGGATGATTTGTATTTTATTCATGGGCAATGCTGTCTCTTTGGTTAGTTTAAATTTATATTTTTGCCAAATAGAGTTTTGGACTTCAGAGGCTTTGCTAATAAGTATTTTCAGGTCTTCCTCCAAATTTTTCCCCTTTAATTATTTTCTGTTGTTGATAGAAGTTACTAGAAACAGGTACAAGATAAATTTAGTTTGCTTGTAATATGCTTGTATGTTTTGATGCCCACAACAATTAAATCCTCAACTTTTTCTTCACCAACAGCGCTTTATCCAGTATCTTGCATCCCGGAACACTTTATTCAACTTAAATAACTACCTGGACAAAAGTGCCATGCAGGGTAAGGATCTTTCACTGAAGGAAATAACTACTCCTCTTTTTCTCTGTGATGGTACATGTGTTGATGCACACTAGGAGCCAAGTGACATTTAATTGGAAGGGTATTTTGATTTTTATTGCGTGAGACACCAAAAAAATGTCCAGCCGAGAATAGACACAGGAGAAGTGAAATTCTGAGTTATCTAGGTGAGTGCTAGAAATCTGTCTGTAATGTATGTAGCATTGCACACACAGCTGTAAATTTTACAAAGTGAACTCTTGGTGCTCATCAGAATAAATCTGATGAATTGTCAGCACAATAATAACTTTTGGTGTTGCATTTTAAAGCCTCATAAGTAAACATTTACTGTTAAGGTGCATGGAATGGTAACTAGGATGTGCTGTATAAATAGGGAGAACTTCTTCAAATATCTGATAAGTCCTTTAATTACTTGCTAATGGTAGAAAACATTTTTAGGTCTTTATGTGGGTTTTGAGGGATGGCAGATAAGTTACCAAACTCTTCACCATTTTACTAGGAATATGTTTTTGTTCTAATTTCAAGAACATATTAACAAGAACTGCTTGGTGCTTGTCTAATTTTTTATGCTTGGTTCTTGTCTAATATTTTAATGTGTTCAGGTGTTTATTCTCATAATTGCAACAATTGCTTTCCTAATCTTAGTAACTTGTGAAGAAATTAACATCACATCTCAAGACTCTGGAAAGTGCCTAGGAAGGACTTTTTATGTAAAATAGGCTAGTAGGAGAACAGTTCTTGAAAAGAACTGAAAAACAGTACCCCTTCAAACTGTCTAACTTATAAATGCTTAACTTTTAGGCTATGATATGTCTACCTTCATTAGGCGATACAGCAGATACTTGAATGAAAAAGCACTTTCATATAGACTTGTAGCAGTTGACTTCACCAAAATGAAAAGAGGGTAAGACTACTACTGCTACTTCTGTTTGATCTTTTTTCTATTGCAGGGGGTGGGAGAAGGAACACAGTTGTTCTTGAGTTTGTCATTGAGTGCTGTTCTTTTGACCCTTTGAAGCAATATTGTATTGTTGCAACAATACAATGTGTGCTGAGGTCTCTGTATCTTGTAAATGTGTGTCTTTTACTCTGTAGGATAGATGGAGTGATGAGAACTATGAATCCTGAAAAGCTTCTGAAAACCCTTCCAATCATACAGAACCAGCTTGATGCGCTCCTTGATTTTGATGTAAGTACTTTAAGCTTGGTGTTAAGTAACACTCTCTCATTTTGAAGTGAGAGTTTTATTATTTTGTTAAATACTAATCTACTTTCTCATTGCTTTCTACACAGGCAAATCCAAATGAACTAACAAATGGTGTTATAAATGCTGCCTTTATGCTCCTCTTTAAAGATTCCATTAGACTTTTTGCAGCATACAATGAGGGGATTATTAATCTTTTAGGTATGTGAGAATTTTTTTAGCTTTTGATTTTTTGTGAAAGATGTTGAGAAAACTAAAGAACATAGACAGTTTCTGACTGCAGTTTCCTAATAAATTGTCTCTGCTCTATTGCTGTTAAATGAAGCCTGTCTTAGTTTTAGTGACAAGGAGCATAGGCTTACACATCCGCTTCTGCCTGGAAGAATACATGTTGAAACAGAAAGTGAAACGAGAGGATGATTGGTGAGACTGAAACAAAGATACGATAAAAGTGCAGTGGATAACCTTTGCAATTGGACTGTAAAGGTTTAGTGAGATACCCGGTGTTTTGAGTATTTAATTTATTCACAGTATGGCTGAATTCTGTTTTCCTGTATTTTCTTTAAAGCTTGACTTGACACCTTTGACTGGTACCTGAATCTGCCTGAGCTGATTAGATGAAATGTCGGCGTTTGTGTAGAAGGGTGATAAGCTTTTTGCAAAGCTTTTACATTACTATTTCAGCAAATTTATGAATGAAATGATCAGTTTGTTCTGTTAATCCATTAGTTTTTCCTCAGTTACATATTTGTATTTATATAGGGCAAAACCATAAGAAGTGATGGATGTGGTTGATGCTTCTTTTGATAGGTCAGTTCAGTATACGTAGCCACTTCAGTATCAAAATGTATTGATACAGGATCTGAAAAGGTAAATAAATACCAGGAATATTTTCAAATTATAAGATCATTTGTCTCATTGCCAGCTAATAAGCTGACTTTCTGAAAATATTCACCATAATACTTAATTTAACAATTTGCACTGATTGACATCCATGTTTAATAAATTTTTGCATTAAAGTCTAATACACTGAAACAGAAAAATCAGTGGTTTTGTATTGACTGACTTATTACAAAAGATTTCAGGTATTCATATAAGCATGAAAACCTGAATAGCTTTGAGTTACTCCTGTCGTCTTACTGTAGCTTGTCTCAAATTAACTTGTATAATACAGTGTCAGCTTTCTGCTGGGGAGGGTCTTATCTTACAAGAGTTCTATTTGCATCCTCAGAAAGATATTTTGATATGAAGAAGAACCAGTGCAAAGAAGGCTTGGATATTTACAAAAAATTTCTAGCCAGAATGACCAATTTGTCAGAGTTCCTCAAAGTAGCAGAGGTAAATAAATATACATGTATGGAAAGGATATAATTTAGTTGTCTGTATTGGTACAGTATCAATATTCATAAAAACACTTTTTAATAGATTGTTTGCTTAACTTCACTATAAAAGGAAATATTCTAGAGATTAGGTATTTAAAGATTATATATGCTTATTAACATGGAGTGGGATTCTGGGGTATCCTTTTTATTAGCCAGACCACAGTAAACTTTCTGAAGTATCATTATAAATTTTATGGATGCTCCAGAACATATAAACTGTATGTTACAGGCTATTTAAAGATATTTATAGGGCTCTCCTTTACTGTAAGTGCTAAAAAATGGAGAAGTAGTTTCAGTAGGCAATGTGGCTGTTTCTAATGCTTCTAGTATGCTTTTTTGTATGAAAGTTAGGCTGGATGAAAAGTTGAGTTTGCCTTGAGATGCATTTTAATGCCTTTGTGTTTTCTAAGGTGTGTTCTTAGTGAAGCTTGTACCAGTTCAAAAAATTACGAGTATCCCTTTTGAATGTGCTAGCTTCTATGTAACATTCGGACGCTGTTGGCTTTTATTTTCATTGCCACTGCGTGTAGTAATGTACTTTTTTTTCTTCTTTTTTTGTAAACCAGCAAGTTGGAATTGATCAGGGTGACATTCCAGATCTTACTCAGGTAATTGATTAACCCAATTATTTTGTTATCTGTGTTTTTAAAGGTTGTATAATAGTAATCATTCTTCTTGAGACTGTATTCTCTTCTATGTATTTATATATGGGAAATATGTATAGTAGCTTCTCACATGCATTAAATATATTCAATACTTACACTTGGCAGCTCTTAATGAGATTTTTTTTGATTTTTAGAGCAATAAAACTCACAGAAAATAATATTTTTCAAGAACTTTGGTTTTTTATCACAAGGAATTCCATAGCAGTTACGTAAGCCAGAAGTATCTTGCCGTACCTAGAGGAAAACCTATTTCACTATAACTTAATGTCTTCCAACACACTCAAACACAACAGTGGGATGGTTCAGTTGAAATTCTTTTTTTGTCCCTTAAAGTCTGAGGAATAAATTTGATGTTTCTCTATCAGCTTTTAATGCTGGCTTTGATATTAGTCACTAGTATGAGGGACATGCACAATGCAGGCTGTGTGCTGGAAAACTCAGTCTGAAAGGTGGAATGCAGGGAAACCCCTTCCAGTGAGGATAATCTGAGGGGCAGAAGGGAGGTAAGAAAATGGTTTGACCTGGTGAACAGGAAACACTGATAGTCCACAGAGGTCAACAAAGTTATTCTTATGTGAGTCCCTTCAGTTCCTAGGGATGTTTTATTTCTCACCTAGGGCCAACCCAACAGAACAGAGTGCTTGGCATTATTTCTTTAGCGTGGAGTAACCTGCTGAGTGGAATAAACAGCCTGAGGAGACTCGGGCATAAACTGCAGTGCCTTAGAGCTCAAGTACTGGAGCTGTTGGAGTGCAGCCAGTGAGAAACTGAAAATCTAATGTGTACGCTTTGAACAGTCATGTTTAATCCTACACTACTTTCATGAAATTAAATTTCATGGGTTAATCATTAAAAATATATCTAGTGGGATAATTTGTCTAAACTTAATCAGTGTCTTTTTAATATGGAAATCAAACCTAAGTCACAAACTTCCATTGTCAGTGGTGTTCATTACTGCCTTCAGTATGATTACCATCTGAAACCGTGCATGCTTCAAAGTATAAATCTCTAACACTTGCTCCTAGCATTTAATATTAATCACTTTAAGAACTTGCCTATGTGGTAGGAAAGATACAAGACTGAAACTGTCAGGGTAAGAGCAGGTAATGTTTGAACACAATAGTTTGATGTTTTCTGTTGATGTTTGATCTTTGTGTCATACTTTGTCTTTTGATTAGTACTGCAGTATTCAGCTGGGCTGTATTATGTTAATCACATTATACTCAAGTCTGAAGTTATTTATACCTCACTGGGTATAAATAACTGGTATTTATACCTCACTTAATTTGGTCATTATAGGGCTTTTGAAAGCAGGTGGGGGTTTTTTTATTTACTGGGAATAGGGATATTTAACTTCATTTTGCTGTGGTTTTTGTCTGAAACTTTCAGTGACAAAATTTTAGTATCTACTGTGCCCACAACATTTTATTTCTAATAGCTCAGTTGTTTTGTTGTAAGTGCACTTATATGAGAAAAGCAATTCTGTACTGGTGGTAGACCTCAGCATCCTGTGCATTTTGGCAGTTTCAGTGCTTCTGTTAAACATTCCACTTAGACAGAAAATTTCATGGCATTTAGTATGAGTTGAATAACTGTACATCCATTTAGTGCCACTTCAAAAGGATTTACTAGAATTTCTTAATATTGCCACTTTTGCCTGTTTCTGTGAAGAAAGTATTTTCCTTTGTAGGTGCCCTCTTTCACAGAGTGATGTTGCTTTCTGTTTAGAGCTGTTCCTGTATTTCATGAATGTAACTGGGTCATTTCCGTCTGTATGGCTGTTAGTCTGCCATGTGTTTTGGGGGTGAGGGATGGAGGTGAATCATGAAATACAGCCTTGGTCACGTCAGTGGCTGGATTAGCCCAGGTATTCCTGACATAAAACTACCCTGTTCACTTAAAGTCTGATGTTTTGTTGGATGTCTGCATTAGTGAGAAAGTTATAGGAAGTTACTGGTTTGTTTGGTTTAGTTCTTGTTGTTGAGGGGATTGTTCAGAGGGTTTTAGAAAAACTTAAGTACAAAGCGTGCATTTCCATACAAATAAGTTTGAGTGGCTTTGGTAGAAAAAAAAAGACAAGGAAAAGCTTTCTGGAATTACAGCATAGTCTCCTATTACTAAGATTATCTAAGTAGCTGTGCTGTGCAATGTCTTTTGCAAGCTACTGTGTCTCCTGGAAGGTAAAAAATATGGGGAAGTTTGGTTTGGTTGGGGTTTTTTTGGTTTGGGTTTTTTGGTTGTTGTTTGTTGGTTGGTTGGTTTTTGGGGTTTTTTGTTTGGTTGGGTTTTTTTTTTTTGTCCCTGATACCTTTCCAAAAGGGTATTTCAAAATGTCCCCCTTGTGGTTTAGCTGTCTGGGTCAAACATTGAATTTATTCATGACCTATTGTTGAGGTAACTACACTGTCTTAGCTTACCTTGCTCTGCTTAAGAAATATAAGATCAGGTCTTCATTTTAAGACAAGCAGTTTTATAGGATTATTCTAATTGCCTATTTCTTTTTTTTAATCTCTTGATTCATCTTGCTTGAATTGGCCTTCAGTGAAAGTGGGAAGCTAGAATTGTGCTCAGTATTTCAAAGGGGAGTTTGCCAAAGCTTTGTGTAAATAATACTTTTCCTCTTTCCAGGAAATGTCTTGTTCTAGCTTTTAGTACAGAAGGGCTAGCAAGGGCAAGTTTGTTTTTCCTCCAAACAATGCCTGTCATATCTGTTCTACCTGCTGAAAGTTGGCAAGTGGTAAGAGAGGCTGAATGTCTCTGAAACCCTGCCAGGTGAGGAGGACTGAGCTGGCACATAGATTTTAATTTTAGAGGTACATTCCTTTTATCTAAATCAGCAGTAGGATTTATTTCACTTAGAGTAACAGAGTTGGTTTGTCATACGGTTACATGTTTAATAGCTACTCAGTCTGCAATAGCGTCCTTGGGAGCAGATTGAATTTGTTTCCCTGTTTTATCAAATCTAATCCTGCTGTTGTCAGGCATTTCTACTGCAAGCCTTTGACTGTAAATATTTGAATGGAATTGGGTTTTTGTTGTTACTTAGGAAAGCAGATCAAAAATGACAGGTCTTTGTTTTGGGACTTCTATGAGTTTAAAGGAGTAGTGCTTAATCATCTCTGGTTATTCACTTAATTCTAACATAGCAAATACTGTTGCCAAAACCAAGAGTCTAGCTGGCATGCACAGAAGCAGAGCCACTCTGGGGGAATCCTTCCTTCGTGCCTCTGTGGCCCCACTCCTTTTAAAGAACCACCACTGAGTAGATAGAATTTGGGTGTATAGGATGGCAGCAAAACCCAAAGGCACAATTACTGATGTGTGAGTTTTTGTTTGTTTTTAGCTGGTGAGAAAACTAATCTGTGTACTAAACAATGATGTGTTGATAGAAGCAGTGTTTTATAAATACTTTTAATTTTAGGCACCCAGCAGCTTGCTTGAGGCAGTGGAACAGCATTTGGCTTCTGTGGAGGGAAAGAAAACAAAGGAAGTCTCTGCTGCCAGCAGGTGAGCACCCAGTGAATTACAACAATACCTGTACATAAGATTTGTTATTGTCATTCTAACAATTTTCAGAATTGAGTCATGTGGTGTTCTTGATTTTTTTATTCACTTCTGAATGTATCTTCCTAGAAATATAAAGTAAGTATTTAGTGAGTAATAGTCTGATAGCTTTGAAATGTAGGTACATCTGCCTGTGTCTTAGACTTCTGATAATGCTGTGATAAACCACTGAGCTGAGACCTTGTATATTACTCTTCTCAGCTTTTACTTGTTTAAAGTCCTTTGACTTGTAAGATTTATAAGCTGTTTGGATTTTGATACTCTCCTTATCCAAGACAGGATGCTATTTATCTGAATTGTTATTATTTGTCTTTATATATTTGTCTGCCTCTCAGACCAGGAGCTTACCTTGAATTTCCCATAAAAGTTCTCCAGTCCCTCCTCAGAACAGCCAAATTAGCTTAGATGTGCTGTGCTGAAAGAAATTGTGTTATTCTTCCTGTAAAGTACGGTATCGGGATGTATGAAAATACTTCTGACTGAGTAATGAGAGATCTCTCTTGGAATAGATGTTCTTCCACAGAAAAATTTATATTTACCAATATCAATATTGGTAAATACTGATAAACGTACCAGGCTGAGCTACTCTCCCAATTTGCTGTCTTTCTCTTCAGCTTTTTTTTTCAAGAATCTAAGGTTTCACTGCCACAATATTCTGTTCATATGCATGATAAATAGGCAATAAGTGCTGTGCTTTCTTTGTTGTTACATGGTGTACAAACAAGCTTTCTGCACCTCAGCCATTTGAATAACACTTCAGTCTAGTCTACATAACTCTAAAGAGAAAAGACAACTGCTGTGTTCCACATTTTCCAGTTCCTACTCACTGAAACTCAAGGGAGTGACTCTGTGTACTCGTGCCTCTTTGTCACCAAACCGTTTTTGGGGTGTCTCCTCTTATGTACCAGACAGAAAGGGAAGAAGTGACTGGGGACGAGGATAACACATGACTAGATAAGGCACTTGATGATTAAACTGCAAGTGATGTATACATGACTGTGGTTTTTTAATAACATTTTTTTAAATTATTGCTGTTTTTAGAGCCAGTGCCCTATATAGTGCTGTTTCCACACTTGCCAATACAGGAATGTCATTCAGCCGGATGGATGAGAAAGAAAAGCAGCAGGCATTGGAGGAGGAGCAAGTTAGACTGCAGGCACTTAAGGTACAAAGTTTTTAACAAGTTTTGTATTCCAAGATTTTTTATAACTGGGTAAAATAGTGTATGGTGAAGAAGCTTGCAAGGTCACTCAGTGTTCTGTGTGAGGAATGTGAGCTGTGTGAAACACACCCATGCTATGACCAGTGCTATAAAAATGCAGTGGACGTATCTAGAAGTAGTGAGGAATGTAAACCTGAAATTAATTTAAACAAGGTTGTTATGTTGCTGCCTTATTATTGGGATGCACTTTGGCACACTAGTTCCTGAACGTCTCAACTGAACCATGATGAAACTCATAAAGCAGGGAGATGAATCTTCCTGAGCAAAGGTCCATTGAGATGTTTCTCTGAGTCACTATGGAGGGAGCCTGGAATGTGTAGCTTGACTAGAAGTGATTTACATCCAGGCAGTTATGGATCAAAAAATAATTATGAAAACATCAAATCTCACCTTGAAATTAGAGATAAGAGTATTTGTTTTAACAAAGCATGTAAAAATCAATTATTTTTCTGGTTTTAGGATTTTACAGAAGAATAACTGTTTTATTTATTAAGGCCATAATTAAAATTTTCTTCTTGGAAAAGGTCTCCAGGACTATTATGTTAGTAAACAAGTAAGACTAAAATGCCAACTGTCTCTCTCATCTTTCAGGAGCAGCGATTAAGAGAGATCTCTGTAGTATCAAATTCCACTTCCACATCAGCATCCCCAAGCACTTTATCAGGAAAAAGTGTGAATACCACTGTAGCTGTTGACCTCTTTGCTGCACCAGCACCCACAACAAATAGGTGAGAGATACTTTGCTTTCTGAAAGAAGCAGAAATTACTGCACTGGCCTGTAGCTCCACTGTGATCCTAGTTATGCAAAACTAGCAAAATTGTGATCCTAGTTATGTCTCCAGTACCTTTTGCTGATGCTTTCTTGGTGTGCCCACAGGAATTTTGTAATAAGTGCTTAATGACCAGTTTGTTGTAGCACTATTGTTGATGGTCTGCTAGCAAATAAGAGAAAATGAGATTGGTATGAGTGTTCATAAAAGCAAGGATACAATGCCTGTTACATATTTTCATATTTCTCTCTATTTCTTACTCAGCATGCCCAACCTTTCTAGTGATCTTTTTGATCTTCAGCCTGCATTTGTTCCAACTGTGCAAAGTACTCCAGCTATATCAACATCAGCAAGCAGTGCTTGGGGAGGTGAGTTCATACCTTGATTTGACTGTCTGAATGATTAAGGAATTCTTAGAACACAAGGTTCATACTTAATTGAATCTGCATCTTAAACCTTTACTATTTTGCATCCAAACATTCACAACAAAATAAGGAAATAATCTGAAAACTGGCAAACTTTCATGAACAAAGCATTAGTGTTGATGGAACAAAGGAGTGGAACTGTTCAGTAAAGGGGACAGGGAGAAGAAATGTAACTTAAGGTCAAAGTTGAAAAATACTGAGAAATAAAACCTAAGCAGGTGTAACTGAAAAGATCCTGGACTAGTATTTCCATTTAATTGAGCAATATTTAATATACTTCTCATTTAAAAGGTGTTGGTAACTTCAGAGTTCTTGTAAAAAAGCTATGGACTCCAGTTTCTTCACCCATCCTTCCAAAGAACAGTCAGGTTATATGTCAAAGCAATGGCTTAAATGCCAAAAGAAGGCAATGTTAGCACCATGATAAATATTAATGTTTTAATAGGTGGAATTGCTTCTCTTATATGCTATTTAAAAGGTAGATTATTGAAGCCAAAAATGTAGTTTCTAACTTCTTTGATACATGATCTGTCATTCTCCCCCTCCCACCCAATGTCAATACTAGAAATGTTTTCCCTAATAGAGAGCTGTTAGGATTTTTATCCAAAACTAAAAATTTGTATCTAAATGGGTAGAATATTTACAATTTGACTTTGTCTATAGATTCTCATACTCAGTCATTTCAGTCTGTTTTTCTTTCCTGTTATTTGTACTCTGTATTCTTTCCTTCACTTCTGCATCTGAAAGGTCCTTTCTCGTCTTCAAATGGTTGTATTGGTTCTCCACCTCATCTGGACATCTTTGACATGAAGCCAGTTGAAGAAGCTGTAAAATCTGCCACCCCTTTCATCAATTCTTCTTTTTCCTCCAAACAAACAGTGGAACTGTTTAGTGGTAACAAAACCAAACCCCATGTAATTTATTTGCAACTGGAGATAATAATGCTAATAAAATGGACCATAGAACTTTCTTGTGGTTTGGGCCAATCTTCACTTTTCATTAACAAGTGAAAGTAGTGCATTAATTCCAGGAGTAGTAAATTATGTTTTCTTAAACATTTATTTCTGTAGCTGAAATAAATTATTATTTTGTTCTGCTTGCCCAGTCTAGACATCCTGAGACTTGCAGTGTTGCTGAAATCTGCTGATTTCTTTCAAAGTGCAACCTCCTTTCCCTTTTGTAATGGGGAATGCAGGAGTTACTTGACTTTTCAAATCTGTAAAATAAAAAAACATTTTTATAATTGTAAAAATTCTTAATTTAAAACTTCAGACTTAATTGTTGAGTTCCCTCTTCCTTTTTCTCTTTAAAACTGATCTTCTTTTCTTCTCTCTTTTTACAAAGATGACTTTAGTGGTCATAAACCAACATATGCTTCTGTGTATCATCCTGTGACTGTTGATGGTAATTTGATTTTTTTTGTTGTTGTTTTTTAAAACTTTCCGGTTTCACTGGAATGAGTGATTTTACTTCATGGATGTATTTCATTACTCAACTTTTTTTTTTTTTTCAGGTTTTCCTCTTCATTCAGCTCCTCCAAGTACCACCTCTTCAACAATTAATGTGGACTTTGATGCTGTTTTTGGAGGAAAATCTACAGCACCAGAGTACAGGACTGCAAGTGGTAAAAACTGCCTTATGACTAATTTATACCCTACAGCCAGCAATTGCTTAACAATTTAGCATAATTGCTATTGCAGTTGAAAATTTAATTACTTAATATATTTGCAAGGTGATTAAGGGCTGGTAAGAGGCAATCAGTTCAGTTCTAGTTATTTACTTTAAAACTAGCTTTGACTGATTTCATTCTCTGTGTAATAACTGTTTCCTCTCTCTCTGGGGATCAAACTTTGAACATGGCCCACTGGATGTCTCCTAATGGGTAAGCTCGTGTTCATTTGTCTTCTGTGCTTTCTTTTGATACATGATTATGACTTCCCTCTGATTCCATGGAGAGGCAGAGCACTTGAGAAATGCAGAACTAGTTGTGTGTTGCTTGAAGAATACCTGAGTTAGTCTTCCTCTTCTGTATAACAAAGTATTGTTGAAGTACAATTAAAGATTCTTTTAGATTAGTAGGTACAATATAGTATTCCATAAAAAGTAAGTTAAACTATGCTTCTTTCAAAGTCTTAAATAATTTCATCATGTTGAACCTTCACATATAAATGCTCAAATTAGTGTTCTATAAAGAAAATACCTCCCTGGCCTACGGATGTTATTTATTAAATGCAGTGTAACCATTTTGTTAACAGTTGCTTTTATTTTCTTTGTTTAGGTTTTAACTTTCTAGATGATGTATTGCAACCCACAGTACCACCACAAAGTCAAAGAGCCACTGTAGCCAGCCAGCAAAGTGGAAAAATTTTGGCAAATGACCTTGATTCTTCACTTGCTAATCTAGTAGGAAGTAAGTGTGAAGCTTTTAAAATTAACTTTCCCATTTGCTACTGGAAGTAAAACAAGCTTTTTTTCCCTTCCAAATTAAAATTTTGTCTTTCAAATTTTTTTAAGGATTTTGTCTGTTTCTTTTTCCCCACAGATCTTGGCTTTGGAGGAACTCCATCCAAAAAGTAAGTGCATATGTACTTAGAATATTCTCACATGACTATTTGATAGTCTCTGGCACTAACATGGCAAGAATCTCAACTCTTGAAATAATCTGAAATAATAGAGAAGTGCATGGGAACAGTGTGGTCAGCCACCATAACATGGCCAACCTTAACTTTCAAGTAGCTCACTTCAGTTAGTTTTGCAATTGCTGTATTTTTATTGAAGTATTTTTATTAAACTCTGAGTTACAAACTCCAGTTATTATATTGTACAGTGCAGTACTGCTAATTCACTTCTAACATAAACAGAACCCCTAGATTTCACACTTACTGGAGAACAGATACATAAGTAATTACTGAAATCCTGAGTGTTTCTTCAGATTTCAGCTGTGTGCATGCATTAAGGCATGTTTTGGTTTCCTGTTACGTTGTTTTACTCTAGCTGTTGCCCCTCCGTGAAAACTAACACCATGGTTTCATTTTAGATCAGATATGCAGTGGTCTCAGCCTACAGAGAAAAAACTTACTGGTGGAACAAACTGGCAAGCAAAAACAAGCACATCGACCACGTGGAATCCAACTCCCTTACCCACTATTCCACACATGGTAATTTCTGTACTATGCAATCACACTTCATTCTAGCAAATGCTGCTTCTCTGCTTGAGGTAATTTAAAAAAAACAGCAAAGGCATTTGATACAAGACTGGGGTTAGCAGGGAGTGCTCATAGGATCACACCAAATGAGGTAGAGATTTTAGCATGCTTTATTTCCCTTCACTGTAAAACTTGTCCATTAAGGACCTAGGTATCAAGTGAAAGGCTGATTACCTGTCTCAGTTTATAAATTCTTTTTGGATTGAAACAAATGATCCTAGTCCAGAAAATTCCTGACATGTGAGTTTGAGATGCTCCCATTCCCCCTCCCACGCACATGTGCACACAAACATCCACCTTTAAGAATCCTGAGAACGTGCTTTAAGGGCAAAACTGCTGTTCCTTCCAGTCTTTGCTCCTTTTTCAGTTTTATCATTAAAACTGCTGCAACCCCTGCAAGGCACCTTAATAATGAGGTCAAGCAGCACTTGGGACTTTTGATAATGCTCAACAGCAACTTCATATTTTTAACACAGTACAAAATGTTAAGTGTATCTTGTATAGTTCTTTAAATGAAGAATTTTCATTTCTAGGAGGGATATTTGTAGGCAACTGACTTTTCTATGCTTTTAAAAGATTTTTCAAGTGTGTTGTATTCATAATATATTCATATAAATATGAATCACTTCAAAAATATAGCTGTCTTAGGGGGAAGTAGAATGTTCATCTCAGTTATGCATACAGCTAGGATAATTACCACATTTGCTGTGAATTTTGGACTGCTGTCTGACTTAATTTTGCAATAGGAATAGTTTTGCCTCTAATGCTTATTTTCCTTGTCTTACATGACTATGCTCATTCAGAATTAGAAAAGTTGAATACAATATTAAATCCGGTGTTGGACTCAAAAAGGAGACCTAAAAATTTTGATGAGAGGGCACAGTTGTATTGCACTTTCATGTAAGATTTTTTGGGACCATATGATCTCTTTATCCCCTCTAGGTGCTATAGAATGTGTTGTTAGAGTGCTGATGCATTTTTATTTCTGGAACACAGAGGGTACCTTAGCACCCGTTGATCACTGTGGATTTAAAGTTATGTTTTTATATCATGTGTTCATCAGGTCTAAGCATTTGAGCGTTTTATGCCAGGTGTCTGCTCATACATTTGCCTGGAGCTCCCAACAATTAATGATGTGGAGATCTAGCTCAGCTATGAGCCTCATTCAAATCTGTACCCCAGAACTGCAAAGGTCTCAGTGTCCTGGCTGGGCCTCTGGCACTCAGAACTAACCCTCCAATTCATGTGCCACTGCATCCTACGCATTGCCAAGTGTTTCATCCAGCACTTGGGTTTCAGTACAATTAGCACTGCTTAACAAAGCATGGTCTTATGAAGCACAGGCATTGCTGAGCTTGTGAACATACCCTGATATAAGATATTTCTGGCTTAAAATGCTCTTTGTTTTTCTTTTTTCGTATTGTGATATGTTGCTGACATCAGTTGTTAGTATGTGGGCAACACTGACCTGACTGAACATCTGTTGCTATTCACTTCTTAGGCTGAATGGTGGTCACTGGCTTTCTTGGCTTTTTTTCTATGCCCTTCTCACATAATGGGAGGAAGAAGGAGCATTGCATGCCATGCCCTCCAGAAGCTTCTCACACACGTTTGTGCAAGCAATATGCTCAAATGTGGTTAGGTGTAGTAAAATTTCTAACTTTGCTGTAAGTCATACTAGTGGTAGCTTTCTAAGCATAATTGCTGATGCTCCTGTCCTTGCACTTTTTTTCCTCACACTTTAATTGTTTTAGTAAATGAGTTGAGTGCAGTTTTACAGACTTTTACAGTACTGGACTCGAACCCATCCCTTAATTAGAATTTCCAGCATAAATACCTGTTAAATAATTTTCTGTCTTATCCTTTTGCTATGCCAGAATGGAGTACACTATCCTGGATATGTAAGTCAATTTCTTGTAAATACATTGGTTATTTTAAGTACTGAAAAACGTGTGTTTTTCAAAGCTTTATATATATTACTAAGTATGCATGAGTTTCTCTAAAATACATTAAAATTTTCTTGATTAAAGGTACCTGCTCCTATCACATACCCATTGACCACGCCTCAAGTGCCTGTATATGGAATGGTAAGAAACGTGCTTTGTTTTGTCTTCCTGAAAACTGAGTTGTCTCTGCCAGTAGGTTTCATGTCATGCATTACGATGTTCAAACCATCCTTCAAATTAAATGTGTTGGCAATAGCGTGTGAAATCTGGTTTGTTTCTCGTACTGCATTGAAAGAGATGACTCTGAGGTTTATATAGCAGGGGTTTTTAAAAACTTTGACTTTATTCTCTGTGTATCTACATGTTTATTTTCTACTATACTTAAAATGCAAAAACCTGTATTTTCTGGAAGTAGTTTTAATTTTATACATTTGTTTTGTGGGTTTTTGTTCTTCTTACAGGTACCTCCTCAGGTTGGAGCTGCTCCTTTGATGGCACCCCAGTCAATGATGTATACACAGCCTGGTCTAAGGCCAACAAATCCTTTTGCACCTGTTTCTGAAACTCAGGTGAACAGTGCTCTTTAATCTTGTGATGACATTGAAACTTCAGCCATGTTAAACACAACCAAATGCTTCATAAAGGGCTGCTGGTGTATTTTTCCACGTGAAATTGAGGGGTTCCTCAGTCAAGGGCAGGAGCTTTTGCTGGTGAGGAGGCAAATTCAGATGATGAAATTGCAAGAAGCAAGGAAGAAAGTAAAAATCAGATTTTTACCTTTCACTGTTTCAATATTAAGCAAACAGGGGTGGTGAAGATACATAGGTTTTAGTCTCCCTATGACATTAGCTGGATACTCGGTTTAGTCATACTGACCAGACCAGTGCTGGAAGCTTCCTGAATGATCAGGTGATGGGGGACTGAAAAAGGCATAGACAAGAGATTATTTACACTGGAGAAACTGTATTCCCGGCATCCAAATACCTTGGTCTTAATATTTTTTGGGTTTTTTTAAAGTGCCAAAGCCTATAGACGTAACTTATAAGTAACAAGGCAATCACATAGATTCGTTATTCTAAAACACTGGGAAACCATTTGTTATCTAAGTGGCATTAATACATTATCTTTGTTTCACAGATACAGTTTATGTAGAGCCACCAAAGCAACAAGATGTGAGAACAACCAAATACTGGTAAAAAAAAGAAAAGACTGAATTTCAATCTTTCCATGATGTATTCCTGAACAGGGCACCTGTTTATTCCCTGTATAATACAATATTATCTTGAACTGCAATGCTTTAGAGATTCTTGTTTATAACAGTCACTGCAGTGTGAAGTCATGTTTGTTCCCTGATTTTTTTTTTTAAACTGCTCAGCAGAAAATGTATTTTTATTGAGGTTAACTCAGAAGGTGCAAGCTGGATTACCATCTTCAGAATCAAAGAGAAGGTTACATGATTGCTCTACAACCTTAATCATCAGTGGATTACCTTAAGAATTGACTGAGGATGTCAAAACTATTTATTTTATCCATTGGTTCTGTGGCTGTTGTAACCAAGACACAACACAAATCAAGTTAAGCAATAAAATTTTTATGTGCTCTAATAAATACTCTGATAGAGCAGTGCTTGCATTATCATAAGGCCAATATTGTGTGAAATCAGACAGCTTTTTCCCATTAGAATAGCTTATAGTAATTTGCAAACTTTATAATGTGAGTTTGAAATGCTGTGAATCAACAAGACACATACTACATAGATAAATAGGTATAGTAAAAATAATAAATTGCTCCACTGATAGGTCAGTATTACTGGGCTAAGTAAAAAGAGCCAGCAGCTGCAATGCAAGGCTGCAAGTCTGTGATGGAGCAGGGGAAATGAGAGTGGCACAGAACAGCTCACACAGCCTACAGCAGGTGCCAGCAGCTGCCCTTGCATGGGTACCTTCTCTGAGGTGGCATCTCCCACCACGGGCTCAGGGAAGAGCAGCCTTGGGAGCCAGTGGCTGTCACTGCCCCAGCCACAGCACATGGGAGCAGTTTGAGAGTCTTGTTGATAACTGCAGTAGAGGCAAGAGAGCCAATTCTTCTTTCTAAAGTCCATTAGGTCAGAAGACTCAAACCTTGCAATCATGCTGACACTTGTGAACTGGCAACTATTTTGAAATTATCCAGCTATAGAGAATAGCTTGTGTTTCTTTTTTGAAATAAGAACCTAGTTGTAAACCATATAAAAATAATTATTTTTAAATGTGTAAATATGTGTAAACTTTTAGATAATTGTTTCTTTGATGCTGCAGAAATTCTTTTCCTTCTGTTGTAATTTCAACGTAAGAATGCTATGGACTCTTTTTGAGAAGAAAATCTCTAAAATCAACTAATTTATGAAGAATGCTGTACACAATGGGTCAGATGTGTACAGACTTCTGGCATGTATTTTGTATTTAAGAATCTTCCTCCAGAACTGATATTGGCTATGAAAATGCCTTATCTTGTATTTTTCACTGTCTGATAAAAAGTGATAGCATTAAAAAACCCCAGTAGTTTATAATTAAGTAGATAGAAGTGGGAACAACCTTTCTTCCTGTAGTTTTGTGGCAAAATGCAATGAAAAGCTCTCCTGTAAAATTACTTCTAATAATGATTAATTTTAAAGCTGAGTTTTCTCTTGTTAAAATAAATAGACCTCCAGAGCAGTATGTCTTTTATCCTTTGGGGAGTCTGTAATTGCAGAAATACCAGACTCTCACCATAAATGCAGATAGATTTGAGAATCTTGTCAAACTCTCCTGTAGAGAACTTCTAAATTAGGCACATTCCTCACAGTGAGAACAACCCTTCTTTTTCCAAATACTTAATTCTGTCCAAAGAGTGCAAAAATAGTATTTCTTAACCCTATGGTAAGTATTTTGCCAAATAAATCAATACAAAAACAAAACTCCACTCCTCAACCCTTGGAATCTGTAACTGCTCACTTCCTGGAAAATGAAACCTTGCAGAAATTTAAAACTTAGTGTTCCTTGATGTGTATTGATTTTGAAAGAATTTGGACCGGTATATGGCAGTTTAATGTTCAAGTTTGAATTACAAAGGGCTTCAAGCTTTAATCCACTTTTATTGGGTTGAACAATTGTACAGTTTTAAGCCAATGAGTTCTTCAGTGCCTATAGTTGCCCTCCACATGATGAGGGAATATATGTCATTTGGAATGGGTCATTGTGTTGCGGGGACTGTTCATTTAAGAAATAATGAATTCCATAGATTTATTCAGCAATCAAAAGTCCTGTGTTCAAGCAGACCAGTCCATGTAATTATAAATGTCTGGGCAGAGGTGAGAGTGCTACAAGCAGGCAGTCCCTAGCACTGTAAGCTGTTAGGTCTCTTTTTTATACCGACTTGTATAAGTAATAATTTGTTATTTTAATAAAATAAACAAATAAATGCCTGGCAAGCAGTATATATTGTTATAACTGTATTGCAGAGCATTCTGAATATCTGGAAAGATACTTGGCTCAGAAATGGATTTAGTACTGGATAATAGTTTGCACTACTTCTGATTTGCTCTGGCTCTTTTAATGGTTCTTCTGGTATGCTTTCTTGTAGCAAAGCTGTCTGATACCAACTTAATTAGTATTAAAAAAGGAGAAACAGCCACAAAGTATGTTTTAAAAACTTTATAACCTACCTTAATTTGATGCTTTGAAACACAGCTTTCAGCTTGATCCTTGTGAAGCAAAGATCACTTTGCACCTTCCCTCTGCACATGAGTGCACAGGACTGGGTTTTGCCCACCTCTTCCTTGTGCGTGTATTGGAACACATAAAATGGCTGAGTATGTGCTTAAATAACATACAGGAGAAGTGAAAACCAAGGACTTAGAATGCTGTCAGGGCTTTTTATGCCTCAGAACTTACTCTCCACAAAAAACCCCACTTCGAACACCAAGGTTATTCTTGAGGGTGACTGTATCCAGCCCACAGGAGCTGCGAATAGCAGTTGTGATGAGTGGAGAGAGATGTATATAAATGTGACTTTCCTTCCAACTCGTTCATGTTCTGAATCAGTTCGGTATTTCTGAATACTTCAGGAAGCTGATAACTAATATGTCTCTCCATGTTTGTCTGAACAAGGAGGAAGATTTTAACATGTGCTGTACACTTTCTATTGTACTTTAGTGGGTCACTTGAGCCTCACTGTTGGGACTTGATGCTGCACAGGCAGACTCTCTATCATGGAATACACCGTAGGATAATTTATGAGGGACTTTGGAAAGGTGGATTGTGTGAGGCCTCTTGGACTTGGACATGTACCTCTCTAAATAACTGGGGTTTTCTAATGTTCTCTAGATATAGTTTGACTTTGCCTCCAAGAAGTTACTGATTTTTTTTTTTTAAATAAATTTTGGACATGTGTACTAGAAAAATCTCAGTTCTGTGCACATAGTGGTGGAATATTTGTACGTAAAAATAACAAATGGACTTTTGTTTAAGAAAAAAAAAAAGCAAAACCAACAGCAAAAACCACACATGCAAAAGTAACAACAAAACTTCTGACTACAAGATTGAATACAGGGTCTATCTATCCCAAGCTGGATTTTTTTGATGTGTGGCTGGGGCGGGGCGGTTACCATTAGAATAGTATGCACTGTGGATCAGTGCTTAATTTGTACATAAAAAGGAAAACTTTGTTTGGGGTAGTTTGTATTGTAAGGATAACATCTAAAGGCACTGTATCAGTCATTTATTTCCATTTAAAAGATTATATTTTTGAGCAATGGAAACTGTATATGTTATCATTTATACATTACTGATAGCTAGGAATATAGAAAACCTGTTGCTATGACTCTGAAACTGTATCTGACTTGTCATTGATCTGTACATCGCTGCATTACTGTTTTATGCAGACTTTCATCATCATTTATTTAACAGATTGTAGTAACTGGTACAGTTACAACAGGAATTGTAACGTCAAATCTTTCAATATATCTCAGATGTGTATCCTTGTGATTGAGCTTCATCCTTTACCAAATCTTTGGCTGGAATTTCATCTTGGAGCAATGACAAAATATGTGCTGGAACAGATTTCCCTCACCCCAACCCACACTTTATTTATTTAATAGGTCTTGTTTTGTATGTTATGTTTTTCCCCCCATGACAGGTTTGTGCCTTTTACTGGATATTTATTTAAAAGGAGCTATGATAATTTAGGTTGCTTTTTTTTTAGATGTATTCTTTGTACAGCTGTTCCTTTATGTGAGTTCCTTCATTTTATAAGAATACAGAATGTGTGAAAAATACACTAGCCACAAACCGGAAAAAAAATGTAAGGGTTTATGTTCTATGAATAATTTTTTTAAAAAGAAGCCTAAGCACAAGACTGGCTGTGTTGATATTTTAATTGTGGAACTTCACAATTTGTTAATATGCAAATTGTTCATTTTTTTAAAAATTGCTCATATCTAATTATTTGATGAAACAAGTTTTGGAGAAAAAATAAACTTTGGCATATGCAAGGTGCGTGTATGTGATTTTTTTGTGTGTCCTCAGGCTTAAGGCTTTCTATAATGCTGATAGCTATGGCTGAATTAGGGTGCTTGATAGGCATCTTCTCCTCTGTGTTTACACTGGCAAAGAGCCAGCTCCCGGGGGCGACTGAGTTTTGGTTGAGTTTGCCTAGAGCTGGACTCATTCCCCAACCATCGTCCTTCCAGCAGTGTGCAGGGCTTGGAATAGCCAGGCTAAGGAAGTGTGACTGCTGCAGGTACTCCTTGTTTCTAAATTCGAAAATGCTATTTTTAATAGTTGTGATTTTGCTTCTTTATGTTGCAGAGACTTGTTTTCAGTTGTGAGCTTGGACTACTTCATACTTCATTCGTGTTCTGTCATACTTCCATCTCAGTGCTGGAGCACGGGGCAGCAGCAGTGAGCTGCGGGGCCTAGGGGCGCGGCCTGGCGGTCACAGGGGCATCGCTCGGTCCCTGCCGGGAGAGGGAGGCATTCACTGGGCGAGTAACGGGCAATGCATGCGCGTAGATATAGGGCAAGCATTACTGGTGATCCTTCAGAAATGTTTGTTGTAAATTGTTAAAGGCAGTGCTCCTGATTGCTGTATCTGGCTTGTTCGACAACGTCTGCGCTCAGGGAAAGGCAGAGCAGCTGCATTTAGAAACAACGCCGCTTCCTCCGTGGGCAGAGCAGAGGCCGGGGTAAGGGACACCCCGTTCCCGTCCTTCCTGCCCACCGGCCTATTGGCACGGGATCCCCTCCCCGGGACGGGGTAAGCAAGGCACTGGCGGCTCCTGCCGCCCAGGCAGCCCCGCTGCCGCCCCCTTCCCTTTCCTGCCGGAGCTTTCCCTTTCCTGCCCCGCCCTCGGCGGCCTTGCCCCGCCCCGCGTCCCGCTCGGTACCCACGTGATGACGAACGGCCCCGGCGTCCTGGCGCACGCCGCGCACGCCTCTTCCGTTTGCAAGATGGCGACCGCCGAAGGCAGCGAGGCGGCGGCGGCGGCGGGCGGGAGGCGTGGCCCGCTCGGCATCCCGGAGGCGGCGTTTGTGGTGAGCGGGGCCGGCGAACGGGGCTGGCCTACCCCGAGGCGGCGTTCCTGGGGAACGGGGCCGAGGAGTGGGGGCTGTGCTCCGCCAGCCGGGCCCGGACCCCGTGAGGCGGCACCTCGGCGGAGTCGCGGGCGGGCGGGCGGTGCCCGAGGGGCGCGGATGGCGGAGGCCCTTCACAGCCTCAGTCCTGGGCCGTTTCGCGGGCGAGTTGCCCTGTTTCGATCCCGACGTGGCGTTATTGAGCATTATGCACCTTACAAAAAGCTCAGCTCCCGCGTTGAGCAGTATCGTGTTGTTGCACTGCCCGGCTCAGGGCAGTGAGCAGCGTGCTCTGAGAGCCCCCCGGCACACGCTGCACGGGGCACGCCTTGCCGCTCCTGTTCCACGGATAACCTGCCGTGCTCCAAGCGCTTTCCGTACATCTTTCTCTCTTCATCCAGTTTTAGACTGCTGAAAAGGTTTACTTTTCAGAAGCGCCCATGTGTTCTTCTTGAAAACCAGAAAATGTGTATCTTCTGGAAAACAGGCCGAACTTGTTTATCCAATTTTAAAAACTGATGTACCAAGCATTTGATGATTCTGTTGAGTGGTTGAAAAGGAATCAGAGACTTACGCAGTCACATAATCTCACACAATCATCTCTTGTTCGCTTTCAGCTCTGAGCTTACTCTTGGTGCATTATCTTGATTGCTGTTGTATTTCCTTTGATCAATAGCTATTGATCAGAGTGGCTGAACCTGGCTGCCTTGCTGATCTCAGGAAGTGCTGGATGCCTTTCCCATCTGATACAACTGCTTTTATAGAAATAAATTAGTTTGACTTGCATTTTGGTAGTGCTTGTATTGCTCATGTGTCTTCTCTGGGCAAAGGGCCTGACCAGACAGGTATGGTGCATTTACTTTCAGTGGTCTAGTTCCTACTTTTCCTTTAAGTTTTTTTTAACAATAATTGGGATCTGGCAAATCCTAACTGGGCTGGAAAGCCATTGCTGCTTCCAGCTGACTTCCTTCCATGCCTCGTGGGAGACCACGACAGATGAAAGTGAAAGGGAAGGGCCGTATCTTCATCTTCGGCTGCCCTGTGAGACCTCACTGATCCTGACAGAGGAGAGCTTGTGATCTGGCTGACTCTGCAGTGCAGGTGGCCACCCTGCAGGAAACAGGAGATGACCAGCCTCAGCAAACACTTAAAGGCATCTGTCATGTCCCTCATTCCATGCTGGGGGCTGCCTTGGTAGCTGTTTTGTTTAGTTCCATGTTGTTTCTTTTCAATGTCTGAAGTATCATGTGTGCTGTACCACACGACCCCAAGAGTTCTGGGGCTGTGCCTTAGTCTTGTGCTTCTCTTCAGTTCTTTATAACCTTATGTCTGGATCCAAATGTCTTGGAAGTGTGCTAATTCTCAGTTTTGAGAGGTGCTCTGATCAAAGACGGGAGTCTGCGGAAGAGATCCTCAATGGTGATCGTAGAGTACTTTGATGCAGATGTTAAGATAGACTTTCTTTTATTCAAAATAAGCCTACACAAAGAAGTTGTAATGGTATTCTGCTCTGCAGAGTGAAAACACTGCTGTCTTGAGGATAGGTTTTACTAGAGCTTTTTTTCTTCAGAAAATAGGTTTCTATTTCAAAAATATTTAAAGACCTGCTGATCACTTGCTTGACATTTCCCCCTACATGCTGCATGGGCAGCCTTACTGTGAATCTTGTCTTCAGAGGTGTTTTCTGTAAGTCTCTTGGTTCAGTAGAGGCTCTTCACACAGTTTATGGCTCATGTCTTATCTGAGGCAACTGATCTGTGAATTCTTGTCCCTCTCCAGGTTTCAAATGATGTTAAGCACTCAGAGTAAGTAATGTTAAGACACGAGGTTTTACTGGATAACATACTCTCCAAACAGCACTTTGGGCTCTGGTGGTTTTGAGCTGTTGCCCAGACATTTCCAAGTAAAATGCCTTCTTTGTTCTGCCTTCTTCAGCAGGTGTGAGGATGCAGATCTGCAAACACATGTCTCTTGTCATGTTCTCTGCACATGCCTCCCCCTGAGGTGATGAAGCTCTCAGCTGAGTGAGTGCCTGCAGCTCTGATTTGGGTCATCTCTCAGAGGAGAACCATAGGGACATGTGGGAATGCGCTATCCTGCTGCATTTCAGGGCTTCTACTGAACATTCTTCTGGCTTGGCTTGAAGTTTGCAAAATGGTGTTTTGCCAGTGAATTTTCTTCCTAAAAAGATAAGAGATGAGTTTTGGCAGGTCCTTGCAGAACCTATAAGGTGATTTTGCAGTGGAGGTGCTGTGGAATACTCCACAAAGTAGGAATCCTAATGGCTTTGACAGCCAGTTGTGCCTCAAAGCTGTTCTGGTCAAGCTAAAAGAAGTTACTGTGCCTCAGCCTTGCAGATGGGGAGGTGGGACAAGAGCCTCACCAGCAGGCTTGGAAGCCCCGCCTGGAAAACCTTGGGGGTAAATCTGAGTCCACCTTGAACTGGGACATTATGTAGTGGAAGAAGATCACCAGTATATAGAGGACCTGGATTTACTTCTGAATTCACTTCTCAGCATCTTTGTTTCAGGAGGACGTGGACTGTGTCCTGTCCATGTGCACAGACAGACAGGAGCTGAGGCAGAGCTGGGTGCCAGGCAGGGTGTGGGGGGAGCTGCTGCCCACCTGCTTTTGTTTTCTGCCCCGGATGATTTCAACGAGCAGAGCTGCTTCCACAAGAGGGAGTTTCATTTCACAGTATCCTCAGGCCTCACTTCTACAACACTTTCCCAAACCTAATCCTTGCTTTCTTTGTTGAAAGCTTCTCTATGAGCTTTATCCAGAGGCAGGAATGCTTCCCGGACTTTGAGGTAGCTTGAGGCATTCTCAGGCAGTCTGAGGTGTGGTCTCTTGAGTTTGGATCTACTACCTGGACAGTGCTGCCTGCTGCATTTTGTGGAGTTCATGTTCTGCTACAGATTTCCTTAATGATAAAGAAGGCAGGGACTTCTTAGCAGATTCAGTAATTTCATAGTAAGTTTCTTCAGCCAAGAGTATTAAGGCATCATAATGAGGGGGAGCATTCCATGTCTGATACCACTTCAGTAACATATTATAGTCTTTTTCTGGTGTGAAACTTCTGGAGTGGAGACACCAAGTTCAAAAGGAGGAGCTGAAGAGGCCTGTGGTAGGGCTTCCATCAGGTTTTACTGAGCTGTGTAGACAAGTAGGGGCAGAATTACCTCAGTGAGGGAGTGGGGTCATCTGTAATTATGTGTGTAAATGGTGGCAAGGACAGAAACGTGTGGTTGATCCTTGGCCTGATGTAACTTTCAGAGGCTGGGAACATTGTCCCCAGGCAGGTGAACTGCTTCCTTGGATTCTGAAGGAGGTACATGTCAAGGTTGACATCCTTGCCGGCTCAGGCCTGTCTTTGGCAGCTTTTCCAGTTGATGGTAGGACTGGCTGGAGTTGTTCTCTAGAGGTTTCTGTGGCTTCCTGCTAACTATAGAAGGAGCTTTTGAAACCCAGCTGTTCAATTCCATAGTGCCTGTCTGAGCAGATACCTGAGCTTTCTCCCATTGGCATCTTTCTCTGCTACAACATGCTTGATCAGGCCATGACTCTTTTCCTTCATCAGTTTTATCCTAACTAGTTCATAATCTGGTTAGCCATGGAGAAGCATTATCCCTGCTTTACAGGTAGGAAACCCAGGTTTAGCCATGCTGTGTGGATACCCACCCCTGTAAGGTGTCACTTGACCTCAGCCAGGGCTGAAAATACCACTAGCCATGTACCCACAGATACGGTTGTGAAATAGTCCTTGTACCCATCTCTTAGTTCCCTACCAAAAAAAAAAACTAGGGAGGAGGAAATGAAGAGGTAACTAAGAAAAGAAACAAAATGCTTTTGTACTCCAGAAAAAAAGTTTGTTTACATTTCAAATTCCCTCTGGATGTAGCTTCAATAAGTTGATAGCATGTCTGTGTCTAGAATTTCCATAAAACTCTTCTAACGCTGAGGGTTTCTTTCTCCCCTTAAAGGAAGATGTAGATTCCTTTATGAAACAGCCTGGAAATGAGACAGCAGATGTAGTTCTTAAGAAGTTGGATGAGCAGTATCAGAAGTATAAATTTTTGGAACTTAATCTTGCTCAAAAGAAAAGGAGGTAAGTCATCATTTTTGCAGAACTGGGAAATGTTTAGCACAGTTCTGTTTTTCTTTAAATAATAAGTCTAGTGGCTAGGAAGGCCATGGAGATGCCAGTACCTTTGCCAGGGCTGTTGGGGGGAGCGATGCCTTCAGCTCTAGAGAGCTTTCGCTTGAACACTGCAGAGTCCTGTGGCTCTCACTGTCTGTCAGAATAGACCATGAACCTCAGAAGGAACACTCATGTTCTGTTTTACCTGAAGTGGTTTCTACCACTGCTGAGGTTTCCCTCTCCTCTGGGAGATGACAAATACACAAAATGTACCATTTCAGTAAAAGGGGGTCTGTTACTGTTCCTGTGTATTGCGAAAGCCGAATGGATTTCTGTGCTTGCGAAGCCAGCGAGCCTCAGTGTCGTGAGGGGCAGGTGAAGCTGGAGCTGAGCTGCCTTTACATGCCATGTTTTCCTGTATTACACCTGCATTTGTAAGCCCGGAAAAAGCTGTTGACAAGTTTTAAAATGGAGGGTGGACTGTATAATAAAACTGATCACTTGTTTAGGAAACTTTGTGTCTCTGTAAAATAATAAATTATGACTGTTGTTAATTCACAGGCTAAAAAGTCAGATTCCTGAAATTAAACAGACATTAGAAATTTTAAAACACATGCAGAAGAAAAAGGTAAACTATTTTGAATATCTAATGAGTATGAGAAAAGCTAACTACCTTTCCACCCTAACAGAACACATTGCAAGAAATGTTTTGGAGAGCACACTTAATATGCCTTTATAAATAACAGAATTGTTTTTAAAGGTATGTAGTACTTTTTGAAAGCCAGTTCAAAAAAAGTTTCATTTTTGTAATGGAAGCTTCACTTTTAATAGTGTATAGATTGCAGCTAAGCTTTGACTTCATCTCCATTCTTTATAGAGATTTTTAAATATATCTTTTAAAAATGCATTATTCTGGGAGCTCTAACTTTAATGTTGAAGTAAAGTTACAGAGAATTCCACCGAAGTTAATACTGTATCAATGGCAAAAAGCAGAAAAGTGTGCTCTTTATTCTAAGTTTTTTGTCTTTGACATAAGTTTCCAATGAAGATAGCAATTTTAAGTTTTATCATTTGTCTTAAGGATTCCACACATCCAATGGAAACCAGATTTTTATTGGCAGATAATCTCTACTGCAAAGCTTCAGTTCCTCCTACAGATAAAGTTTGTTTGTGGTTGGGGGTAAGTAAAATGGAACTTTTCTGAAACTGTTTCAGTAACTTATAAAAGGTTTGTTAAAGAGAGCTTTGTTTGCTGTCTCCCCTGGTTGTAGTGAGCACAATTCTGTTGATAGGTGCATGGTGGAGCTGCACCCTGGCAGCAGAACACATCTAACCAGGCAACTTCAGTTGAAATCTTGGTGAAGATTACTTGTTCTATTTTATTTGGTTCCTGAACAGTAAGACTTCAGAGAATTGTCTTTTTGCTGGATTGTTCTTTCCGAAAAGCTAGTTTGTATTTCCCTTACCATTTCTGTCCCTTTTTGGTTCAAATTATCATCCAGCATTGCCTGGCATGGGAATGTACCCAGCAAAATAACTTAGTTTGGCAAGTAGCTTCCCCTCTTCTCTGTTATTTGTATTCAGCATCTTGTTTTCCCTTTTCATGCACCTTTTTAGGGAAAGATGGGATTTCTGTTACTCATAGGTATCTGCCAGCATTTAGAGTGGACTTTTCACTAAAGCCTGATGGGATCAGGATTCACACCCCAGATTCCCAAGTACTTAAGTGATGTCAGGTTGGGGTGTTTTTTATGTAGAGGCTTCATTATATGTGGAAATTAACCTGCTGATGCTTATTTTGAGACTTATAAATCACTGATGTTCCTAAGTCTCAGTGTTGGCTGCCAAACAAAACCTCTTGGTTAGAACGGAAACACTGTTGACACATGAAACATCCAGATTAATTGGACAGTTGCTCCCAGCCTCTCCCACTTCTATCATAAAAAGAAAAAAATTTTCAGATACCTGTTATTTTCAGGAGACTTCTTCAGAATTCATAAACACTGACTTTAATGGAGCATCCCAGGTTTATTTTCTAACAAAACATCAGAGAAAGTTCATCCTATTGTCAGCTCATACTGAAAAGCTGTCATGAAATAGCACACACAAACAGTTCATTTTATTTAGGTGTTCTTGGCCTTCTGCCTTTCTCCTGCTTGTTGCTTACAGTCTGTGTTGGGCTGTGCATGTCACTGTTACTGGGTATCTCTGTCCTACACATGCTTTGAAGAACAGCTTATCCAGCTCTGGCAGATCAGTGTAGCCTTCCCTGGGATCCTGCCAGTCAGAATGTGCCTCTGCTCAGGGCACACTTCTTGAACAGGACAAAGCTTCAATGGTGCATTTTCACCTCATTTTATTTCATTTTATCTCTCTGGTGCATTTTATCTCATCCTGTGGTAGCTTCTTACTGCAACAACCATGTGTGGATTAAAAACCACCACCACAGCACCAGGGAGGACTTTTATATTTGTTGTATCTTTAAACACATGTAGTAGCTCTTATTATTGACAGTGCCAGCTGTTTGTCAGCATTCTCACAGAGAACCTGAGGTTTGTCTTAAATCCAACAGAAACTCTTTCTAGAGTTGTGTGTCACCTGCAAGGTTCTGCTAAGAAATGTAAGGGTCTCTCACTTTTCAAATACAGTGAGTATGAGATGCTGATCCCTGAAAGGCTGAATGTGATCCACAGGGGAAGAGATCCCTCCCTGCTTAGCTATAGGAAGAGAACTTTTAAGTCAGTAGGGAAATCTGTTAGTTACTGAAGGGGTGGAGGCCCCAAGTAGATTCTGACATTGCCTGTCCTGCATCTTGTTGTCTTGGCCTGGCAGGACAGTCTGCTGCAAACATGATTATTTATGAACAACTTAAAACAAGCTCAGCGTGGCTCAGTCCTTACAATGCAAGAGTAAGGGCTTTTGTCAATCTTTCTTTTTTAGGCCAATGTGATGCTTGAATATGATATTGATGAAGCTCAGGCTCTGTTAGAGAAGAATTTGTCAACAGCTACAAAAAACCTCGATCTTCTAGAGGAAGACCTGGATTTTCTCAGAGATCAGTTTACCACTACAGAAGTCAGTATCCTTTTTGTTCATGTGGGGGAGGAGATGTATGTGAAAGCCAACATCTAGGTAACGACCAGCTTTGTGATGTGTTTTTATCTTAGACTGGCTGCCTGTAGCACCTGTGAACTTCAACTGTTCTAGCAATGAAATGGAATACTGTGTTTGCAGGGCTGAGTTGGAGGTTGGTGTGTGAGAGGTAGCAAAACTTGTATTTTTGTCATTATGAAACCTACTGCAGTGGTTGCAACTCAGACTGACTCCAGAGTGAGTTGGAAGTGTGGATTGATGCCCAGGTGACCTCTGCAAAGCACAGAGAGCCTTCCTCTAGAGCATATGAATATTGTTTTTTGGACTGTCGCCCATCACACCCTTTGCAGCTGCCTCCAAGCAGCGCAAGCCCTACTGCAGCAAGCCTGGGACTGGCTTAGGCTGTGCTCAGTGTTTTTTTAATTTCTTCATACTGTCATGAAACACCTCCCAGGTATGTGGGGTTGTTTTTTATACTTAAAAACTGTTTTAGTCAGTGTAGCCATTACCTGAAGCATTAGATTCAATTTAATGAAGGCACAACTACTTGTTCTTTCAAGTTGACACTTGAGCTGTCTTAGTGTTGCAGGAGTTTGTGATGCCTGAAAGAGGCAAGTACAGCTGATGTGGGCAGCTTGACTGAAATCAGCAAAGAGTTGGGCAAAACTAAAAGTGTGTTTCTGTGCAATATCATTTTGGAGGTTTTTTAAGTAACGATATAAATACTGCAGTTACCAGCAGCTACTAGTGTTCTTGAGAGTTGAAGCTTTGCACCAAGTCAGCCCTTTTATGAAATGGTTTCTATACTGACTGTTATAACTAAGTGGCCAACTCTGTAACCTTCTTTTTCTCCTTTTTTAAAAATACCTTTTTTCCCCTCTCTCTTTTCAGATAGCATGAGTGGTTTCCTTAATTCCACACCCTCAGATATGGCTAGAGTTTATAATTGGGACGTAAAGAGAAGAAACAAGCAAGATCCTTCCAAAAACAAAGCATAGTTTTGCCAATTTTAAATGTGGTTTCAATTTCCAAGTATTTTTTATTTAAACACCCCCAAACTTCATTCAGGACTGAGTTACTTTCAGCATTTCAGTAAATGGTAAAATATATAAAAATTAATGGTGAACACCATTTTATTTATTTGTAAACTCAAAATTTGGTTTCATGCATGCTTCATGAAATGAATTATTTGAAAAGGCACCACACAGTCCAGCAAAGGACATAGTATTTTGATCGGACCAGTCTGTCATAAATAAATTTCTACCTGAAAGCCTGTCTGGAAAGCTGAGGGGCATGTATGAAATGGAGCCTGACATGTTCACAAGCTAAGGCAATGCAGGGGTTTTCTTCTTCATCTCTGTACAGCTGATGAAGTTACCTTTGACTTGGGCTGGGAAGATGTGCAGCTGTAATGTTTCAGGAAACAACAAAACTGGAGTGGAATCTTGGGGTTTGTTTCAGTCAGTTAATGGCAGCACCAGTCTGCAAGCATTCCTGGATATCCGCTTTGGATAAACTTGCAGTTGGAACTGTGGGTTAGCCAACTGCCTGTAACTGAGCTCTCAGCACTTCACATGCAGCAGTTTGTGGCTTGGCCTCAGAGGGCAGTGGGAAAGGAGTGAGCAACACAGGGGATGTCCAGCTTGCAGGTCTCACCCCTTCTCTTTCGTACCTGTGTCCTCGTTGGTTGTTTCGGTAAATGCGTTGAACAAGGACACCCAAGAGCCCACAGCTTCTGAGAGCCTCCCATTTCCGCCCCCTTGGCCCAGATGTCCAATTCAAATGTCTGAACACCGCCTCCCAGGTGGTGAAACCTGTGTTAGATCAGGATGGTTGACTGGAACATGACCTCTGGTGGTACAGCTGGAGTATTTTTTTGGTCCTTACGAAGCCTTGCGAGATTGTTGCCTTTTACCTTTGCAGTTTCTTTCTAAAATGAAATGCTCAGTGGTGATGTCAGTGGCTAATAATAACATTCTGTGACTGAGAGTACAGGTTTCACTGCAAAATAAATGCAAATGTTAACTGTTCAATCTTCATGTAAGAAACAATATACCTGTAAATTTTTTGTACTTTTATTTCATGATATTAAAATAGTAAAACTAAACAGTTGTGGCAACCAGCTGTTTTTGTGCATCTTTCTTTGTGTGAAAGTCATGAATGTGATGTGAGATCTTTTATAATGTTTCCCTCCCTTAACTGGGCGTGGGGGGTGAAAAATTCCATTGAAGCAGCAGACGTGAAAAGTGGCTGCTGGATCCTGGCGTGAATGAAAGGGGGAGTGTGAGTCAGCATATCTGAACTGGTGACTGAAAGCAAGTGGTTTATCAGCACTGTGCTTGTCAAAGAGTGTGAGTTGCAGGGAAGGGCAGAGAGTAGGTAAACTCTAAGCACTGNACGACCGGTTAAGCATTTTTGCACAGCAAAAGCAGAACCGAGCAAAATCAGCACCGTGTGCCACTGCCAGGAACCTGCTGCTGCATGTCAGGGGGGACAGGGCAACAGCACTGGAAGTGAAATGGCTCCTGTGTTCAAAGGTGCCTGGCTCCTGTGTTCAAAGGTGCCTGGCTCCTGGGGGATGGGAGATGGCTGTGGTCCTCACAGCTCAGGGTTTGGTATTTGTGTGTTTGATCTGAGGTAAATAAAAAACCCCAAAACTCACAGGTGAGCTTAATGACTAATCCTTGCCTAGGTGTGCTCTGCCCTTTGCTATTGCAGGTGCCGTGCCACCAGTCCTGCAGAGGCCTCCTGGAGGGGCCAAGGCTGCGGTGGCTGCAGCTGCTGGGTGCAGGGGGTGGTTCTGTCTCAGAGTAGTTTGTCTGGTTTCTCTCAGCAAGGCAGCTGGCAGGTTCTGCAGAGTGAGGCAGGCCCTGCAGGGAAGGGCGTCCAGTGGCTGTGAGGCAGTGTCTAGGAATGGTGGATCCAGCCCTGGCAGGAGTACAGAGNAGGGCAGAGAGTAGGTAAACTCTAAGCACTGGTGACCAGTTAAGTGCCTGGGCTCATCCCCTTCCTTCCCAGGGCAGTGCTGTTCATTTCAGTGTCCGTGGCTGCAGCAGAGCAATGTGGAGCTCTAATGTATTCTCCAACAGGTCTCTGCTACAGCAGTGGGGCCTGTGGCTGGTCAGGCTGCAGGCTGCTGCTTTCCATTTTCTTTTCCTAGCATCAGCAGTGATGGAAAGGCAGCTGCAAACACATTCTGATTTCTCTTACAGTTTTCTCTTCAGTNGGGGATGGGAGATGGCTGTGGTCCTCACAGCTCAGGGTTTGGTATTTGTGTGTTTGATCTGAGGTAAATAAAAAACCCCAAAACTCACAGGTGAGCTTAATGACTAATCCTTGCCTAGGTGTGCTCTGCCCTTTGCTATTGCAGGTGCCGTGCCACCAGTCCTGCAGAGGCCTCCTGGAGGGGCCAAGGCTGCGGTGGCTGCAGCTGCTGGGTGCAGGGGGTGGTTCTGTCTCAGAGTAGTTTGTCTGGTTTCTCTCAGCAAGGCAGCTGGCAGGTTCTGCAGAGTGAGGCAGGCCCTGCAGGGAAGGGCGTCCAGTGGCTGTGAGGCAGTGTCTAGGAATGGTGGATCCAGCCCTGGCAGGAGTACAGAGCGGGGACAGGGAGCAGGGAACACTCAGAGAATGGGCAGGGGGAAAGGAAAAAAAAAAAACCACCAAAGTTTCTTTACAAGTTTTGAATTTCACATTATCACGTAGTAACCATTTTGCTAAATACAAGCATATTTTCAGTCACATACAGACAGCTAAATACAGCGTTATTTTCACATTTCGTTACAGTGCATAACAAAGCGAGGACAGTGTATAATACGCTTTTATTCTGGAGGTTCTGAGCAAGTTCAGTCTAACATGCAGATTGTTTTTAACATGTGGTAGAGACCACAGAAAGTTAGCTTTTGCTTTTTTTTTTTCTCTTTTTGTCCTAGAGTATGAGCTCCTGACCTTTAGCCTGTGAGAGGTATCACCTTCTGATTTCTCAAAGTTCCTCTATGTCAAAGCATTAAAACCAGTTGTTAGAAAAGAATTCTTAGCATATCCTGTAAGTTCTTCATCTTAGAAAAAACATTCCAAATTTTGTACAGATGAATCTACATTTCCTATATTTTAATAAGCTGTCTAGAAAATGCAAGGAATTAGAAAAAGATGTAGATAATGATTTCTCTATCATTTAATATAACAATTGTTTAACTCTAAATAGTTAAGACTGTGTACATTTTCTTCTGTACTGTTCCTCTTTAGAATTACAGTGTTTCTGTATTTAAATTGAAGATTTACTCTGAAGGCCTGAATGCACTTACTGGCTTAGGCTTTCTGGAATTTCTCCCTGGGAGCAGTAAAGGGGAATGTCCAAGACCCATTAAATAAAATATTGTCTGTCTCATGAAAAGTGATCTTTCCCCTCTGGCCAGGCTCTCACACAGGGAATTAGCGAATTTGACTATTGCTAAAATGTTTGATCCAGTTCCTGATCCAACTCCTTACTGTCCCTCATGCCACACTGGCTCTGCCCTTGGGGCTGCTGCTATCCTCAGCCAGACACCCCAAGACACACCTCGTGTCCAGCGGGCCCCTGAAAAGCTGAAGCAGCTGCTTGGTGGACCTTCCATCCAGGGAACAAAGAAAGTGACCCTTTGGTACAGTCCGTCGTGCCTTTGTGAAATGCAACTGACTGAGCTGCTCTGAGCAAACCCCACCCTCTGCCCCGTTGGCCACCCGGCACCTGGGGTGCTCCCTACATCCACCTGCACTCACCCTGAAACAGATTTTGTAAAGAGGATACTTTTTTTTTAAATCTTCAGGGCACTTAACCACAAGAGCCTGGCCCTCACTGGCCTTTAGCAGGAGGTGGTGTGCTCACGGCCTATTCAAGCAGAGAGAAGCTCACTGAGCAGCGCCAGGCCCCTGCCACTGCCCTTCCTGGCATTTGCTCCCTGTGCCCTCCCAGCAGCTGCAGTGCTGCTGCACCCCTGCAGACCCCAGGAACTGAAATTGTTCCTAGAACACTGAAAACAAAAGTGTTCAGGGTTTGGGTTGCTCAGTTGGGTTTGCTGTGGGTTTGGGGTTTTTTTACAGCTTCAGTATGGAAACCACAGGGTTTTTTCTTAATACAGACCTGCCCATGTGCTGCTGCAAACTGTGAGAATGGGTTCAGAAGGAGAAACAGTCTGAACTCAACAGCCATCAAGACCCACATTTCTGTAGCTGGGGCAGATTAAAAAGCTGGAAAAAATATTTTCTTTTTCTATACTCAGAGACATAAAGTAAACACTAGATGCTTCCTGTGGCTTTTACCTAATCCCCTCCTCCTGCCCATTGCAGTTTGGTGTATAAAGCTGTCAAACACAAGTAAAAAAAGTCACTATAGTTTTGTTTGTTTGCTTTTAATAGGCTGAACTTCCCTAATCTGCTACAGGAGCGCAGTCACCCCATTGCACTTCAAAAGCTTGGGTTAAAACTTGGCAGAAGCAAAGCTTCTAAGTGGTGAATGGCATTCCCAAAAACATCCACCTACACACAGATTTTGTGACATGGCTGCCATCCCATGATGCCCAACCTGAGATGGATCCTTTTTTGTCAAACCAAAACACAAAGGAAAACAAATTTTACCCTTGAGTGTGTCTTGAGGCTTTTCTTTCCACCTGCTCAGACACTCCTGCTGTGTGTTCCACCTTCCCAGTGACAGTCCTCTTCCACAGAGGCCAAGACAGAAAATGACACTTTAACAGCAGAAAGTACCAATGGAAGCTGTTTCTTTCAATGCTATTTAACTTTTTTAAGAGCAAATTTCACCTTTAGGATGTCTGATGCACCTGAGTTAAGCTTTTCAAGTGTCTTATTTCGTTGGGTTTCTTTTTTTCCTCCCTCCTTTCCATTCCTCCTTGTGACCTGGCTGGTAAGGTCAGCACAGCGCTGTTACTGAGACAGAAATGTTGGTGTGTCCCACCTGGCTGCAACACCCCAGCCTTAAGACATAACACCTGAGGACATGGTTCTCTCTTTATGCTCTTGATCACTTAATTCTACTGGAAAGCCCTGAACTTGGGGTAATTTTAAGGTACTCACCCAGGCAGTAAATGAGTAAAAATTGCATTGAATAATCCCTACTGCAGCAACAGTTGCCACTTAAGAGTTCTGGTTCAGCACAACAAGAAAAGCACTGTTAAGGAAGGGATAATTTGAATTTTAATTACCAATCAAATAACTACTGTTTTCCTCTTTAAATCCCACAAAATAGTCTTTGCTATCAAACTAGGTTCAAGAACATAAGAAAGAAAACTCAGAAGTGTGCATACCATGTCAGTAAACTTCTTCTGTAGAACTGACCTTATGAGGAAATGGTATCTGTGCTGCCTTTAGACCTTCCTGGAAAGAAATAGCTGACACAAAACAAGATGTCCTCCTGCCTTCCTTCTGTCTGCCCATTTGTCATACGACTGAGTATCCATCCTGTGGCTCCAAAAGCCAGCAGGGAGCTATGGATTTACTTAAAAGAGGACATGTACAGTACCCTGGCATGTACCAGCCCATTCAGCTCTGTATACGCTCTCCTGTGTTGTGCAGCCCCTCATTTCTGCTTCCTGTCTCCTTACAACATCCACATGCACCCTCACTCACTCTCCTTCAGGTTTGTAGCCCCCAGTTCTGAAAGGTTATTTGGAACAGAACATTTCTTCCCAGGGTCTGTTCTGGTGTCCAAAACAATGTGGGAGGCTGTTGGCAACGGGAGTGTTGCTCTCCCTTCTGTCACACTGAGTTCACTTAGTAAAGTACATTTGGTTAGTAAAGTTCATCACCACTCGCCTCACTAGAGGAGCTCAGCACAAGCACCGCCTATCTGATTTCACCACTTCTTCTGAAGAGTGCACTACATTTGGGACAAACCCGCTCTTTACCCCTTCCCATCCCTCCTGGATGGAAATGTCCCCCCTTTTCACCAGCTCGTATATATCACGAGTCAGATCAGTGAAGGCCTTCTCCACGTTAATGGCATCCCGAGCTGAGGTCTCAATGTACTTCATACCATAGGCAGCAGCCAGTTTCTCCGCCTCGTGCCTGGTCACTTGCCGCTGTGTGTCAAGGTCACACTTGTGACCTACCAGAACAAAGACGATCTGGTATGGCTGGACATGCACCTTGGTCTCCTCCAGCCACTCGTGGACATTCTGGAAAGACCTGCGGTTTGTAATGTCAAAGAGGAGGAGTCCTCCAACCGAGTTCCTGTAGTAGGCTCTGGTGATGGACCTGCAAGCCAAGGAGCCACAAAAGGGTTAAGTTACAGCTGTCTGAACATATGTCCTTTAAGAAAGCAGCATTACGACCACCCTGTCTACCCTGCAGAACATGGAGCAAGGAAAGGCCATTCAGGCAATGTCTTAGGACTTTTAGCTTGTGCTCTGTAGAGCTTTTCATTCAAAAGGAAAACTTACCTTGGCATAACGATGCCATGCTTGGGTAACTGCCCCACAAATTTATTATGGCTCTGTTCAAAACCCCCCCCACCACTTTTTTCTCTCATGGAATTCTGTAAGCCCCTGGCTGTTGAATTCCACCCCCTACTAGGTCAGTTCTGTGGACACTTCATCTAACCCCCTGCTTTAGAAGCCCTGTGACAAATCAAAGGATTCATTTGAAACCAAACACCCGCTCTCTGTCAGCCACACAAAAGCAGGAGGTCAGAGATTTGGAACGTTGACCATGGGGTTGTAGCTCCTCTCCATATACCCAGGGCCTTGGAATTCAGACGTCCACCCTATGCCTACACCTTCTCCCACTACACCACTGGATTGAAGTCACATTGCAGTGACAGGACACTGTAACTGTTAGTGGCACTGACAGGAGCAGCCCGTCTGACCTTCTGAGAAAAAGCAAAATTATACAACAGCTTCCAAGGACAATCTGCAGTAGCACTGGTCACATTCCTGACAAATACTGACAATATTAAACAGTCACCAAAAAGACCCTGCAACTGCAGGCTGGGAAACAGAGCACATCTCCCACAGCTCTTCCGAGCCAAGCCAGCGCAAGGCAGCCAGAAGCGGCACAGGAAATCAGCAAATGGGGTGATGGAGCAAAGCTGAGGCCGTGAGGCTGAGGAGAGCTACAGTTCAGTGACTACTACACAAGGGAAAACCAAGAAGCTGATTAACGTGGTGTTTTTGCAAGTCACGGATTTGCTCTAAATCCAGAAGCAATGATCGATTTCAGTCCCTGGAGAAATTCACACTCAGGCCTCAACTTTCCTTGATGGAGTAATATAAGCACTGCTGCATTTTTACCTTAGGACAAGTCTTTTTTTTGCTATGCAAGACTGTTGTTAGGTGCTGTTTGGTCCTGTAGTGTGTGTATCTGTCAAAATTGCCCCAAGAAAGGATGAATCGGAGTTTTCAAGAATTGTTTTACCAACAGACATACAGTGATGGGTGAAAATTCACAGACCAAGCTGAAGAAAGCCAGAAGCAGGGGAAAGAACCTAATTGGCTGTGTTTGGGTAATTTCTTCTCTCCAACTGTTTGGCTAAGGGACAATAGTCACTCTGCACATTTGGCACTGAGGGAATTAGATCTGCCTTTTGCTATCTGGCCAGCTGCAAACAGATACAGGCACTTTGAATTCACCCCCACACTGTCACAGACACTTCTGCTTCTCACTTGTGTTCCATGCCATCAGACCTGGCTCCTCCTGCCAGCAACAACAATGCCTCACGTACTTCTGAAAGCCATGACGGGATGTAAGCTGAACGCTGCTTCAAGGTAAAACTAGGTGAAGGTCTCAGTGCCTTTTCTTAAAGCCTTTTCCACAACTATTTTCCTCACTGATCTGCAGGAGGCAAAGTATATTGCCTTCATGCTGCACATCCCTCCCCAATTCCCTTCTGAGATTCCTACCTTCCCTCCTCCTGCCATGCTCACATACTGATGCAGAGCAGTACAGGGACTTGCACCTATTTTGGCCAAGTTTTAACATAAAGGCAACGTCTCTGTCCAGGAACTGTCCCTTGCTCTGTACCCACGGTGGGGACTCCTGCATCCAGGCTCTGTGCCTGTTTCCCTCTCAGCCAAGGGAGAGCTGCTGGCTGGAAGGAAACAGCTCTTCTGTAGGTGGTGGGACACAGTTCCAGGGAGTGAGGGCTGCACAGGCTTTTGCTTTTGCTAGCATTACACAACATCACGTTTCAGACAAGGAAATAGCAGTATCTGAGCAACCAGAGATGGGCAAAAGCTGCTGGGTCTGAGAAGAATTGGACCCCGCTCTTCTACAGCTCCAAAGCAGCCTCAACACTGCCCCAGGCAGCATGTTTTGGAGCCTGGTCTGGCAAAATAGAGTGGCACATGCTTAACTGTAATTTAAGCTTTGACTGCACAGAAATTGCTACTAATTTATGGAGAGTGAAAGAGCTCACAACAGGGGGTGAGGAAGAGCAAAAATGTAACACAGCTGCTGCTCAGAGAATGCCAAGGTGTTTTCAAAATAACTACAGTGGTTTTGTCCTCGTGGGGCAGCTGTTAAACTATGCAAAGCAGATCACAAATGCTCAAATCAGAGAACTCTGAAAAAGGGAAGCTCATTTTTATGGATTTCCCTCTCAAGAAATTCTCTGTGCTAGAAAAATGACAGCTCAAGGTTTCCGGACAGCACCTGCCCTATTGTGCTTCTTGCCTATGACAAGTACAAGAGACTTTGGCTTATTCCAGTAACAGCTAATTCTTGTCTCTGGTCAAGAAACATCCCTTGTAGGAGGAGCCCAAGAGCTGTCTTCATAGGGCACAATTTCCCACAGGGCTAAGAGTTATTTGAAAGGAATAAACATAAACCAGACATTTTACCTTTTTTTTTCCTCCAAATTTCACAGTGCACCATAAAGGCCCCTGAGTCTGTTCATTTCCCTCCAGCTTTTCACATTGGGAATTCAAGTCTGCACTTTGGCAAGGGCATTTCAAAGTTGCACAATGGGTTTTTTTAATGTCACTGACCATTCCTGCCCCTTGCACTCTTCCTGCCTTTGCAGGCTGCTGCCCACCACAGCAGTGCAGCTGCCCTTGCACTGAAGGTCACCTGCTCATCATGCTGACAACCCGAGTGGCGGGCCGGGTCAGCCCCCAGCACCGAGGGCAAGCAGCCTCCAGGGCCCCAAACTTCCTCATGTGTAAAAGAAAGGAAACCAAAGCCATCCAACAGCTCTTGCTCTTCACAGCAAAGGCAGGAACAGAGGACGGCACTTAGGTGTGTTTTCTACAGACCTCAGCCAGAGAGCCAAAGCTGGAAGCTGATGCAACTGCAAGCTAAAGCACCTCCTCTCTCAGCAGAATAAAGCACCAGCTCCTCGCCTGCAAGGCTTCAAGGTAGCAGACGAAAAACCTGTCAGTGGATAAGGACCAACTACTGCACATCCTGGGCCAGACGCCAGTGCCACAGATGCGAGGGAAGGTGGTGAGAGGGGTGGGGGTAGGGGAGTTTTCATCTACTGAATGAAACAAAACCATTCCTCGGGCGAGTCATTACAACACAGAAGTAGAATGTGATGCTGCACAGAGATGTGGAACACAGGAAGTGATCCCAGAGGGAGCAGGACGGTAGAGCGGATGAGGGTTAAAGACACATGAAAAATACAAGCAAACAGGAGGCCAGGAGCTGCGGGTACACTCACACCCCTTCCAAATGGGCATTGTCTGAGCAGCAGCTCTGAGCCCCTCTTTCGCTGGGGCCGAGCCTGCTTCAACCAGGGCTGCTGTTTTCCCCATACAGTCCTGTGGGAAACTTGGCACGGTCCCACATGCTGCCTTTATTTTACTTCATCGAGACTTGGTTACTGTTGCTTAAGCTCCCAAATTGTCTGTGCCCATGGAGCGCTCGGCGTGGCACTCTCCAGAAAGCACCTGTCATCCCTGCACAGCCACAGCCAAGGGTTTGTCCCGACCTTTCTCTGTCCTACGGAGAGCTGGGCTCTGCTGTCGCAGCAGAGCACCAAAACACATACATATTCCACTGCATTTCGCGAGCCTCAGCGTAAGTGTTCGGCTGTGAAACATCCTGGTCACTGCCTCCGCACCGGGGGGAGCAGGCTTTCCCTGCCAGCTGCATCCGCCGATGCACGGACACCTCGCGGCTGGTAAAACGCGGTGCCTCGGTCCTCGTCCCCCTCCCCAGCGGCAGCGGGGCCGCTCCTCGATATCCGCACCTGCACATCCCGCACACCTGCACGCGGCGCCTCGGTCCTCGTCCCCCTCCCCAGCGGCAGCGGGGCCGCTCCTCGATATCCGCACCTGCACATCCCGCACACCTGCACGCGGCCATTTGGGGTGTACACGGATCCCAGGGACACACGAAACGGGGGAAGGGGGGCACAAAAGGTGCCAATTTCACTCTTCTTTGTCTCACTTCCACATGCCTCACCCGGCCGCGGGCCCCCCGCCCAAGCTGGGGCCCGGCCCGCAGCCCCCGGCCCCACGCCGCGGGTCTCACCGGAACCGCTCCTGTCCGGCCGTGTCCCAGATCTGCAGCTTGATCCTCTTGCCAGGCTCGATCTCCACCAGCCTGGAGAAGAAATCCACGCCCACGGTGGGGTCGGAGATCTGGGCGAAGCGCCCCTCGGTGAAGCGGCGGATGAGGCAGGACTTGCCCACGGTGGAGTCGCCGATGACGATCAGGCGGAACTGGTACAGCCAGATCGCCTCCATCCTGCTGCCGCCGGCCCCTCAGCGCCCGCCCGCCGCCGCGCCGCCCATGCCCGGCC